>WHPX01001001.1:0-87102 GCA_011057435.1 Actinia equina
ATATCGCTCTTGTACGTACTTTAGGCTCCACTACAGTGTAAATTATACTCGACAAACACGGTAAAAAGTTTTTCCTCAAAAAAAAAAAAAAAAAGTGCGTTTTTTTTTCCTATATGATACGCAAACGGGTATTTCTTGAAGTTCTGATAGTACAGAAGAGCTGGTTTTTTTGTACATTTAACACCCACTACAACTGTGCGACATTTAAAAAAACGTATCACTGATTTATATCCATATTCAAAGTGTTGTTTGACATGTAAAATACGTCTCACGTCGGTTTAAATAAATATTTATACAAGTTTGACGCGTTTTCACTGACTTTGTCAATTCAATTAGGCCATCCTCTCGTTATTGCAGATGTTAAGATCGAAGAACATAAACACGTGTGGATAATTTGATTGCTCTAGGTAATTGGAAAACATACTTGTAGTTTGGAATAGGTTACAGCAAAGTAAGTTATGACTTGTACGTATTAAGTATAAGCCCCCGATGCTTTTGTACACATTTGCAGCAAACGTACCGACTGCAAAATGAATTCTTGGCAGCGTCGCTCTATTGCATCATGTTTCTATTCCTTTTCTTTGTACAGTACCCAAACTCTTCGTATTGACGCGTTATCAAGCAAGAAAGATGTGAAACACAGAGAATGCTTCTATCGTTTTGGTCCTCTTACCAGTTCATGACATCAATATTCGTTTTTTCGCTTTTTACCGTCTAATCTTAAAGTGAGTATCTGACAATCCAAATGGCTATCTAGCCCAACTTGCAATATGGATGGTTTTTTATCATCAAAATGGCTTTCCTTGCCCCACTATGAAGGTTATATCATCAAAAGGGCTTTCTGCCCCATATGAAGGTTTTATCATCAAATTGGTCTTTCTTGCCCCAATTATGAATGGTTTTTTATCCTCACAATGGCTTTCTTTGCCCCATATGCGGGTTTATCATCAAAACATGGTTTCTTGCCCTCGATTATGAAGGGTTCTATATCCTCAAATGGCTTTCCTTGCGCGCCATAGAGGGTTTTCATCATCAAATATGCTATTCGGTGCCCAATTATGAAAGGGTTTTTCTCATCAATGGTTCCCATTGCCCCAAGTGAAGGGCTTTTAACCATCAACAATGCTTTCATTGCCCTCGAAATCATGAACACGGCTTCTACATCAACAATGGCTGTTCCTTTGCCCCAATAAAATGGGTTTTATCACATAAGGCTCTCTTGCCCCACTATGAAGGGTTATTTTCATCAAAATGCTTTCCCTTGCCTTCATATGAAGGGTTTGACAACCATCATGTCATTTCTTGCCGCTCAATATGAGTGTCTAAGCATCGTAACATGGCTCTTCTTTCTCAATGTCCTGGCCTGTTGTCTGCCCTCCCCGATATACGGGTTTGACCTCAAATGGCTCTGTGTCTCATCAGTCAATGGCCCCAAAGATTTGGGCCGTCACCCTCAAAAATGCCTGAACCACCTGAAAGGGGTTTTGCTGTCAGTTCCACTATTAGATTCAATACGGCTCGTTCACGAACAATAATATTAAATATAAAAGTAGAGTGCATAACAATCAACGTGAAACTTTAGGAATACTAAATAGCAGCAATTCATGCAGACAGAATTCATTGTTTCTATTGTTAATTGCACTTTATGTACTACTCACGGATTAATGTTTGCACTCTATAACAGAGAAATGGATGTGCTAAATTGTACAGAGTGGATTGGAAAAGACGATTCAAACATTTTAACAGCGTGTGTTGAACCCTGTAGGGCAAGCCGCCGCAGACAAATGTCAACTTGTCAAAAGGGTAGAGTCACATCCGTGCAGCGCGCGCGCGTGCCTAGAAAACAAACCATGGGTCAGGACCAAACCATGTCTTCCAGCGGGTCCCGGGGAGATTTGGTCAAACACAACAATAGGCTTAATGCTAGCATATCTGGGATTATCATCTAAATAAGATACAAAGCTACCATCAAGCAACACCAAAAATGAAAAAAATATAAAATGGGTGGAACGAACTGTATGCCATAGTTAAATTAACGAAGTTCCTGGGATATTCTCGAATCCAGTTATATATGTCAACAATGGAGAAGTAAAATCCATAGAACTGAACACGCTTTTTGTATATTAGGGGTGTTTGCCATACGAATTAAAATGAATGGGACAGGAATTCAAGTTTCAAACAAAAGGAATCCTTTGTGTTAGTAAACGCTTTGCGTTAGATAATATATAATAATATATATTAATAAGATAATAATAAGAACCAAATGTTTATAAGGGGTAAGGCGTTATTTATGATAACGACGTCAAGAAACGTTACCGACGAAGAGACGAAAGAAATAAGTTGTTTTTCAGAGAGTTTTACTGAAGGCCATTTGATCGTATGATCACGATGAGGTTTGAATACTAGTCAGTATTCATTGACTGCCGGATATATTGCCAAAGCTTGTTCTGGCCTGCTGGTTGATGAAAACCTAATTTTTTTCGTTTGTTTATCGCATGTAGAATATTTGAAACTTTTGCTCACAAGTTTTTAACTTGTGCGGTTGTGCATCCGGCATCATTGTTAGTATGTCCACAACGTAAAAGCGCAACCTACCTCTTCGCTTTTCGACCAAGATAAATTAACGAATATTTCATTCCTCTAGATTACTTTAAAAGAAGCTTTTTATCTCCGCTTGGATCCATACTTCATCTAGCTAGAAAAGCTAGGAAAAGAGTGCTTTAAATGAAAATGTTAAAAGACAAAGGGCATTTTAGGGTACTTTAGAAAAGGCAAAAAAAAATCTATCATTTCAAACTATGTTAATCTTGACACAGAAAAACAATGGTTTGTGTATCATCCTGGTACGAAGGAGTGCTGTAGGAGGATTAACACAAAGCGTTAGCTTTGGCAAATAAACACATGTACACTGACCATTACCAGCTTTGGCACCCTATAATCAGCTACCCGGAGGCTCGCCAGCACAGCTGGTGCAACGCCTAGTCTGATGTGGTGTGACAGAAGGCGAAATTTTCACCAAATTGTTTTTTTCAAAACCCGTGAAGTATGATAACTAAGATTTAAAAACCTGTCTTTAGGGGTAATCGATAGAAAGTTAATAAACTTTGAAAAGAGAGAAAGGGAGAAAATTTGCGAGGTTTTCTGTGGGCTGATGGAAAGTTGCCACAGAAATCATGCATGTACGAGTTATCTGTAACTCGATATGATTAAGACGAATCAAGAAAATAAAATCTTTATCTGACATTTCTCATCAGAGTCATATCGAACTAGAAAATTGTCAATTGGTATATACTTCATTGTAAAACTTGTAATCAAAGAGAATTTTAGGCTACTAACTCCTTCCCATATATTAGTACACAAGCGAACTTACGTTACCTGGCAACGGGATACCGAAACAAGTTAAGACCTTTTTCGGAAATCATATGCCTAGAATAATGGTAGATAGGTTTAGGAAGCGCCATGGTGAGCAGAACGGTATTTTTGAACCAATTAATCAACTACCATTGAGGTATTAGATATTAAAAAGCGAAATCAATTTTACAAGAAGAGATTATACAACGGAAGAAAGATTAACACATCAACCTGATACTGTGACGAGTTTTGTGACAGTCAACGGAAAAGGCAAAGGGCAACAGGACGTGTGCAATGGAAAAAATACCCTTGACTCGGCCCTGGCTATTGACGAGGAATAAATCCCGCCAAAGCTGGGACTAAAAAATGGAAGGCTTCTTTTAAAACCTTGTGATGGGAAAATGTTTTCCTTCCTACTTTTTCATGGTAGGAGGGAAGTTTTAGCTTGAAGACCCATTTTCTAAGAAAGCAAGCGTTGGCGTTGTATTTCTGATACATTTCCTTGAATAATTTCTCTATGATAATAAAATAAACGAAGTGAAAGAAAGAAAGAGGAAAAGAATCATTTAGACTGATTCGTGTAGTGTCACATAACAAATGCGAAGCGATATATCAGATTATAGTGATAAAAACCATTATCAAAAATAAAAGTCTATCCGGCGTTTAAGCCACACGTCAGTCAAGCAAAATTCAACGTCCAGATACACTTGAACGAATCATAAAGAATGAGGCGAGGTCAACTGCCAAGGGGACCCAGCAGTCTATCTCCAAGCTCGTATTATCAGAAAAAACTTTGAGGGAGAGCTTTGACAACAGTCTTTGAAAAAGACACAGTTGGACGCACCAATCCTTTGCATGGCATATAGTGTAATCCTGCTCTTTGTTTTAACAGTAATTATACGTGAATTTTTTCACATTAGTAATAAAAAATATTAATACACAGAAATTTTAGTAGAAAAGAAAGCTCCTTTGCAAAGAGATATCTTTAAAGCACTACTCTAAAATTACGGTAGCTAATTTTGTCCTGCTGAGCAGCTGGACCTCTGCTAGCTTCTCTTATTTCAGGAAAAGTTTATCTTTACAAATCGTTCTCGACTGAAAAAGAGCGGGAAAAACATCCACAAATGCTCTAGAGATTTTCCTTCGCCCGTTCTGCAAAGGTAGCATGAAGCTTCCATCATATTAAGTGTGTCAAATCATATTCCTTCCTTATTTGGTCTTCTTTAGTTTGTGAACATCTTTAGCCGAAATGGTCCTTACAGAATTGAGTTTATTTCGCTTTCTAAAAGCACATACGCGGAGCCACAACGAGAACTACACCTCCCTGAATTGGCTGACAGCCGTTCAAAGTTTTGGTCATTTTGGTAATGAAAGAAACACATGTTTTATTAGAACAATACATCATCTTATAAAATTTGCATGACAAAAGGTGAGCATCGGACCACTGGCATTTTATCATGAACTGCACAAACTGAAGCTATAGTTTTCAAATAAATGAACTTGAACGACTTCATAAGAGCGATACATTAAAATTTCATCAAGCACAGTGTCAAAAAGTTCCCATAAGAATTGAAACCAATTTTTCACAAGTAATTAGGAGTACTTGGGAAGGTTTTTTTAACTTGATTTGAATGAAACTGCTCATGTCTTATATGCGACTTGCGGTGCGAAGGAATGCCATTGAAATGTATGAAAATCGACACCCGGGCTAAATTGTCGCAAGATTTTCTTCGAGCTCGCAATGATGTACAAAATATCAATAAATTCTAACATTGCTTTGATGATTTTGCCATTGCTGGGTCAACTCAAAAGTGTGAAAATTTGATTCATATAAGTGTATGTATAAATATATATGTACCCAGTTTGAAAGTCAGTGACAGCGAGATAAAAACTGGACTTAACTCTGCATGGGGAATCCCCGACTACATCCAAAAGTTAATTACTTGACTTTTGCAAGTTTGCAGCACTTTTCAAAACATTTTAGGGTGAGAAAAGTACTATTTCATGGCGGCTATCCCGTGGTTTTTCATTGTTTATAACTTTGTACCACACGTACTATTGTTATGACACGATCAATTGTAAAACGAAAATAATGGCTTGATCGAGAGCTGAAATATATAGCAAAATACAGTTCTAGCACTTCAGGTGGCTAGATTCTGTTCGAAATTCCAAATTCTTGCGAAGTTTTGCGCTTCTTTTGATTCGAGAAAAAGTCAAAACAGCTGAAAATCAGTTGTATCCTAGCTGTTTACATAGGTCCGTAATCACTAGCTGCACGAAAATTCCTTCACTCTTTGAATGAAAAAATTACTCAACTCACCTTAAATTTGTAGAAGAAGTACCTTAATTAGGCGCGCGTGTTACTCGCCTAATCACGACTCGAAAATCCCTCTTCTTTTGCCTTATTTCCACCCAAAAAATAACTTCGCTGGTCTTTTTCAGGCCTTCGTCTTAAGCGGTAAAAAAACTTTATTACCGTCCGTAACCGACGCCATTGTCCTTTTCTTTTTCCTTCAAAATGTTGCTATATCAACTGAAAAAGACGCGCTGTTATTGGTTGCCGTTGACACTGAGGTCGGAAATAAAGTTCATTCATTCAAAAGTGTCAATCATTCTGAATCACGTGACTGCGGGACTAAAGCGCGCGCCAATACTTGTTCGGGCAGGTCCTGCCAACAGTTGACAAAATGGCGGATGACTTCTTAATAATAATCAATATTTTTGATCTTTTTCTCCAAGAACAAGATGTAGACTGCTGAAAACAAGGTACATTTGACTAACCAGTGAACATATCTCCATCTTAGTATGTTTGTTTTGAGTTTATCTTTGTGGAGTTAAGTAAATTTTTGATTGACTTTTGAGTTTTGTTACTCTCGCTGTCAGAATTTAGTCATTTTTGGCGGAAAAATTTGAGAAGGCCAGAGTTATTTTTGACCTGTTTGTTTGCTTTATACCAGTAATGTAGTTTTCACTTTCAGAAAATGTGCTTATGTCGAAGAACTTAATGACAGTCAAGATAGCTAAACAGCAAAATAAGGCATAATCTTCTAATAAGGCAGTTTATAAAATTTAAATTTTTGATTAAGCTTATTCAAAATTCAAAAATTTGAATGCTGCTAAGTTACATAGCTTATGGTTTCTTATCTTTTTCTTGCTAAATTGTTGTTTTGTTTTTCTTATATCAAAGTGTGAAACTAAAATTCTCTAGTTGTTGATATCTATAAATTTATGATTACAGAGCTAGATGAATAACTATTAATTAATCATTGATTAATCTCTTATAAATTTAGATTCCAAAAATTCTGCTATATATTAGGATTTACATTGATTAGTGATGTAGTGTGTGACGGCAGAGTGTGTTTCTGATAGTGCTACAGCATATGCTGAAATGCATGGTTTCATTATACAAAAAGACGTTTGACATGGGGTATTAGAATATGTCGTGTGCGTTTTATGCCAATGACAAACATGTGATCCAAAGGCACATTTGAAACGGCAAAAACATTTAAATCTCAAGCAAATACATTAGTGACAAAAAAGAAGAAAAATAGATATTTTATATTTTCATTAAAAAAGCCTAATAATTCCAAAATAACTCATAAAATCAATAGTAATATAATGATAGTAATGGTGATAAAAAATGATACATCAAATAGAAATTTATACTTACATAATCTTGCATTTTAATCTTTGGAAAGTTATTGAATTATAGATTTGTATGAGTTACTTAACTTTTTATGGTTTCATCTAACTATCAATATTGTTTTTGAAACTAAATTTAAGATTCTGATCAGTTTTATGTTTTCACAGAGTGTTTGTATTGGCTACAAACACATGCATAGTTACTGTCCCCAAAAAATATGAAACATTGTGAAAAAAAAGAAAATATAGACTTGTATAAATGTAATAATGTCAACATGAATATATATTGATATATTTATGGAAACAATTTTCTATTTTTTATCAAAATGAGTGAATATCTTGAGAATTCAAACGACGAAAGCATGTGCGCATATCATTAAGAGATGGCCGGCTTTCATTTTGGCCGCCAAGCAGACATAAACTTCAGCAACAGAGTTACCGAAACTCAAAGGGTATTACCCAAAAATTTTCCCTTGTAATAAGAAAAAGATCGTAAATCAGCCATAATTTCAAAGACTCCTGTGATATTTATTTACTACACGACGAAAAAAATAACTTGAGTGACTTACCTTTCAATAATTTTTTCAAAAAGACTCCTAATGATTTAGTATTCCACGTTGCAAGCACGTGGTTGCGCTTTCTCAACAATTTTCAGCGCTTGCAAGAAAGATTTCTGTTGAAATTAAAATTGGGATATAGTACAATATACTTCATAAAAACTGTAGAATTCTGAAATAATAGTGGGCCACATACTTCAAAAACTCATAAAACTGCAAATTTATCAACTTCCGCATTAGCAATAAGGTAACTTTTCAAAAGCTAAGTTGCGGAAAACTCCAACGAGCAACTCCGTTCTACCATATATATATATTATTTTCTATGTTGTGACGTCATTAAAAAGAAGATAATATTATCCAGTGATAATACAGGATTCTTATTCTGAAGTTGCTATAAGAAGTGTAACCTAAAAAAAGTCAGTTTAGTTCTCATGCCTGTGAGAGGATGCATACTCCAAACGCTTCTCGCTGTTCCTTTATTTATCTTCTTTGACACACAGTTTTGTTAAACAAGCATAATTCAAAATTTATCTGCAAGATTAACATTGAGAGATCAAATTGGAATTTAGGGTCTTGAAGTTTGCAAAGCGAAGAAAAAATTGGAGAACTAGAAGTAAGACCCCATGAATCAAGAAAGAAAGATGTGGATGCTATCTTTCCTAATTACTTTTATATCTAACTATCTTTTACAGGTATGTACGTTATCACCAGCCAAGTCCAATGTAGTTAATGTTTTTCTAACATTTATCAAAGTGGAAGTTGAACTGGTGCCGAAAAGATACAAGCACGTGTAAATGACATGGAACAGTTTCTCAAAGCCAAGTGTGAAGAAACATGGGAAAAACTCTATGAGGTAGGTTAAATTAATTATCATTGTATTATGAATGAATATAATAATGGTATGTACTGTTAATTTCATACATAACATGATTACAAACCTGATTCTCTATGATTAGACGGTAATGAGCATTATGCTCTTTTCATCAGCGCTTCTGGAGTTATTTCTTCTCCTTAATGTGGTTTGCTTGAATTATTCCGGAAGTTCCTGTAAAGATTACATATCATTTATTGTCTTGCACGTGATTCAGGGTTAATAAATAAAGCCAAATTACCATTTATTAAAAAATATTATTATTTTTTACCAACACATTTTGAATTCAGCATCCTCAGTAGAAATCACCAAAACCGTTTTATACGAACCTTAATGAAACTTGAATAAATTCACTTGTCTCTAAAAATATTTTTTTTCCTACCTATCTTTTTTAGGACATAGCACTTCATGATTTCTGTGTCCACCTTAAAAAATGTGATTAAAGAAGGTTGAAAATGTTTTTGGAAAAATCCCCAACTATGAAAAGGGGGATCCCTCATAACTGAGGCCACTGAAAGTTTAAAAAATGAATTAATGTATTTTTGTTTAGCTGTAACAGGGCTTAAAATAACAGCTACTTATTTATTGGAATTTGGGCAGTCCAATCTTTGTCTTGCCAGTTATTTTGACAGTAATATTGAGCCACAAAGTAGGTATTATTATGAGTAATACCATGGCTTGAGGGAAATTAGTGATTAAATTCTCCGAATAATGAATAATAAATAATAAATTTCCCTGAGGTATTAGGGGAAATTAATTTTCCGAGTGACCCGGTATTACTTTGTAATACCTTGATCACTGAGGAAATGTGGAAAAGAATTGCGGTCATAGATGTTCAGGTTTCTAGGTCACGGAAGAGTACAAAATTAATGATGAAAGCATTCACAAACTCTTATTAGCATACATGAAATGAAAATATGGTTTATAAGTAATACTGTGGCACGAGGGAAATTAGTGATTAAAATTCCCAGAATAAAGAGAGAAAATTTGTGGAATAAAACAAAATAGAATCTAAAAATAAGTCATTTTCAATTTATCTTATGAGTGAGCATGCGCAGATTTAAGAGCGTGTCCCACATGGAAACCGTGCAGTAATATCATAAATAGGATACGTTGTAATTGATTCAGTCGCTGGGGCATTGAGTTGTCCCTGAAGGAGAGGAAGCATTGTCTTCTAGTCCCACATGGAAACTGTGCAGTAATATCATAAGTAGGATACGTTGTAATTGATTCAGTTGCTGGGGCATTGAGTTGTCCCTGAATTAGAGGAGTCATTGTCTTCTAGTCCAACATGAAAACCGTGCAGTAATATCATAAGTAGGATACGTTGTAATTGATTCAGTCGCTGGGGCATTGAGTTGTCCCTGAAGGAGAGGAAGCATTGTCTTCTAGTCCCACATGGAAACCGTGCAGTAATATCATAAGTAGGATACATTGTAATTGATTCAGTTGCTGGGGCATTGAGTTGTCCCTGAATTAGAGGAGGCATTGTCTTCTAGTCCCACATGGAAACCATGCAGTAATATCATAAGTAGAATGCGTTGTAATTGATTCAGTCGCTGGGGCATTGAGTTGTCCCTGAATTAGAGGAGGCATTGTCTTCTAGTCCCACATGGAAACCGTGCAGTAATATCATAAGTAGGATACGTTGTAATTGATTCAGTCGCTGGGGCATTGAGTTGTCCCTGAATTAGAGGAGGCATTGTCTTCTAGTCCCACATGGAAACCATGCAGTAATATCATAAGTAGAATGCGTTGTAATTGATTCAGTCGCTGGGGCATTGAGTTGTCCCTGAATTAGAGGAGGCATTGTCTTCTAGTCCCACATGGAAACCGTGCAGTAATATCATAAGTAGGATACGTTGTAATTGATTCAGTCGCTGGGGCATTGAGTTGTCCCTGAATTAGAGGAGGCATTGTCTTCTAGTCCCACATGGAAACCGTGCAGTAATATCATAAGTAGGATACGTTGTAATTGATTCAGTTGCTGGGGCATTGAGTTGTCCCTGAATTAGAGGAGGCATTGTCTTCTAGTCCCACATGGAAACCGTGCAGTAATATCATAAGTAGGATACGTTGTAATTGATTCAGTTGCTGGGGCATTGAGTTGTCCCTGAAGGAGAGGAGGCTTGTCTTCTAGTCCCACATGGAAACCGTGCAGTAATATCATAAGTAGGATACATTGTAATTGATTCAGTTGCTGGGGCATTGAGTTGTCCCTGAATTAGAGGAGGCATTGTCTTCTAAATTTCCCTCATGCATAGAACATGAGTGAAATTTGGAATACAATGAAATCCTTTGCCTTTTACTAAATTTCCCTACATTTAAACTATGCGACAAGGAATTTAGTAAAAGACAGATAATTTCTTTGTCTTCTTAATTCACCTTTTCAGCGCTAGCCATCACGGGATATAAAATTGAAAGAATGTTTGAAGGATTTATTAATATTAATATTTATTATTGATATGCTGTAACCATTGAAATATTATAGTGAGTTTAATATGCATATCTTAAGCTTGGATTTAAACAGTATTTTTCTACTTCCAATTACAGCTGTATGTTAGTGTTCACACTGTAGATTATCCACTGTTGCTTTTCAGACCCATTCAAGAATTCAAAGCAAGAAGAACGACAACCCTTCCACAGGAATAGATAAAGACGATGACAACGATGTAAGTGTATTTCACACCTAATTTTTTTTTTTCCACTGAATTAATTTTTTAGTTTTGTCTCAGCTCCATACACTGTAGGATCTTATTATGACTCACTTATTATGACTCACTTATGAATTATGACAGTCCATTCCTTAATTCAGTATATACACTTGTAGCAAATTTAAATCATAATATACATTGAAATGAGACACTGTATCAGCAGAAATGTCTATTTTGCTGACACAGGCTGTAGTTCTTATTGTGCTGGCAATTTGCATGTAGAAAGAGTTCAGTGCCTATATAGACTACATTGTATATAATGATTTTAAGATTTTAAGATAATGATTTTAACATGCCTGCAGAGAAAAAGTATCCCCCCAGAAATTAACAACTGACAAGTAATATCTATTAATTAAATATTAATGATTTTTTTGTGTCAATGTGTTGCAAAGTGCCTTTGCAATATTGTGGTTCTCAGTTTTTCAAGGCTTGCATCTGCTACCACCCTAACTTTTAATTATTAGCTGTGATCAATAATTTCTGGGCATTAATTTCTAGGTTCTGAAGACTATTCTGAGAGCAAAAGAAAAGAAACTTCAAGCTGAGATAACAGCTATAAAGAATGAAAACATTGAAGGTGAGATATACTTGATTATCTCTTCTCATTAAAATTCACAACAAAGCTAACAAAAGGATGAGTAATGATTGAGAAAAAAAGAATCATGCACTTCTCTAATAAATTTGAGAATAGTTTATTAATTTATTTTTGATCTGATCTTTGCCATATTGAAAGTTGTTGGTGATTTGTCAAGTAACATTTTAGAAAGAATGTGAAAGAAAACAATGAAATTCAAAATACTGTACATTTGTATCAAATGAAATTGAACTAAGAGAAGGAATTTCCATGCCTCATCATGAGCACTCTTTGATGCTATTTTACAGTAGGAATAACATTTGCCATTTTGTTTTGCACATACAGCTGCACTCTCTTGTATTTTTTAAAGAAAATGTGAGCAAACATAGTAGATGGCAGGGCTTAAAATAACAATTGGTAAGATACTGGTCAAAATTCGTTTTAACTCTGTCATACCATGTTTCTGGCTTAACGTTACTGGTGAAACTGACCAGCAATGCAATTAAGATTTGACCGGACAAATTCCAATTTTGGGTGGAAATTTCCCCACGACTGGCCATTACTGTATTTTAAGCCCTGGACAGTACCTATGGTGGCCGCAAGCATGAATTCCAGAGATTCCTTCTCTTAGTTTATTTTCTCTTGTTTGTATACTTAGTTCCAGAGAAGGAGGAATTGCTGAGTGAGGAAGAATTAAAGCAAAAGGTATGGATGGATTGAGTGTTTTACTGCTAATATTTTAGGTCACAATCTTTTTTCACTATCTTTTATTCTTTAATGAAATTGATATTTATTTTACAATGCTAATTATATTTTCAACAGCTGGAAGAGAGGACTTCTCATCTTGAGAGCACATTATCTGTCATTGAGATGCAGAAACAAGACATGATGAATGAACTGGAAAGGTATTATTAAAAGAATGTGGGCTTCATAATTGCCATAAAAAAGATATTCTTGATGGATCTGTACTGGTATGGTTGTGTCTCTTATTGCTCTATACCTCAAGCTAAGCTATTCTTACACTTAAGATATAGAAATATAGATAAGTTGTAGTGCTTGAGAACAAGGTTACACTTGTGTATTAGACTGATAGCTTTCCCATAGGAATGTTTTTCCATTTCAGATAATGTGTCATTCCCTGAAAATTGTTTCTTTTGTTTGCCAGTAAGGTTTGAGAAGGCACATTAATATGAATGAGAAAACCTTATTGTGAGGGAATGACACTGTCAATGGTCTGAAATGGGAAAACATTGCACCCAAAGTGAATCAAGCATTCCACTAGAATAATAATTACTAGAACTTACCACACGTATCCAGGTATCCCAGACTCCAGAGATTATTTTAATTATTCTAAATCTGGCACTTGCTGTTTTGACAGCAAGTTCAAGGAAAAATAATTTTTTGTGTCATTGTAGCCTGTTTGTAAAAATCACGGTAAACAAAAAAGACCCACTGGAGCTTAGGGTGCAGTTTAGTATTCTTTAGGGCTTGCTACTGGTTAAATTTGAAATATTCATTGATAAATTTTCATTTGTAATTGGGCTTCAGAGAAGAAGAGATATTTCAGCAAAATTTAGAAATTCAGAAGTCAATCCAAAGGAAAATAATGCAGTTGGAGAATGAAAAGGAAAATGTAAAGAGTGGTAACAGGTAAATAGTTTCCCTGAATATTGCACATTTAATTTAATTTATTGCTAGTCATTTTTCTGCTGATGTATCATCTTTGAAGATTTTTGCTTTGTTTTGGAAAGCTGCACTAGATAGAGCAGGAAAGGGAGGGGAGGGGGGGGGGGGTGATTCACATTTGTAAAGAAATTTAGAGGGGAAGAGAGGACCATGAACAATTCTTGCCTACCATGGAACATGAAAGGGTGGGAAGTTATGTTTAAAACCTAAATGACCCCACCCCCACCCCACTTGCAAACAAAACCCCATCCCCTCCCCCAGACAAATGAAACCACATCATTTTCAATTGACAACTAAGGTTAGTTACTTATTGCAAATTTGTTACCAAGACACCTGGAATTCACATTATTTATTGCTCTTCATTTGATAACAGTCAAGTAAGAGAACTTGAGAAGAAGATAAGAATGACAGAGGAAAACCTTAGGGACTTACTTAAAAAGTTGGTAAGAAGATACTATATTCACAAGATTTTGTATGACCGTGAAACATTTGTGGCATGAATGTGGTTGTGACACGGCAAGGTGCCACACCAATCACATTGCTTGAAAGTTTTTCCTCCATCCAATCAAAAGCTCAAAACCCAGAATGGTACAGATGACAACAACATCAGGACACTGCCAGACCAGTTACACTGCACAAGAAACAATCAGCCAATCAAAATTATCGAAAACATCATGGTCAATGTAGGGCAGACTCCAAGAGAAAACTCCAAATGAATATGTTGCCCCTCCCCCTATAGGAATTCCCCTTTCAATTTTATGCAGCTATATTATAAACTGAATATTTTACTAATGAATGAATCTGATGGTTTTACAGGGAGCTTTCATCAAGGAACACTTCCCTATTCCTTCACCTGAAGATCTCAAAGAAAAGGAAAAGGTGACCAGCTAATAATTTCCAAAATATATTTCATGCCTGGTAACCATCCAGACTAGTATTCAATCAGTGTATATGTTGGGGTATTAACCCAGAGTAACATGGTTAGTAACTACCCATACTAGTGTGATTTTTATCTGGGGGTTTCCACCCAGACTAGTGTGATGGGCATCCACCCTGATTAGTATAATAGGTCTCTGGAGTTGGTAACTGGGGTACTCCCCCAATCTAGTCAGTGGATATTTTGAAGTATATGCACAGTGTAGGGTATCTGAGGAAGGGTAATTTACCTAGACTGTTGTGGTGGGTATCCATCCAGACTACAGTGGGATAATATCTATGGGTTTCTACCCAGATTAGTGTGGCAGGTATCTGGGGGTATTCCCCCAGACTGCTACAACCACAGATGACCACTCATTCCAAGCCTTTTTATAAAAATGATTCCATGTTCACAAAAGTCTTCTGAAACTGTTATCCTTTCAGAAACTGCCTCCCAGACAAAGAGTGGTAGACCCTGCTCAAAAGTATAGTTCATTCCACGAGTTATTAGAGGTAAGTCCAATGTTCTTACAATACCTGATCTCAGTCAACCAAGTTAGAATTTTATTACTTGCAACCTTTCAAATTAGACTTGCGTACCATGGAATCCCAGTTATATCTCTATGCTAGGCTTATACAATTTCATATGGGTTTTTGGGTGGGTTTATAGTTGTGAAAGAGGGGGGGGGGTAGTTTTAAAGGGAGGGGGAAATCTGTACCTCAGTCTGTACCTTTTTTCTTTGATTCTTGAAGTGCATTTTTTTTCTTTTCATATCATAGGACCTACTCAATAAGATGTGGCAAACTCCTCATGACCCCTACGTCAAAATACAACCAAACCATTGGCCTCCGTACATTGAACTGCTCTTGAGGTGTGGCATAGCACTGCGACATCAACATGACTGTAATCTAATTAAGCTAGAATCATTCCAGGCTTAGGAAGGTACAGGGAAGTATAAACTAACAATACAGGTTAAAAATCAGTGTAACTGTTGTGCATCTTCTCTCATAATGCTTTTAAAACATAGACATAATTATGTCAGCTTTAACCATCCAGAAGATATGGAGAGTGTGCATGTTGTATTTTAAATGACTGTATTAATGAAAAGTATTTAACACGTTGACAAAAAGAATAGAAGGAACATCTATATATATAAACTAAAAACAAGTTTAATACATGTATATATTATTAAATTGCATATCTTGTTGCTGTACAAAACAATTATTATCATGATGATTTGATTGACACATGGTCTTGGGGCACACTGCGAGGATCATTTTTACAAAACAACTGGCTTGTCTGATGTGACACTAGCAATTTACGGTTATCCAGCATGCCATGTACCACACATAACAGTGGCATAGGACAACTTTTGTCATCAAGCCTTTATCTGTCACACCTTGTGATTGACAGTTGCTATTGGAGCACACTGCAAGGAACACATTAACAAATAACTGGTTTGTCTGATGTGACACAAGCAATTTACTAATCACCAAGAAGATATACCATGTACTGCACATAACATGTACAGTGGCATACTGTAGGACATCTTAAATTGTCATCAAGCCTTTATCTGTTATACCTTATGTTGACAGTTGCTATTGAGTCACACTGCAAGGAACTGGCTCGTCTGATACGTATGGCACAATGTCACAATGTTTTTTTAATGCACCAAGATCCTAGACAACCATGCAAGTGGCATAGGACATGTGAACAGTCTTGAAGTCTTGTCTGTCTTTCAGCATCAACCCTCCATCTGTTTTAACTTCAATTTGTCCATCTTATGAAATTTGTGTGCCGATGCATTATATTTGTACTGTGCACACTTGTACACTCATACACAAACTGTAGTCATATATGCTACTTGCACATTTTTTAACCAGCAGCACATAGTACTGCATAATTGACAATATTTATTATGAACATTAACAGGTCAACCCTATTTGTCCAGTGGTAGAGTGAAGCCACAAGTACAAGATTTTGTCCATTCATCATTGATTTTGTCTTTCTTGTGAAGCCTCTTGGGGAAAACATGACAGTGACCTTCATCTTTGACACTTGTTTTTCCTAAACAAAATGTCAACAACTTTAATTTTAAACATAAAAATATAACATGTACTGAAAGTTAAAAACCTGGGTTGAGTCCCTTACAGTGAAATTGCCAATAGAAAGCCACTTGGTTAGGACGACTACTTTGGTGGATACTTCACAAATTTAACATGCAATAAGAATAGCTTTATTGGGAATCAATGTGCAACAATTTGGTATAGAATCAATTGTTGTTCAGTGCCAATGACAGCGTGCAAGTCTACTGTAATCATTACAGAGATGCTTGAGCCATGATGCTGGGATGACATGTTTTCTAGATTGCATAGGTATGATTGCTGGTTACCTTGTTTCATGTTTTGTGGCCATGAGACAGCTACACTTAAAATCTTCTCATCTTCAAGTTGCTCACCACTTTGTTCTGATGTTCTTGACTCCTGTGCATAAGGTGCATCACCATCATTACATATTTGGTCATGATTATCAGTCATCATCATCAACAACAAGTAGTTAAGTTTTAATTTAATTCATGACTTCAAGTTGTTTGGTCTCCCATGATTTGAGTTTTTTTTGGTCTTCCTCTGCCTGCAAAACCTCACAATCAAAATTCTCATCTGAACCTTGAGTTAGCTGACTTTGATCAGCCCTGAGGTTGTCGCAAGGTATCAATAAATTGCTTAAAATACAATATTACATTTGCTAAAACCTAATATCTAATTTACCTTTGTAATCACACGATAAATCCTACCTGAGTATCATATTTTCTTTTTAACCGTTCCCTGATCAGTAAAGATTTGACAAACTGTTTCCAGTATCCAAGCACTCTCTTCTCACGTTTCTGTATTTTAAAAAAAGGGTATGCACATGAATGGATGAATGAATGATTGGGCGAATGGATGGATGGCTGGATGAAAGAATAAAAGAAAAACAAAAAGCATAGCAAAGTATTTAATTCATACTTCTTCCTTCCTCCTTTTTGACTCTTGTTGTTCTTGTCTCCATGCATCCATTAAGGCAGGAACAGATTCTTTGGCCACAACCAGCCCATCAATACTATAACAAAAGAACAACCCTTTTTATTTTACTTGTGAGAAATTTCTCCCCTTATTAATGGTAACCGTGTAAATTTTAGAACGTTGTAATGCTAATGCAAAAAAATGACTAATATGGAATAAGGAGAACTAAGGGCACATCTTTATGGTACAATAACCTTTTTTACCCATCAAGTTATTCATATTGTAGCACCTAATAGTGTGTGCCATATATCTGTGAAAAAGGTTAATTAATAAAGTCATGAATTGGTGCAAAGCTTTTTAGGTCTACGGTTTACTGATCTAATCAATTTGTGCAGATTTGTGCAGTTTTTTGTTACAACTAGTAATTTATTACACAGTTTTTCATGGATATATGGAATGCACTCTACTATACTAATACTACCTCATACTTATAGTACTTACACCGGATGGCAAAATCCGCAATGAAAGTCAAACCCAACCACTGCCGGTGCTCCATCAATACCAAGCTTTTTGGCGATTTTCTGGATGCCTGGAACTTAACACAGAAATTGGCATTATGTGCAAATGTAAAAATGCTAATCGTGTACTTTATGGCAAGCAGTCATGTGTTGGTTGACAATTGCCTGACTGTCGGCCGTTCATTGACTGAATGTTGCCAACAGTTACACAATTGGTTGAGATAATGTTATTGATTGTGGCGCAGTCATTACAATAACTAACTTACTCTTAATATGTTTTGATCCAGGTGGTAACATGCTTGGTTTGAACAGTTCAACATTCCCATACTCATTCCTGGGAACTTTTCCCTATGACCCATAATAAGAGACAAACATCAATAATGTGATGTGTTTTACTAATATAATAGCAACATAATTTCACAACTATACAGGGGCGAGTCATGCTCAGCCCTTTCTTAAGGGGGTGGGGTGCTATCTCACACAACATTGGTTACTGTTATATAGCCTGCTTAGCATAAGGCCCGGACTACTGTACCTTCCACCTTGCCAACTCCCTGGAGCCCATCCCCTGGACTAAAGATAATAACTATTACCAATATATTAGTAACTATATTAATATAAGCTTACGTCTTTTACTGGAGGAGGTTTGTACTCTTCAGTCTGCCACTGTCCAAATAAGTCAATAGTAACTGTGCTAGGATCAACTACTGGTTGGTTCTAGATAAAATAATTATCAAATATTAAGCATTTAAATCCATTACATGACGTCCGAGTAATATTGTATAGACCCCTCGATCTGACGTCAAAACAGTTCGATCAAAAAAAGTCCAATTTTCCGAGAATTGTAACCTATTGTTTTGTCATCGAGATTGAGCTGCATTCCAAAGTGCTGCAAGGGGTATATTGTTTTTGATTAAAAATATAACTTTATTATCTTACCCTCTTCATACGGCCTTTCACAATTTTGTATGGTTCTTCCCCTTGCTAAAGAAGAGAGGGAAATCTTACGGTCAGTTAGTAATAAGCCTTATGCATTAAAAATCTATTTTTAGCATAATTTATAATTAAATAGTATTTTTTTGACAAATGTAGTTGATGGACTTACCTTTACTACCCTGGCATCCAAAGACATCCATTTCTCTCTTGTATGGAGCTGTAAAAACAATGATAAGATAAAACATTTTAAGATAATTAATTTCATTGAAAAAATATAATTATAGGGATTGGTGAAGAAGTGCCAAAAGAATTTCAACCTACCAATTGTACACAATCTCTAGAATATACAGCTTCACCTCTGATAAATCCTAGAGTGGCTGCTGTCTCAGGGTAGATAGCTGAAACATCCGAGAGAAACGATAAATATTTTAAAGAGACTAAGTAATGGCATATAATTTGTAAAATGGATGTGAATGACTCTTCTCGTAGGGATGATCATCAACTCGATCAAAATTTGATATTGTATTTAATACAAACCTTCAAACTTTAGTAGATGCCTCTTTAGAACATATCTAAAAAATAAATTATTATTATACATGTATAATATAATATTTATGTAGACTTTGATAATAAAACAAAATGAACCTAAACGTAAACCTAACAAACAGAATCCAACCATAGTATCTGATACTATTATTTATTGATCCATTGTTATGGTATTCAATTCCGCTAGATATGTTCTACAAAACTTACAAGGGGTGGTTCTTGTACTCTGTTACACTTTGAGGTAAAGGCTTTTCTTGATGCTGAGCTGAAAAGTCAAATATTTCACTTTATTCACAGGGGTGGCATCCATGGATGGCAAGGGGGTAACTTGTCAAATCCTTTTTTTGGGGGGGAGGGGCAAAGAAAATAAAAAATGTGCTCATAACTTAAAACATTGGATAAACTTTTACTCCGTTAAATTTGAAGCTCTTTAATTTAATTCTTGTTCTTAAATTTACATTCCCAATATTTCCCCCCCATTTTCTTGCATTTTATGGGTTTCCATTGGTATTGGCGTGAGGTTCCCTGTAACAGTCAATTCCTTTTCAAAATCCTGGATCCGCACCTGATTTATTTTTCCTATTTTTCTCTCATATCCAAAAATGATCTCAACAAATACAATATTATAGTTACCTAAAAACTTTGAATTCTCCATTTCATCCATTTTCTGAAAGCAGAAGTCCATATCCTTAAATACTAGAATAATTGCAACTGAATGCACAATGCAGCACCATAAAGCTTTAATTCCAATTTCATCTGTAAGTTAACCCTGTTAAGGCTAAGGCTGTTTCAGTTTTCGATAACATTCATTGGTTTATCTTGTTCTAACATTAATCCCAGCTTGAGTTCCTTAGGAAAGGGGATGGACAAGGGGATAATCAACAAATAGAAAATGTGCATGAGTACTGTGTGCAGTTATAAAGCATGCAGGGTTTAGCAGAATGGGAGAGAAGTGTTAGGAGAAGCATGATGCATAGCAGAATACGAATGGTGAAACTGAAAGTGCTTGCACATGCCGTGTGCTCATATAAAGCATGCGTTCATCTGATAAGAACGCGACATTTATAACAGTTATTTTATAATGTAGTATACATTCAATTAGTATGATTAGTACCTTTTTCTTGGTCTTGTATGGCAGTAGAGTTTCTTCCCACCATTCTGCATCGATACGGAACTTCTTAGTTTTGGACAACCATTCAGAAGCATACCTCTCAGTAACATCTTTAACACTATTTTCTGTTAATCAAAAATAATAAGATAAAATACTGAAATCATACTGGCTGAAGGCAGCCTAACACTTCCTAGGCAGGTCTTCTTGACTGGTCACATTGATTGATCATGCATTAGAAACGCAGACTGCAATCTAAAATCCATATGGCCAGTCATTATGTTCAAGCAGCTTTTATTGTTAGCCCTGGGCAAATACTGGCCGGGGTACATGTTATTAGTTTTATCACCTACCATTATCAAACGAAAGGACATAAGAGAGTGGATTACTGGCATACTTTTCACATAGTTCAGGTTGATTAACACTGTAGGACACTAAGTCAATACCTTGGGAAACAAATCAAAACATTTATGATTTTATACAGTCATGTCCATTGCAAGAGCATATAGTACAGGTGTTTTATTCCATGCAGCCAATCAAAATGCAGGAAAGTTGCCAACAGTAGAATTCATAATTCTACTGATATTTCACTGTTTCCATCATGTACTAAATATTTAATATTGGTTATAAAATAGTGACAAACCATGGAATACAGTTCCCACTCAGAGGGAGTCCCACTTGTATTTAATTTATCCGGCTCTTAGTAGTATTTACTATTATGGGATCTGGTAATACACTGTATGCTGTACTTACACATCCAAGATTTGCAGGTCGGCAAGTAGGCTTCAACCCACATATCTGTTCCTGGGAAAACAAAGTTGAAATCAATGTCATCAGTAATTATCTGCAATCCATTGGCCATCAACTGATAACAGATTGGCAGTCAGTGGAGAATACTGGATTTTGTTGAGGGACGGGTGCAAGCCAAAACTGCACCCCCCTGCATCCCCCTGAATCCATCCCTGGTAGTTCCAAGGATCATTCAGCCTATGTAGCTGTGTGCATCGAGCAGTTATTTCTTTTATCAGGACAATAGGAAATAGGTATTAATAAGCCTGAGGTATTAACTGGGAGATCTGACCAATACTACAGTAGCAAGTTTTTCATGCAGTAGTGTACTAGAAAATAGATTACCTGCTTTGTTCTTTCTCACAGTAGTCCCTTCATCTGAATCATCAGATATTATCTGGACTGGGCTTTTTCCTTCCTTGGAGCTTTGTGATGATTGTCTCCTGAAAATACGAGGCTTACTACTTATCTCAAACTCATCATCATCATCAATCATTTCTACGACTGATGGACTTTTCTTGCCCTTGGATGTGAGGGAGGTCTTGTTTGTTTTCCCTTTTGAAGGTGCAGGCTTCTTGACTGTTGCCTTGTAGCTTATTTCTTTTTCAAATTCTTTATCTGATTCACTGTTGCTTTTTTCTTCAGAATAACTGCTCTGTTGATCTTCACTGTTGCTTCCAGAATCCTCATTGTCTGCATAATTCACATTTTTTTGTTTTCGAAGCCTCTTTCTTGTTGGGCTGCATGCAGCATCTTTTAATTTATTTTCATTTTTTTCTTTTTTACTTCCCACTTTAGGTGTGGATTTTGTTTTCCTAGGTGTCTCATTTTGATTTGATCTCATCTTAACACTATATTTGACCTCTGGTTGCAGGCTTGAAGATGACTGTGATGAAGACGGACTAGTTTTGGCCTTCGCCTGATGTGAAGGTGATGGTGATGAAGATTGTACTGAGGTACTTGTACTTGATGCAGGTGAATCTGTGTTGTTTTCTAGAGTGTTTGCCTGTTTGCTCTCCATAATTTTACTGTCATCCAAAGTATTTTCAGACTGTAATAGAACACTTTGTTTTCCTTCTCTAGTAGGAGTTGCTTGAATGCTGCTGTTTGATGGGCTTTCCATTATCTTGGAAGTGTTGGCTTTCTGCAATGAAATTCATAACACAGTAGCACACAGTAATTAAGTTAACTTTTTTTCAAAACATTAATTCCCGCATAATTCCTATATCTTCATGTATTTCATAAGTGCTACACGGTCCACATATTCTCATCTTTGCATCTTAATCACTGCAACCTTGCATCTATTTCACCCCGGCCTGCTCTCAGTCTGGCCTCTAGCTCAGCTGGTAGAGCATCGGTAGTACAATTCTAAAGGTCGTGGGTTTGATTCTCAGCGAGGTCGGAAATTAATTTTTCCGAATTTAATTCCAAGGACTTTCGTTCTAAATAACCTCGTTTCCAAGTACTGTAACTTATCTATATTTCTATATCTTCATGTAAAATTCCCAGTCAATAAATTAAACTAATCACAACAAATTTTGGTTTAACCTTAAATGTGTCGATGATTAAAATGATTTTGTTCCTGACATGCATTCAGAGTCCCACAATGGTCCTTAATTTTATTTTTTTTATTCAAAATTTTTTTTTTCAAATTTAGATTTTTTTACCACATTACATTGATAAAATCTATGCATGAAAGTCAGATATCTAGTTTATTAATACCTTGGTTGCTGCTTTGCCATTTTGTGTAAACTTCATTGAAACAGGCTAGGAAAAATCAAAGAAATATGGATTTAACACTCTGACTAATATAAGGACATGAAAGTAGTATCAATAACTGCAACAAATATGTAAGTCAGAATGGAAAAATAAAGGCAGTTTTCACCTGAAGAGATGCTACCAATCTTGTTAAGATACCCAGTGACCTCAAGAGAATAACAAGAACCTATGAAATAATACACAGGATATAAGGAAACATATTGAAGTCTATAGAATGAATGAGTGAATGAACCATGGATAGGTTGATGTCCAGTGGTGAGTGATTGCTTTGATTGGCTTGGATGGACTAAACATTGAATGTATGGATGGATTTGTTGAATGATTGCATGGTGAACTTGTACCTCTGCCATATTCTGTGGGTAACTTGATACAGGAATCATGTCATTCTGAAAAAAAGTTGGAGAAAAAACTATCAACAATTTTATCAAGAGAGAAAATCCTTGAACAACAGGATTTATATTTAAAAAAATAATTTTAAGTTGATGAATAAATACCAACAAATTAAATATGCATATTCAATACCTTTGACAAGTCATCTCTAAACTGCTGAAAAGGTGGGAAGTCTTCCTTGAACCTATATAATAAAACATAATTACAGTAGTTGTAAATTATTGTTTTCTCTTACTCTCTCTTATAAGGAGATACAAAAATTAATATCACAAAAACAGTTAACTAATAACACATTTTGAGTATTATGACTAACCATGTTATGAGGTTTGTGAGTTCGTCAGACTGCCATTTCTTGACTGATTTGGTTATGAGGTGTGACGGAACAAGTGACAGACAGTACGCCTGAGTAACCAAAAAGAGATATTTGCATGCAAAAAATTAATAATTTGTTTAAAATATGCTTTGAAAATTTATATATATATGTTACGTAAACTTTTATTTCATACCATAAGCATTTGTGGGTTCATTGTTTTGCATTTGACATTTGACAATTCTTAGTTTTAGCCAGGGAACACTTTATCACTAGTACTGTATCCTTTATTTACTTCATTCAATGTGTCTATAAATACCTGGAGTACAGGTTGATTGCATACTGCATTCCTGTTAAACCCCCATGCTATCAGAGTTACAAGGTGTGCCTGTATATATAAATGAGAATACATGTAGAAATGACGACATTAAAGTACTCAGTACAGTACAGTAGACACAAAATCAACAAATGGATGAATTAAACCAAGAAAAAGAAAGAAAGAAAGAAAGAATAAATGAATGGATGGATGGATTAATGAATGAACAAATGATTACCTTATGCATGTCCAATTGAATTTGTTTCTTGAATCTTGTCATAGCTTTTTTAATCTTTGTTAATAAATCATCTTCAGTCCTAGCAAAAATGGAAGACAAACAATGTGTATTGAAATAGAAAGCCCATCTATCCTTTTATATACTGAATTGCTTATCCTTACACTCACCCATCCATTCACTATTCATTCATCCATCTGTCTATCCATCCATCCACCCATCCATCTGCTTACAGTACCTATCCATCCATCCATCCATCCACCTGTCCGTCTGTCTATCTATCTATCCATCCATCCATTCATCCATCCATCCATCCATCCATCCATCCATCCATCCATCCATCCATCCATCCATCCATCCATCTATCCATCCATCCATCCATCCATCCGTCCATCTGTCTTTCCATCCATCCATCCACCTGTCCGTCTGTCTGTCCATCCATTGACCCACCCACTCATCCATCCGTCCATCCTTATGTCCATTCATCTAACCACCCACCCACTCACCCACTGATTCATACAACCTTTCATCTATAATTTTTTTCAGTTGTTTCCATTTTCTCATATCTTATTTATTGACATCAACATTATGTTATTCCTCTAATATTTACTTTTTTTTCCTTTTGCCTTTCATTCCAGGAATCTGTATACTAATCTCCACTTCTGTTTTAGTGACAGCGGAACTGCAAGCTGTACTTGAACTTATACTATTGTTATCACACAAGACTACACTATGGTGGCCTTCAGCCTCTGAAAGAAAACATGGCAAAATGCAAATCAAAGTAGGTAAATTGATATAAATACATCACCCCGGCCTGCTCTCAATCTGACCTCTAGCTCAGCTGGAAGAGCATCGGTAGTACAATTCCGAAGGTCGTGGGTTCGAATCCCAGCGAGGTCGGAAATTAATTTTTCCGAATTTAATTCCAAGGGCTTTCGCCCGGAATAACCTCCTTCCCAAGCACTACAACTTACTACTTCTATATCTTTGACTATTTCATTAGTGCCACGCGGTCCATATACTCTCATCTTTGAATCATAATTACCGCGACCTAACATCTATTTCACCCCGGCCTGCTCTCAGTCTGACCTCTAGCTCAGCTGGAAGAGCATCGGTAGTACAATTCCGAAGGTCGTGGGTTCGAATCCCAGCAAGGTCGGAAATTAATTTTTCCGAATTTAATTCCAAGGGCTTTTGCCCGGAATAACCTCGTTCCCAAGCACTACAACTTACTACTTCTATATCTTTGACTATTTCATTAGTGCCAAGCGGTCCATATACTCTCATCTTTGAATCATAATTACCGCGACCTAACATCTATTTCACCTCGGCCTGCTCTCAGTCTGACCTCTAGCTCAGCTGGAAGAGCATCGGTAGTACAATTCCGAAGGTCGTGGGTTCGAATCCCAGCGAGGTCGGAAATTAATTTTTCCGAATTTAATTCCAAGGGCTTTCGCCCGGAATAACCTCCTTCCCAAGCACTACAACTTACTACTTCTATATCTTTGATATAAATACAAGCACTTTATTTAAAAAAAAAAAACCTTCAAATATTTATATTTAATTGATGCCTGAAACAGACTCTGGGATGATCAAACTGAGGACACAGCTGACTCAAAGTTCATATGATAGACCCAAATAAAAAATTTCAAATCAAGGAAGACTTAACAAGTTGAAATGAGAAATTTTTTGACAACCACTTGATGATGATGGTGATGATAACGATGACGGCAATGATCATAACCAAGACCGTAATCAACATGTTGAAGATATATGATGATATAATACCTTATGCATGTAGGAGTCAAGAACAAGCTTAGAACAAAGTGATGAACAACTTGAACCTAGAATATGCATGGCTGCAACTCATAGATTGAGCTGGAATTTAGCATGCACTTCCACTATTTCCCTCTTGATCCTATAATGCAATAACTATGCATGGCATCCTTTATATATTCTATACCTTGTACATCTTCCCAGTCAATGTCCTCTTCACTTTCACCACCACTAGAATCAGCATCCTCAGCCTTTTCTGCCTTTACCCAATCATTGACCCTGCTAGTAGCATCATACTGATCATCCAATTTTGATTTTATGTCCTTTGCTGATTCTTTAAATGACTTTTTGTTTATTTTGGGATTATTGCCCTTTTTCCCTCTAGCATGTTTATTTGTACCACTTTTGACATTTCCCCGTAGATTTTCCATCTTGATGTCCTGTAGAGATGTTTCATTGCCATGGGGTGTAATAGCCTCTGTGTTGACAATACAATTGTCATCAGTCTTTCGCAAACACAACTTCTCATTTCCTTTTTTACTTGTTTTCTTTCCACTTTTTTTAGGTGTTTTTCTCTCTTTTGCTTTTTCTACTTCATCAGGATTTTCTTCAATATTTTGCCTCATATTCTTTAAGTTAGACCTTCTGGATACTCTTTGCTTCTTTTTAACAGCAACTTCAACCTCACTGTCTTCAGATTCAGATGCAAATCCATTTTGTCGAGCATTTTCTTCTGACTTTGGTTTTCTTTTTCTGGCAGGTGTTGTACCTTTTGAACTTGAAGTACCTATACATTACAAGGTTAATGACAAAGTAATAGTATCATATTATCATAAAATGTCTGGAGAAGATGATTTCAGTTGGCTTGAAAAAAAAACTTTTCAAAGGTAAGATGCATTAATAGAAAATCAATAACTAAAAAGAATGTTGCATAATTTCTTTTAAAAAATGACTTATTTATTATGATCGAGAAAAAAAAGAACAAACAAACATAGAGTATTTGAAAATCGCATATTACCCCTTTTTCAAAATTGTTTAGCATACTGTAGCATAGTTTAAAATGGTTTGCAAATGAGCCATAATATGCAAAATAATTGCGAGGAAATTAGTTAATTCATTTGCTGGGGGTGAAATGTGACTGTATAGTCATCTAAGGTATTTCCATGTTATGTAAGAGGTCAGCCAAGACCATGTGTTGTGATCAGACACCGTAACCCTGTACGTACTACAGATCTCCAATCAAACGTTATTACTATCCCAAACAAGACATAAAATTGCTCTACGATCTAAAAATATTTAACTATTTGACGAAAAGAGAGACTAGTGAAACTATATTATGATAAATTCCAAGGATTCCCCCTATTTTGTTTTGACACGTCTTACGTTTCGACTTGGACGGAGCTAAGGCAGTTGTATCGCATGGATCTTCAACCTTTTTCCTCTTGGCCAGGCGAGTCTCTGGTAGATCATCTATGCTTCTAGTAATACGCTTTCTAACCATGATCTCAAATGCACAGTGTTCGCTAAATGTTTATAGAGCAACAAAGATTAACAGCATGCAATGTTGTTCGCGCCATGTGAGGCTAATGGGAAATACTGCTGACAAGCACAAAGGGATCCCAGAGTGATGGTTGTACACGTATTCTTTTATTTTCTATTTTATTTGCTTGTTTTGAACAATGTGAAAAATGAAAAAATGCATCTGAATCTATTCTCAAAAGTTTAGATAAATTTAGGAGGCAAAAATAAAGCGTGAAATTTTTGTATGATTTTTAAAAAATGCTTTTTTTAAAAGGAACGTTGGATACAGTTGGGCTGAGCTGAAGTAAATATTTTGAACTGAAAGGTGTTTTGACGTTACGAGTTTTTAAATTCAAAAATTTTCTTGCTTCTTAAAAAAAATAATCTAAAGAACTAAAAAACATAAATTCCGAGGACTACCATATAAAAAATTAAAAATAAAATTCTCTCCGAATCAGGACAGGCGCGAGGTAGTTTTATTTCAGATTAATTATATCATGCCAGATTTACAATTATAAAAATTGCATAATAAATTTCAAGTTATATAGAAATCAGTCTACGTAGTATACAACAATATTCCTTTTTTTCTAGTCGCCGTCATTTGCAGCCGACACAAAAACGGAGTTCCATTTTCCGTACCCAGAGAGGAAAACAATTCTAAAAATTCTTTAAAAAAGCTGAAAAGACGCGCAGTAAGTTACAACTGAAGTTTATGTACAATGGTTAAATCCCAATAAATTCTTTTACATGATACTAATGTCCAGCTTGGGCTACCTGTGGTCGGTTGACTAAGTCTTAAACTGAAAAAAAAATTCATCAAATTTGCAGCTTTTGAATAGACAATATAAATGTAAATTAGAATCATGCGCAAGCTCTAAAACTTGATTTTTGCTTCTAAATTCGGAATTTTGAGAGATTTTTTATTTTGGAAAATCAGGAACCGTACATGAATGGAATGGACTGGACTTTACATAATTGGATCTTCGGACCGTATTTTTTTACGCCGAATTTGCAGCTTTTACCCTATAAATTTTATTTCAACGCCCATACATAGTAATTTTAGGCTAAAAGCTTGTAAAAGAATCAATGCTATTTTTTCACAATATGAAAAGATTATATTTTGATTTAGTCTTTGGTTGAGATCTTCATTTTTTTCCCATTGTCTATTGAGTATGGTGAAAATAATGCTTTTCCGATGTTTTACGGTATATATACATTTATAAAATAAATGTTATGAATATCGCGTTCTGATTGGTTTGGAGCGCGTGCTTTATGAGAACACATTGCACGTGCGCGCACTTCCCATTGCGTCATTCCATCTATTATTGTAATTTGAATCATAAAGTTGGCATGCACATTTCGTGCTCGTCTTGTCGCTTAAGATGGTTTTTGAATACTAGTATTTTGACAAGCATTCTTTACTTTTCACTTTCACTTCCTTCTACTTTTGACAACCCTTTTTTCTACTTATTGTTTGAATTACTTTATTCTTTTTCTTAGCTTTCTTTTTTGGTTTTGTCTTTTCCTCTTTTTGCACTACAAATACAAGGTAATAAGTGATTTATTCAATGTCGTCACTGGATATTTGTCGTCTTCCGATTATGTTCTCAATAGCTGGGCTTTTCCCCAGGTATGAATATTGTCCGCGGTCATTTTGTTACAAATAATATTTACTTCCACCGCTTATAAAAGCTTAACAAAAATTAGCGAGCTTCATATACTTTTTACTCACTTCTCTGTCGATCAAGTTATACTCAGGACTGAATAATGGTGCATTGCTTGACCGTAGCAGGAAGATTTTTCTTCGTTGCATGCTTCATTACACAGACGACCATGTTTGCCCAATACCCGAGTGTCTACTTGCACAGCCACTGGTACAATATGCTAATACTCCTTGCAGTACCTACTTTGGTGGTCTGGTGGCTCCTACTACGAAAAAATACCAAGCAGCTCCAACACCTGTGGATGGTATGGGGATGTTATATACTGACCATGATTATCCCAATGGTTGGGTTGATATATGGTTTATTAAGGATAAAACTGGATGGCAATCACTTCTTTGGGCCAAATGTTCTTATGATGACTACTTGTGGCTCACCTGCCATAGCCCTTCTTCTTCTGTCATCCGCGAATGATACGGCACAAGATAAGGTTGCACTGTTTGCAGAGATATGCTTCAATGCCATCTTGGATTTATTTGATGAAATAGAGCTTCTAGACATGTTGCTATCCCAGAATGAGTCGACATTTCACCTACCATCGTCGTTAGAAGTCAGCATCCTGGCGTGTGTTTGTATCAGCCTGCTGCTGTCTACTCTGGAAATGGCCGAGAAGAAACACGATAGGGATTGTGGTTGCAAATATCGGAAAAGAGTTTATTTTCTGCGACTCCTGCTGCAAATGTTCCTGGTAAACATTACTCTGCTGATTATACGTTTGGTTGTGTGGCTCAAATACGAGCACAATGCATCGATTTTTATAGCCAAAAATCTGATCGTTATTGTGATGTCCATTATAAACATGACGAGGCTCGCCTCTGAAGACTGAAGAGCTGACAGAATTTAAAACTGGAAAACAAAAAAGCAAAAATAGATAAATGGTTTGTTTGGCTAGTCATTCGTTATTTGTATTTATCTATCTCTACTGTATATCAGTCTTTCTGTTACAGTAACATGGGGCTGGCCCATTTCCGTCGATTCTAGGAATACAGATCGCAGGGTCAATACACAGCTATGTATTTCCGTTTACAGTTTTCATCGTTTTTCTCATCAATTCTTAATAAGACTCAGTTGAACTTCTTTAGATTGTTCGTGCAATGTGTACAAGAGTGATGGAGAATGATACGAGTAATGCAGTGAATGCGTGAGAAAAAGAATAATACTGAATATAGACAGAATCAATAAAAACTACAACAAAACAAAACACATTTTTATGGAGCAACAGCATGGACTTAACTCTGAGTGGCGTCCGTAAGATTTTTTCTGTAGATGATAGCAAACTGTGTTGAACATGGCCAATACTGATATGTGGCCTATGTTCAAAAAGACATTGTTCGAGGAAAATATGCCAAAACATTTGCAGAAAAGTTTGGGAAAGTTTCCTATTGTTATGGTCTTTCGCTGATCGCATACACGTCGCCTCCACAAATCCCTCACCAACCTTTTTGAAATATCTGATACATAAAAGCTATACTATTTCTTTTTTTTGGGTGCAAATTAAGTGACAAATATGGTAGAATGTTCTTGACCGCTGTTTGGAATGACGGAAGAGTCACTCGTATACTAACGACGACCCAAAAATATTAAAGCAAATACATTCGCAAATTCCTTTATTTTAATAAAGAAGACTGCTGTTGTTTCTGATATAAAAATTCCTTTTTCATTCAGCACGAAGTTTTGAAATTAAAGATTCATGATAGTTAGTATATGAATTAACCGTTTCACTTGGTGTAGTAATCAAGGTACTAGAATGTTCTAGACTTGCAGCTTTGCGATGTCACGGGACGATCAAGACTTCAGTTTTTTGTTTGTTAAGCTAGAAAGTGTACTCCCAGTGCATTATTTATGAGGGAAAATCCCTATTATTGCCTAATTTCATGCCGCGCGGGAGACTGGCACTAGCGGATTTTTGCGGACAAATCAAAGATGGTGGACAGTAAGGAGACCGCGAAACAAAAGTTCTCCATAAATTCTATCGATAAATTTGAGCAAATTAGGAAGGATATTGGCCAGGAAAACTTAACAGAGCTTAGTAAAGACCGTCTTCAAGAATGCTGTAAAGAACTGAAGTTAAAAGTCACTGGAGAGAAAAAAGAACTCGTTGAAAGACTCGTGCCATTAGGGAAATATCCCGAGTTGTTTACGAAAAAAGTCAAGCATATAAATGAAGAATACAGCTTTCAAACTTCAATGAATCCCTCAGAAATACCTGCTGCATCTGCTAAGTGGAAGGTACTTGGTCGGGATCAACAGGTCAACATCCCAAGAGTTGATGATAATATGATTCGGAAATACCAACAAGCAAAATTCGCCGGAGCAAAAGGTCAATACCGGAAGGCCTACAGGATGTTTTCTTCAAGGCGAGTTATGTCAGTTAAAGTGCTTAAAGAAGAACCTTCTCGTTTGCTGTATATAAAAGCGAACATTCTAAAATCTTTCACGGGTAGTGTGTCACGTCCTGTTACTATGTTGTTCATTGACGATAATCCTGTCAAAGCCCATTGTGGATGTGCCGTAGGAAAGAGTGGGTTATGCTGCCATGCCTTAGCCCTTTTGCTACAGCTGAAATTTTACACCGATCACAATAAACTGCTCCTTCATATGACATGTACTGAGAAACTGCAGGTATGGCACAGGAAGAGAGCAGCTAGAGCTAATATTGCAGCAACACAAATAAGACTAAAATATAGAAATCTTAGAGGAGCAAGATCAGATATGAAGAGTGTAAGAAAAAAGAAAAAAGTTATCAAAGCTAATGAAGGAAGTGATTACAGTGACTGGTATCGGAGGGATGTGATAGACATGGAAGATAAAGTGAAAGCAAAGCTGAAAACAATGTCCCATTCTCCTGAAAGTCACTTTTTTTCTACACTTTCTAAGTATAAAAAGAAATCTGGTCTATTCTTACATCTAAGGTATAAACTGGAGTATGAAAAAAGAGCAACAGGCAAAGAACATAATATTGATATTTTTAAACCAAGGTTTACCAAGGTACCAACATTTGAAAATATCAGAAATTTCAGATATTGGGTAAATTCAGTAGCAAATTCCATCAAACCTATCAATTTTTAGAGTGGTTTTTATAAACATGTGAAAAACATTTTAGCATATTTAGCACTATTACACTCTAATTCTTTTGTTTTCTACTGCAGTTTGAATCTGAATATTACACTCTGAATAAGTAAAATATGTATGTGTTGTTACAAATTTGATTTCTGGTTTATTTAGGGCCCACTCTACTTATTGATTAGATATTTGAAATTTTTTCTTAAAAACACAGAGTTGACAAAATTTAACCACTCAGATATCAAATTTTGCCAATAAAGACAATTAAACTACTGGTTTACATACTATAATTTAGTTGTAGAATCAAATATAGAATGATAAAGGTGGGGTGTTGCCTTTGTCAGATGAAGGGGTGCACAAATCTGTTGACTTTTTCTGTGAAGCTGCCTCTTTTGGACCAATGGGCTTAAACAGAATGTTGACAATGTTGGCAAAAATCTTGTAAACATAGCCAAGAATATCACAACTATTTTTTGGCCAGCATGCACTAAGTATAGACCAGTCCCTCATACGTCCGATATAGTTTTCAATATAGATACGCAGAGTGGCTACATCAAAGTTCTTGCTTATTTCGCTTTCTTCATATTGAGCATCAAATTTGAGTGGTGGTCTGTTATGCAGCAGGCCTTTTGAGAGACACAGATCTTCTATGCCAAATCCTTTGTCAGTTAAAACTTTTCTTTGACAGCTTTCTTTGAGCACTGTGGTGGGCTTTACAGTCAGGATAAACCATAGCAGTTAGATAAGGCTCAATACATTCATACAAGCAATCAAAGTCACATAGAGAAAACCCAGTCATATTTTCAAATCTCTTCTCCTTATTCTTCAGATTTGCATATGAAAATGTACAATTTTCTTTGTTTTGAGAAAGGAATCTAAGTTGTTGTTCATATGAAACATTTTGTTTGTTTAATAACTTCACTTCAGTAAATTGTTCTATTTGGTCTGTTTTTTTCTGTCAATTTTTCTCTGAGCTCCTTGAGCTCTGTTACTAAGATTTCAGTTGTATCAATTTGACTTTCGTAGTTCAACTTCCTCCTTTTTGCGACCTCCTTTGTCTGTTGCTGGTGCATAGCGCGTTTTGCTGAGCTAATTTTGGATTTTGGAGTAACTTTCTTTGTGACATTTTTCTCTATATAGTCACTAGTACATGGCACGTCAGGTAAGTCCTCGATATCCTTCCTGTATCCACTGCTCCAATGTTCACTGCATACAAAGTCTTTTTTAAAGTCGACTCCTTTGTTTTTTAACATTTTTCCATATTCACGCCTTTTTTCTGGACAACTAGAAATAGTACTAAGACGGTAATTGGTTAAATTGTCCTTTCTTGTTCTCCACGAGTTTGTACACAATGCTGCTGCACAATTCCAGTGTTCCTTCCCCGTTTTCTGTACTTTAACTTTCACAAAAGAGGCAAACTTTACAGTTGATGCGTCCAAGTAATCCTTTCTTCTCCTAATTCCCAATGTTTGCTGCAAATAACATGACGCTTGAAGTTCACTTCGCTTTTCGCTCTTCTAAGGACATTCAAATATGACTCGAGAACTGCTTTAGGAGCTGAAGCTATCTTTGTTAATGTGTAATAAGATTTTCCGCTTTTCCACGAGCTCTTGCAATACTTGCTGGCACACGACCAGTGCCAAGAACGGCGTTCTTCTGGAGTTTTTGTTACTTTTTCTTTGCTTTCGTGCTTCTCCGCCATTTTGTCCGCCATTTTGTTTTTCGACTTGTCCGCAAAAATCCGCTAGTGCCAGTCTCCCGCGCGGCATGAAATTAGGCAATGGTTTTGCTTCTGGGATCAGATCGAGTACAAGCACTAAACCCGTGCAACAAAATAATACAATGGGCGTTGAAAGCAAAGAGTCGGCAACAATTGGCTTCTTGAAACAATACACGCATTAAAACAAATGCCATATGTGCAAGTTGAAGTTTATTGTGTTCATACCACCTTCATTATAGTATATTGTTAGGGTGCCATATAATAGGGTGCCATATAATAGGGTGCCATATAATAGGGTGCCATATAATAGGGTGCCATATGATAGGGTGCCATATGATAGGGTGCCATATAATAGGGTGCCATATAATAGGGTGCCATATAATAGGGTGCCATATGATAGGGTGCCATATAATAGGGTGCCATATAATAGGGTGCCATATAATAGGGTGCCATATAATAGGGTGCCATATAATAGGGTGCCATATAATAGGGTGCCATATATAGGGTGCCATATAATAGGGTGCCATATATAGGGTGCCATATAATAGGGTGCCATATAATAGGGTGCCATATAATAGGGTGCCATATAATAGGGTGCCATATAATAGGGTGCCATATAATAGGGTGCCATATAATAGGGTGCCATATAATAGGGTGCCATATAATAGGGTGCCATATATAGGGTGCCATATAATAGGGTGCCATATAATAGGGTGCCATATAATAGGGTGCCATATAATAGGGTGCCATATAATAGGGTGCCATATAATAGGGTGCCATATAATAGGGTGCCATATAGGGCATTAGGGTGCCATATGATAGGGTGCCATATGATAGGGTGTCATATAATAGGGTGCCATATAATAGGGTGCCGAAAAAGGTGCCTAATTCCAAATTTTCCATTGTTCAGATTATTTAAGGTAGGGGTTAAACATATTGAGGAAATTTTTTTTTCGCGTTACTTTTGTGTGTGTGTGTGTGTGTGTGTGGTGTGTGTGTGTGTGTGTGTGTGTGTGTGTGTGTGTGTGTGTGTGTGTGTGTGTGTGTGTGTGTGTGTGTGTGTGTGTGTGTGAGTTATTAATACCAGGACACCGAAATATGTCACAACTTACAGTCAAAACGTCTCAAGAGCTTGATTTCATCAATGGTTTCATTATGCGAATATTTAAATCTATTGTTATTTTTGAGGATACGAAGACTCAGGGCTCAAAATAATAACCGAGTCAAAGCTCGAAATGTGATTGTATTATGGTATTCCTTATATGGAATAATCCAATCAGAATTCGAGTTTTAAATTGGTTATTATTTTAAATCCTGAGTCTTAATCTTCTCGGAAGGAATAATAGAAATAATAGGATAATAGAAATCTAGAAGGGTAAGCTTGAGCAGTTTGGACAGTAACAGCTCTACAGAGGTTCACAAGTACAAAATTTTAGGGACACAATTAGTCATTCCGAGGTTTAGGGAAAAACTGGATCGAGTTGGCATACAGTGCATTGTGGGACGGTTTTAGGAGATAAAATAGACGCCATCTTGGAAATGTCCCCTAACTCAGCCCCTCGATGCACTGCAATGCAGATTCTAAACAGTTTTTTTCTCAACCTGGGAAGGGCTAATAAGGTATGTGTGTATATTTTGTATGGATGGTGTCAAAATAGTGCAATTCTTTGGCACTACTACTGCTGCCGCAGAACCAATCAGATTGGACAAATCACAAGTGATTTCAAACTGGATAGTCATGTAAAGTTTCATAATAGCTGAGCACCATACCTAAGAAAAAATGGTAAACTATCGAGTTGATTTTTCATGGCTTGGCTGACGTCACTTCCGTCCATACGGCGTCCGTCCGTAGGGCGTCCGTCCGTCCGTCCGTCCGGGCGTGTACACAAGCATTCCGATTGGCTGGTTAGATTTTTATTTGGCGGGAATGTCGACGCGTTGCAACATCCGGGTACACATAAAGGTAAATCCGGCTATTAAACTTTTGTAAAAAGCGTCTTACACACGTATAGAAATACCGAAAGATAACAACACAATTTTTTATTCAAGCTTATATTTACTCTATTTACGATGGAACCCCTTTCCGAAATCGATATGTCGAAAGAAAGCTCAGAGGAAAAATGAAGCCAAAAAAGAAAGGCCAGAAGTAAAAGAGTTTTTTCGAAAGAGGAAAAACTCTGGGGGCGTGAAAAAGGAAGGCAAAGACGAAGGAATCTTACCAAAGGAAAGCGGCAAGCAGAGAGAGAGAGAACGCAAATCCAGGCGGGACTTCGATTATGAACAAGGAGAACATGATCGTGAAAGAAAAAGGAATATGAAACAAAACTTGACGGATGAAATAAGAGAAAATAGACGTGAAATACAAAGGAACTTGAGTCAAAAGTTCACGAATCAACAAAGAGAAATGAGCGTGAAAGACAAAGGAATTTGAAGCAAAACTACTAGCTAAGGCGACTCTCAAATGCACAGAAAAAATCGCTTTAGGGCAAGTTATAGACAAAGACAATTAAAAAACTTTCATGTATTCAAAGATGGATTAAGAAGTGTTCTCCAAGAATTCAGGTGTGTTGTTTAGCAAACAATCGTTTATTATTTTTTGACAAGCATTTTTTCTCGACGAATCGACAAATCAAAGACTTTCCCTCAAAACTTTTAATATTTCTGTAGATGAGCTTAATTTATTTTAATGTTGGAGTAAATATAATATGAAGAGCATATTACAACAAATATTCGTCCTTTATTTAGCTTTGTAAATATTTAGCAATTCGGTTAACGCTGTAAAACGTTTTTAACCAACTATCGTATGATTTTCGTTCAAGAAAGATTCGCCTCTATCGCGGGGTCCCATCTTCAAAACAACGAAGACTTTCATCAAGAGAATATGAAGTACTTAATATTCTCTTGCTTTCATTTAATAATTTTATTTCTACAGATAATTTATTTAGGTTTTGAACGAAGGTAAATTTCACTAAACTCACTAAACTAAAGGCTCACTCCATTTATGCATGCATTACCACTACATTTATAGTTCAGACAAGAATCATACCAGCTGCTATATATCCCTGGCATTAAACTAGCTACACACCGGTTACAGACAAGGCCGTATGAGCGTATGCCTCTCATGATCCCCAATACTCGTAAGTATGAAAACCATGAAGGATGTGTAGGTGTGTGTGTTTGTTTCAATGAGCAGTATTTTTTGAAGCTCCGGGATTAGCAGTGCATGAATCATCCAGAGGTAATACCTTCCCTGTGTAACGAAACACCAAGGCTTTTGCTTCTCGTTTAAAAATAGAATGTCTGAATGCGTAGAGAAATGGGTCGAGTAATGCGTTGATGTTCAAACACGTGACAGGGAGCCACTGACCAATGATGATTTTGAATATGGTCGACTCAAAAGCATCACCGCTAAAATCAAAGGGATTGTTGTCATACTCGGAAAATATAGAAATGATTAGAATTAGAATAATAGGAATAGCAAAAAACACGAAATTCGTGAGAATCAGAATAACTATTTTGCGAGCGAGTGAAAGTTCTTTTTTAACCCCAGACACTGCGTTTCCGGTGTTCTTTTTGACAAAGCGAAAAATCCTGAAGTAAAGCGGGATATTTAGGAAGTAGATCAACACAATGAGAATCAGCATGGAAATTAGAACCGTCGACGACTGTGATTGGTACTTCACATCATAACTTAGAGGTGCGCATGCGCGTTTGATGTTGTAACGCAATCCTGCAACACCAAATATGGGCAGAATAGCAAACGTGATTGCTATTCCCCAAGCCACAGCTAAAGATATGAGCGTACTTTTCATGCTAAGCTTGAGGTTGGATGTCACGCAATAAACCACTACAATGTAACGCTCTACAGTAAGGATAGAGGAGATAAGAACTGATATCAACTGCCCTGCAATGAATATCGGTCCCGTAGATGGCCTGAGTTTTTGCCCAGTCCACATTAATTCCTCCAGGATCTTCTCAATTTCCTTAATATTAACCTCAGCTACCGTAATCGAGTAAATCCCAACTATAATATCAACAAAAGCCATGTTGGCGATGAGGCAAAAGGATGGGATCCCCCTTAGGGTCTTTCTTGAGACTATAACGACTAAGACAATTACATTAGATAAGATAGTGAAGGGGCTGATGACGTATTCTAGGTAAAATAGATACTGCGGTAAGCTGTCCTGCTTCTGAAAATACGGCATTACAAGCTGTCGAAATTCGCATTCTGTTTTCTTGACGCACATGCATTCGGGAATGAAACCGTGAAAAAGAAACCGCTTTGGATCAGTCTTGCCAATTTGCATGTATTTATATTCAATGGTTTTTTTTTTCTGCAAGCCCATAGGTTACGAAATTACGCCCTATCTAGCTTACCTAATTAGCATTCAAACGTGTTTACTGCTGATAATAATAAAAAAAAAAATAATAATAATATAACTTTATTTACAGAGGGTTCGCACACGACAGTTTACAATAATAAAATTGTACTGATAACCCAGCGGCCCTAACAAACAAAGTATATTAAAAAATATGGTTTTCTCCTGGAGAACTATTGACGATGAAGATGACTTCCGCTCAGGTTGTCACTGAGTCCATCAAACAGTTCTTCTCAAGATAACATCAACCCCGGATGATCATAATACTTCGATAAACATTCAATAGTTTTTGCATTATAATGCGGTCGTTCATCACTTACTGCATAATTAAAAGTACTATTTGGGAAGAAAACACTAAGCAACATACAATATGTTTAGAAAAAAAATGAAAAAAGAATGAGAAGGAGAACAAGGAGAAGAAGATCAACAACAACGACAGGAAAAGGAATCTAGATACCAAACGAACTAGATAAAATCATTATGAAAACATATGATATTGATCCAGTAATGATGAAAAGGTAAATTATACACCGTGAAAAGATGATATTGATCGGCCAGATTGATAGTGTTTTAGTGTCTAGTTTAAAATAATGTTGCCATCCAGATAGACTTTGTCTCAGCTCAATGGTAAGTGTTGTAACAATAAAAAAATAAGAATGAAAAAAACAAAACAACAACAACAACACACATTTAATTGAATCAAAATAAAAAATAAAAACGTATGTACACTCAAACTTAATGCGGACACCGGATAATGCTATATCGGTTCACCGGAAGGCTGATAACGATATCTTTTTAAATCATTTATACTGTTATTGACACATCTCCCGGTGCTGCTCCATCTGACGTGTCTCCCGAGTTAAGCGATTGATAAAGCGGAGAAGAATTATTTTTAAGAAGATCTTGGTAGATTTGTCCGTTAACTGCTTCAAGATCCCGAGATTGAAGGCCAGTGCTTTCTACTTGCTGTGGCGTTACCGGAGATAACTCTAAGCTATTGTAGTATTCAGGATGTCGATCACTTTGTTCCGGTAAGGTGCGTGCTACAGGTACAATTCTTGGGTTATTGGTATGGACTGGATTGGAATTCTCACGACATTGTGACATTGTGGTACCTGCAACGTAGTCATATGTATCCGTTTCCTCGTAGGTACCTTCCTGGACAGCTGATGCTGGTCTTGGGTTTGGAGTCCTGGTAGCGGATCCATTCTCAAAACCTGTGTTCTGAAAAAAGAGACAACAATGAGTTACATTAGATGCGTCACTTCAAGGAGGAAATGATCAATAGAAAGTGAATAGAATCTTTTTTTATACCCGGGTTCACAATATACATCACTAAATACTGACAATACTTCACGAGAGGATACGAATACCTGAGGAAATCCGTCTTGTGAAGACGACATCGAATCAGCGATAATATTTCCATTTGAACTGTCATTTCTACGAATAAATGATAAAGAAACAAACATGTATACCAAAAACAAGCAAATGTGAATATTGGAAGAGAATCACTGTACCTCGCGTCTTGTTTTCTTTGTAAAATTTTAACTAAAACAAGAGAAGAGCATGCGTAAATATTGTCTATCATGTGATCACACAGACCCACTAAGGTCTATTTCATTCGATATAAACTGGAAATATATAATTAATCAAGCAGATGTGTATACATCTATCATATTTTTCATATTAAAATACTCACCTTCTTTCTGTCGTTTAAGGCAAATATAAGCAACTAGGACTGCGACTGCCAATACTAACAGCACAACAATTACAGCAAGACCAATTACCGTAGATTTGCCTGGAATTTCATTATCAGATTCGTTAGTAAGGGGGAAAATATGCAAGTACTAGCTTCATGATTTATATACGATACATATGGACAATAGCTCTAATACACTGGTTTCCAATTTCAGATCATTTGCCATTCCGTTAAGTATAAGTTCTTTGTACGTATTCTATTTGGAGTACTTACTTGATTCGGTTGCAATTGATCGTTGATCCCCTACAAATACAGGAAGGATACAGGAATATTTATATTCGTTTCGTAAGCGTTGAAATTTGGAATTTAGCTCGAGTTGACTTTAAAAAGTGGCTTGTGCTGTTCTCCTGCATGCAATAATTTAATCACTTAATGATTTATGATTTATATAGCGCCGTTTCTTTGTAGATATAATCCAAGGCGCTTTACATTGAGTTGTGAATGTCAGATTGTTTTTTATGCGATTTACAAACATGAGATGGTTAGTATGAAGTGTAGGCACTGAAAGTGGTCATTGTAAGGTTTTCTTTACTCCCTGATTAATAAAATGATTAATAAATTTGATTAATGAAATGATTACTAAAATGATTACTGAAATGAATGCGTTATCCAAGTCTACTGTTATTATTATGATTACTGAGATGATTACTGAGATGATTACTGAGATGATTACTGAGATGATTACTGAGATGATTACTGAGATGATTACTGAGATGATTACTGAGATGATTACTGAGATGATTACTGAGATGATTACTGAGATGATTACTGAGATGATTACTGAGATGATTACTGAGATGATTACTGAGATGATTACTGAGATGATTACTGAGATGATTACTGAGATGATTACATATTACTGAGATGATTACTGAGATGATTACTGAGATGATTACTGAGATGATTACTGAGATGATTACTGAGATGATTACTGAGATGATACTGAGCTGATTACTGAGATGATTACTGAGATGATTACTGAGATGATTACTGAGATGATTACTGAGATGATTACTGAGATGATTACTGAGATGATTACTGAGATGATTACTGAGATGATTACTGAGATGATTACTGAGATGATTACTGAGATGATTACTGAGATGATTACTGAGATGATTACTGAGATGATTACTGAGATGATTACTGAGATGATTACTGAGATGATTACTGAGATGATTACTGAGATGATTACTGAGATGATTACTGAGATGATTACTGAGATGATTACTGAGATGATTACTGAGATGATTACTGAGATGATTACTGAGATGATTACTGAGATGATTACTGAGATGATTACTGAGATGATTACTGAGATGATTACTGAGATGATTACTGAGATGATTACTGAGATGATTACTGAGATGATTACTGAGATGATACTGAGATATTACTGAGATGATTACTGAGATGATTACTGAGATGATTACTGAGATGATTACTGAGATGATTACCGAGATGATTACTGAGATGATTACTGAGATGATTACCGAGATGATTACTGAGATGATTACTGAGATGATTACTGAGATGATTACTGAGATAACTACTGAGATGATTACTGAGATGATTACTGAGATGATTACTGAGATGACTACTGAGATGATTACTGAGATGATTACTGAGATGATTACTGAGATGAGTACTGAGATGATTAATGAGATATTATATATACCATTACTCACATCAATCATTGGAAATATTATTTAATTGATATAATTTGTTGTTAGAAGTTACCTGTAACGATGAGTCTAACTATGGTAGTAGTCGTTAAAATGTTCATCTGAATCGTGCAACCATATTGCCCACCGTCAGCTCTTGTCACATTGAAAATAAAGATCGTTGCAGGGTTGGCTTTACTCACTCGAGTAGGGTTTTGTAACCTTTGAGGACAAGTTGAGCTCAGCTTGAATTCCCAGTTGGAATTTGCATGTGCAGTAGCGACTGTTCGCGAACCATTTTTGTTATAAAAATCCCACTGAAGGGACAAAGAATTTTGATCCTCTTTCTTCTTTGGAAGTTCATATTCCCAGACGAGTTTGGCATTACCACCTTCCACAACCGACAGGACACTTGGAGGAATTTTAGTGAATTTTGGTCCTCCTTGTCGAATCAATCAGAAATCAGACATAGGTTTAGTGACAAACTAAAAATAGCCCAACCCTTTTATATTATGAAGGTATAGAAGTAAGTTATAGTGCTTAGGAACGAGGTTATTCCGGGCGAAAGCCCTTGGAATTAAATTCGGAAAAATTAATTTCCGACTTCGCTGGGATTCGAACCCACAACCTTCGGAATTGTACTACCGATGCTCTTCCAGCTAAGCTAGAGGTCAGACTGAGAGCATGCCGGGGTGAAATAGATGTTAGGTCGCGGCAATTATGATGCAAAGATGAGAGTATATGGAATACACTCTCCTCTTATATTATGCTCCCTTGATAAGATTCTAAATATTAGTATATAAGATAAATATTAGTAGATAAGATAAATATTAGTAGATAAGATAAATAATATTGACATGTCTAGCTACCTAATCCTTACCTCTTAAGATTTTGTGAATTATTTCTTCTGCCAATAAATAGCTAACACCACCAGATGGAACGTGAATGACGTTTTCTTTAATGACCTTATAATCAAACAGCCCTTGCGAAGTAACCTGTGAACCTATACCGACTGCAACTATAGTAGCATTGACTTGATCGAGACCCATCCTTGCTTTTTTCAGTTCCGATGGACTATTACTTGATTGTTTATCCGTGATGACTACTAGTGCCTTCCTTGCTTCTTTTCTCGTTGGTTTTGCTGTGAAAATTTCCCGTGCCTGTTCAAACGCAAGTTTGTCATTAGCTTGTGTTGCTAGGTCATATCTTTTTATGTTCATGATTGCGTCCAGGATAGATTGTTAGTCTGGTAAGATGCTTCCAAAGTCAAAAGCAGTGTCAATATCACTTCCATAGACGATGACACTGTAATGAAATCGGTAGATGCCATATCGCATGACAATTTGACGAATGATGTTCTTCGTCAAGGTCGTCGTTTGGTCAATATTACCAGACAGTGAAACAGCAAAGACAAAGTCGATTTTTTCCACTCCATCTGAAAAGAAACAAAGCAGCACAATATAAGCTAGGGCTGTTATCCTGCTGTAATCCGGAGACTATTAGTTTTGCATTTCCATTTCTTAACGTAACCGTAACTACGCTGTGCGATTCAACAATAGGCCTTTTGCCACGACACAGTCACGTGCTGATTATCACTTTGATAACCAATCAATTCAGCTTAAGGTTCCTATGGGGAAGGCTCTGCTGTAAGGCAACAAAACTTTAAACTGCTTCGTATCTTGAAATCGAAAGTATCTTATAAGGCGGAAAAAAGTATTTCCTAAAAGGTTTTGGATACGACATTAGTAATCCAGCAACATATCTTCAAATAAGGGTATTAGACTTTCTTTTGCCACCTAGTAATAATCATGTGTGTCAATCTATTGCAAAAGGCCTATTCATAAGAAAAAAGTGTTCCCACTATGTAGGTGTTGTGAGGTGTTTTGAGTACAGTAGGTTTCCCACTTTAAGAAAGCCGCTCCAATACAGGGATACTTTTCTAAAAAGAAATTATTTAGTCAATCGCTAGGAAAAACCTTAATTCTATACCTCTCATAATCTTGGCAATGATAATGTCCCCAAAGAGAGTTGCGGAATAATTACTCGTCACCTGCATTACATCATTGTTGCTAATTGTTAGAGCTCTCAATTCGTTGAAGGGCGGACTCCCATCAACGCTAGATGCTATTATGATAACACTTTTGTCATGAAGAGGTTTGGCAGCAAGATCGACGACACTTTGGCCCGAGGATTTGTCCATAATTACTGCTAAGCCTCTGATAGAACGAGAATCTAGACCGCTGAATATTGTGTTTGCTGCTCCCATAGCAGTAATGATAGCTGAAAACCCGCTCTGACTAACCAAGCCATTGACAATGTTAATCAAAGCGTCTCTGTATGGAAAATTGGTGTTAAACTCCACATATTTTGTGAAGGAAGAACCATATATGATAACAGAATATCGAAATCTGTAAACTCCAAATTTCCTGATCATCTTCAGCATGCAATTTTTCATCAATTGATAAGTGACAGCAGAGTTAACGGAGCCTGCGTTGATCACGAACATCATGTCTACGTATTCAACTTTGGAGGGGAAAAAACATAAATATCAAAGGCGTCAAAATGACTACGTTATTATTGATCCTGTGGTTAATATTGACGTTTTGTTGTCATACGAGCAAAAATCAAATAACTTACATCGGACGACATGGTTCATGATATTTTCACCAATGTTCAAGTATGAAATGGACGTGTAGTCCGATGAAAATGTGACAAAGTCTCTGTAGGCAGTAAAGTAGTAGTACTCTACTGTGTCTATTTCACGACCCATTCTTACTGGTATGATAAACACTCCCATCTCTTCTAAAGATGTTGTCATATTGCGCAGTGTTGCCTCATTCATTCCAGTTTTCCTGTCCATCATTAACACCAGAACCTTCCAAGCATCTGATCGGGAATCGCTTTGGAAATTAGCCTTGGCATGTTCAAATGCCTTCGATAAATTAGTTGCAGAACCTCCAATTGCTCTAGGAATTCTGGCAAAGGCTCTCAGCAACATTTCCAAGTTTGGGAATGCCTTACTGTCGAACCTGTAATACATCACAGAAGATCCTCCATAGACAATAAACGTGTATCGACATCGCCCGTAACCATATCTTTGTAGGATTGTTTGTATGACATTCTGCATGTAAGAGTAGTAACTACTTGATTGAGAAGAACAGGCGTACATGATGAACGTCATGTCGTAGTTCAGCATGTAAACTGTAAAGAAAACCAGATGTTGGTTATTATATTGAATGCTTTTTATAATCAAAAAAATATTATTTTATCTGTTGGATTTAATTTCTTATCAAAAAAAATGTGGAACCAAGCGTTAAACCTAGAGTAAAAAAGTCGTTACTATTATGAACTGAAGTCTTGGATTTCTCGTGGTTATAGCCACGAAAAGAAAATAACTTCGTTATCAGTCGTTACTATTAGGAACTGAAGTCTTGGATTTCTCGTGGTTATAGCCATGAAAAGAAAATAACTTCAACGAGCAATAACTGGGAACCGGACAGCAACTGTAATACAAAAAATAATTGTAGGAAACACAGGGACTCAATATAAATACAGTATAATTGTAGGAAACACAGGTATACTCAATATATACAGTATAATTGTAGGAAATACAGGGACTCAATATATATACAGTATGATTGTAGGAAACACAGGTACTCAATATATATACAGTATAATTGTAGGAAACACAGGGACTCAATATATATACAGTATGATTGTAGGAAACACATGGTACTCAATATATATACAGTATAATTATATATAGTTGCTTACGTCGATATACGTTGTGCATGACTTTCAATTCCAGGGCATTTGCTGTCTCTATCTCAGTTACATGGATAACATCTTCACTATTGCTGCTCATGGCTAGTAACTGATTTCTGTCGATGTTATTTCCAATACCGACGGGAATGATTCTTAATCCTGAGGCCCCTAGTGTGTACGACAAGGATCTTAAAGTCGCAGTACTGATCGATGAACTCTTGTCAGTCATCAAAACAACGTCTCTTTGAGCAGTTCTTCGAACGCTTGGATCATTAAAGCTACTTTGACACCTGTTCAGTGCAGCGTCTGTTGCAATGGACCCAGACCCCCCTGGGTAAGTGAGACTATCTATTGCATTCTTGAGATCTGAAGACGAAAGCGATCCAGTCGAGGTGAACGAACGTACCACGGACGCTGAGGCTGAACCAAGTCCATATGTAACAATGCTGTAGTGGATGGTTCTCATCCCGTATTTGAGAACGATTGCTCCCATGGTGTCTTTCATCAACTTAAAAAGTGCTGCAGAATTAGTGGAACCAGCACCGATAGCAAATGTAATGTCAAATTCTGGAAAATGGAAACAGAAAGGTATTGGATTATCATAATAACGTTTTTGAACAGACAATCAAATACGTTTTATGAGATCGTCAACTTTGTAGCTAGTGGGTCGTGAGAAAGAAACGTTCTTAAAATGGAAAGTGCCCGCATGCAGGTGAGATTACTATTATGGAAGTAAAGAATTCCTTTTCAGTGGGGTCGGGCAATAAATGAAGAGTAGATATTTTAAATATCAAGTACGATTTTAGTGCTTCTCCTTAATCCATACCTTTAAAGCATCTTGCAGCAATACCAAAGCAAAGATGACGATAGCTTCCTGTCCATGGAAACAGCATGACGTAATACCTACTTAGAGTTATCCACTCAAGCTGTTGTACTGGAATCTGTCTTCCAATGCCAATACCGATCACAAGTGCTTCGATATCTCTGAGGGTTTTAGCAGCAAGTTTCAATTCATTCTGAGACTGTGCTGAACCCGTGTCCATCATTACAACAACAATCTTTCTTGCGTTTGGTCGTGAACCTGGTCCTTGTAACATTGCTTTTGCATTTCCAAGCGCAGCTTTCAGATCAGATGAACCAGCGATGTTATTGCAACCATCGATTGACGCCTTCAAAATAGCTTTATCCATACTGGCAGTAGTCTGGAAGTTAAAGACATCGTTGACGGTACTACCAAAGACGATCAGGCCGTAGCCGATATACGTCTTACCATATTGCGTCACAATTTCTTTAGCTGTGTTTTTCATGAACGTAAAAGCTGCAGTTGCTTCGTTTAAGATAGCAGAAGTTGAACTGAACAGAAACACAAGATCGATATAGGGAATACCTGAAAATATTTGAATTCTTAGCACATAAAAAATGAAATAATCTAGGAACTTCGTAAAACAAAATCGTACTCATGCAGCTATCCTGTAACAAGGATTTATATAACCTTTACTTAAAAACATGTTTCAAACTTAATCCGAAAAAAACCAGCATACCAACCTCATATGAATCATCTAGATAAATATTTGTCTAAAAGCTGGTATTTTCCTCAATTTGTACACAATTTTGTACATAATGATTTTTGTGTTTATATCTAACTTTTCTTTTGGTAGAATTCCTGTTTTCATGCGCATGATTAGAAAGAACTGACATCAAATACGTATTTTGAGGTAGAAAAATCCGCCGTTCACAAATGCGAGGTTTGAAATAAAAAAGGTGCTCCAATTGCAAATAGTTTCTATTTGATCGAAAATTTATATTGGTGATCGCATTTGCAATCATCTTTATGATATTCGCAATAACGATCCCACCAAACCAGTTTCCCGCCATTTTAATCTAGCTAACCATTCTCTTTCTGACTTCATTGTTTTCGGTCTTTCTTTGATTAACGGCAACAATGATTGTCGCAAGACCAAAGAAATGCGGCATATTCACCTATTGGGCACTCTTAGTCCCAACGAGATTAATGAACGATTTACTTTTAACTAACTTTTTTTTTTGTCTTTAAATTGTTTGTTTTTGTTTCCTTGCCTACCTTGTTCTCATTGATTTCTTTTGTCTTATTCTATCTTATGTACACTCCTTTCTACCACCTCTTTCTCTTTTACTCCGACGAAGGACTAGCTCATCTTTTCACGGTGTAAAATTTACCTTTTTATCATTACTATTAGAAACACCGACGCAGCTCACACTAGATTTTAGCTAGTTATATCTTCGAAAATTTATATAATGATTTATTTCGAGAAAAAGAAAGTAAATAAATACAACCAGGAAAAAGCATGATTTGGGGGTTTAAATAATGTCTACATGAATTAATGGATTACCTTTAACACATCCATTCACGTCAATTCTTAAATTGTTTGAACCAGGCTTTACTCCTGGATCTGGTTCAAGTGGAACAAATCTGAAGTAACGTGCAGTTATGACGCTTCCAAGATCAACCAAGTTTATTGCCTGACTTGGTGCAGGTGGGGGGTAATTCCCATAGTATGGCTGTGAAAATAAATATGATAGGGTTGTAAGTGCATTCGTAATTTCATACTTAAAAATCCTCATTATTTCCTTGATCTATAAAGCCTTAGCAAATTGTATGACACAAGTAAGATGAAGATGATTACATTGCAGGATGCAGGGTCTAGTGGTTTCCTTCTACAGTCGTATGTTATTCCATCGTAACTGTACTGAATTGTCATCCTAATTTGTTTGTTCTGATGCTGCAGGGTCTCCTGACCACAACACCTGACTGACACTGTAGTTTACACCTAAAACAAAAACACAAGACAACATTTTCCGTAATTTATCAAAGTGCGTTTTGAATAATCGTTTTGAAACTTTACTCTCTTTTTACATTGTAGAAAAATCATCAAATGAATATTCGGGAAGCACGGGTGGCGTAGCGGTGTGAGTGTTTTATATGAGTAGAGTTATTTGTTGGTCCTCTCCTGTACTTCGAGGGTTTTCCGGGATCTCCGGTTTTTCTCCCTCCGCTAAATCAACTCCTAAAGTCCAATTCGATCATGGAATGAGGGCCTCAGGTTTGTTAGCCACCGGCTATTAAGTGCTACCCTCGTGAAAAAAGGACGTTATAATATTGGACGGACTAGTATGCTATCAATCCTTGAGATACCTTGTTATACGATCATGGAATGAGGGCCTCAGGTTTGTTAGCCACCGGCTATTAAGTGCTACCCTCGTGAAAAAAGGACGTTTTAATATTGGACGGACTAGTATGCTATCAATCCTTGAGATACCTTGTTATACGATCATGGAATGAGGGCCTCAGGTTTATTAGCCACTGGCTATTAAGTGCTACCCTCGTGAAAAAAGGACGTTATAATATTGGACGGACTAGTATGCTATCAATCCTTGAGATACCTTGTTATACGATCATGGAATGAGGGCCTCAGGTTTGTTAGCCACTGGCTATTAAGTGCTACCCTCGTGAAAAAGGACGTTATAATATTGGACGGACTAGTATGCTATCAGACCTTGAGATACCTTGTTATACGATCATGGAATGAGGGCCTCAGGTTTATTAGCCACTGACTATTAAGTGCTACCCTCGTGAAAAAAGGACGTTATAATATTGGACGGACTAGTATGCTATCAGACCTTGAGATACCTTGCTATACGATCGTGGAATGAGGGTCACAGGTTTGTTAGCCACTGGCCATTAAGTGCTACCCTCGTGAAAAAAGGACGTTTTAATATTGGACGGACTAGTATGCTATCAGACCTTGAGATACCTTGCTATACGATCGTGGAATGAGGGTCACAGGTTTGTTAGCCACTGGCCATTAAGTGCTACCCTCGTGAAAAAAGGACGTTATATTATTGGACGGACTAGTATGCTATCAAACCTTGAGATACCTTGTTATACGATCATGGAATGAGGGCCTCAGGTTTATTAGCCACTGGCTATTAAGTGCTACCCTCGTGAAAAAAGGACGTTATTATTTCTTAAATCTTTGTTATTCATTTGGATCCACCATACACGTCGGGTATAAAAACCTTCATTAGTAAACTATTATTATAAAGATCGAATCTTGCTCGACTATTTATCACTACGTCATCAAAAAGAAAGACATGGTTAACCTCCCAGGATAAGGTAAAATAGTATTAAAGTGTATATCAAGGACAAAATGTTATTTTCAAAATCACATATATGTAATTAGTGTAGTAGTATGGTTGCAGTATTTTTGTATGTAAAATTTTCTTTTAGGAGATATAAACATGTGAAATATCGATATGCAAATGAGATGATGAAATTCAAGACTAATTTAATATACAAAAATGCTGTCGTGGAAAGTACTGCTTTTTTTTCATTTGCAAATCATACTTTTAGTTGAAATGTATGACTTTGTACACTTTTAGGTTATTTCATTTCAGAATACTTGTCGTAAATGACACTTCAAAACGTAACCCATTCTGGAATTTACGTCATCTTATTTGCATATTGATGTATCGAATGCTTATTTCTTTGAAAAGAGAGGTCCACATACAAAAATACTGCAACCATACTACTACACTGTTCATATATATGTGATTTTGAAAATAAAATTTTATCCTTGATATACACTTTAAAGGTGGTTCAACCTTACTGACTCTAGGTTGGTCAGCCTCCATGGTTCTCCAGAAATTAAGGGACGGCCAGGGTCCTCGGATGTAGCACTGAATGAAATACTGGAGTTGTCCAACAAGTAATTGTCCACCAAGGAACCACAGCCAACTGGAATGAATTGAAAAATATAAAATATTTCTAGATCTTGGCTCCAAAACTAGAGGCCACGTGGGATGGCCGTCAGTTATATGCAACTTTTAAAATAATGAAGAGGAAAGGACTGAAACAAAGTTTGGAAGTTTGCTTGCTTAATGTCATGGGTTTGCATTAATACAACCCTTTCAATAAACTCTGTCATGGCCAAAGGCGATAGGCATGCAATAGGCGATAGGAGATACGTTATTCCAAAATCAGTCCAAGAATAGTTGGAACGACCATTTCCTTGTCGGAATGACCTTGGCGATGACAACATTTATCGAAATAGGTGTATACAAACTAACTTTATCTCAATCAATTAATCAATATCTATTACAAACCATCAGAATATTGTGAAATATTTACAATCAAGTTCCCATATTACATTCTTATTATACAATTTTTAGAAATATATACATAGTACTAATAGTACGCTAATGATTATTCTATTTTTCTTATTGTTCATTCGAATCTTGCAAATTTTGTCGAACCACGCAATAGAATATAACGTTGACCCTTATGATTGTCCAAACGCGTTATAGATTGTCAATAATTATGCTAATAGCACTAATGAATTTTCACTTTTGGGTAAGTGATTGTCCATAAATGCAATTGTTTGTCATTTGGTGTTATTGAAGTTGAATTTCGCGCACAAGAAAATACATTCCACGCATATGAATGTACGAACGCGCTATTGATTGTCCATTGATGCCTATGAATGTAGAAGCATATTCAATTATCGTTATTGAAATTTGATCCGCGCTAATGATGTTACTTGTGGTGTTGATGAAAGTACATTACACGTTATTGATACAACTATTTGCACAAATGAATGTACATTTTCTGTTAATGAACAGCAAAAGGTGTAAATAGATTAAATATATATTAAATATGTCATATAATTGCTGGTCTAACCCCCCCCCCCCCCCCCCCCCCCGACCCCCCTTGCTTTCTTGAGAACACAATGGTGTACCTGTATGCCACTTTAAAGCTGTACATCGCTAAACATACCGTAGCCATCCACTCCAACTTAGACAACTCCAATATAAGGGTTCGGTTATTGAAATGAGAGATTTTGTTTTATTGCACTTGTCGCATGAGCAGTGTTGCATTCACAGGAAATTGTTCGAGTTACTTCCTCATGCATAGTCAAGCTCCCTTTCAATTTTTATGAAATTAACCACGTACTTTATTCAAACCAAGATGGTAGCAAAAAATATCAAGGTTTGTTGATATTTTTTTCCCCAGAAATAAAAATTGTGAAAAGACTAAACGAACATCGATCTAAGAACACATTAAAAAGAAATGTTATTCAATAAGCGAGCAATAATGGAAAAAACCTTCAAAAACTAGACCTTCGTATGAGTTTTGATCCCAATTTTCGTTTTGGGTTAACACTCATGCAAGACCTTTCATTAACAGTTAGAAACTGGTGTACTAATGATAAAAAGCTTGTTTGATGCGGTATTTTCAATTGTACAAAGGATGTAGCGTGGTCAGGCTTTTTTGTAGAAAATGTATGGGGAATATTAAGCAAATGAAGGCCTAAACCTCATTTTCGAATAAAATGTTTGCTTTGGGTTAACACTTTGACTCCACTGTCATTGGTCATCTCCACTTCCAAACAAACTTTTAAAATAACAAGATTTTAGCCTTGTACAACAGCCTTTCTTCAAGAAAATAGTTTTGAGCGCTCACTGCTTGAATTAATTTTAATTAATTAATCTTAAGCATGAAATTTCATCAAAATTTCATTTAAATTAAATATTTAATTAATAATTTTATAGTTTTAGCATATATTCTATCATTTCTATCATGGTGCGGATTATTTTTCAGGTAACTAATGGCAAATTTCGATAGTCTTATGGGTTAACCGTATGTGAGAATACCCGAAATATTAGAACAAATTGAAATAGTTTCGTATGTTTCGTGTAGGAATTAAGAGATTTAAGTATAACAAACCTTCAGTAAGATCAAATTCGGTGCTGACAGTCTGAAGGAGAAACACATTCACAATGAAATTTCTGATCATCTTCATTTTAATGTAGATTTGCACTTAGTGGATACAAAATACCACCTTTTGAATAAATTCTAACGATGATCTATTTTAATAAAAATATCTCTTCAATACAAATAAAACTACGTCATTCTGGTGTAAAGTATGGAATCTGATTGGTTATATCTATTCAATTAAAATTAATATTCCAGTTTATGCGTCATTCACTTTCGTGCTAATGATGATATTAACTAAGTGCGTTTAAAAACCTATAAGGTGGCTGGCTACTTTGGAAAAAACAATAAACAGAAAATTGAAAATTGAAACTTTTTTCACCTGAATTTAATGCTGATTCCAAATATGAAATGAAAAATGGGCTTGTTTTCGAGATAATCAGCATTTAATGGATGCCTACGCGCGAGTTTTTGGAGCAAAAAATGCGCCACCGTAAGTGATCAGAAAAAATATAGGGTCACATTAAATAATAGTTCTTTTCATACTCTTAGATTGCACGAATGACGGCTAGTGTATTATTCTAGTGTGTTATTTTTGACAAAACGACAAAGAAACACATTGATTTGTCATATTCTGTCCTTTCAGTGCTCTCAAAAACTCTCATAAAGTCGAACAAAAGTATAGCCATAGAAATTGATGTGTGATGATAATCCGGAATTTAATCAGGTGACAAGTGTCCATCCTCTTCTGGGTGCTAATCGAATGTAGTGACCTTATCTAGTTTTTCGATTACCCTGTAATTAAAACTAATGGACCTATATCACACGGCGGCCATGTTTATTCTCATGAGAATAAAAACCTTTATTTCGCCAGCATAAATCAATTCTCAAGCGTTTGAATTTGAGGCTACGCGTGGTGGAATCTATTGTTCAATCCAGCATGGCTGCCACGCGAATAAGGCCCATGACCAATGTAGTGACCTTATCTAGCCACAAAATGCAAATAGCTAATCAGGTTTAGCTATATATAAATAATACAAACCTAGATAACTCTTTCTCGCACTGTCACCGTTTTACTTGTGACTCATATAAAGTTTCTTCCAAATTTATTCTCGAATTAAGGTTAGATGTTAGGGGTTAGTGAGGGGTAAAGGTTAGAATTGGGATTACGGTTATAATTAGGGGATGCCTTGGGTTATTAGGGTTAACGTTCCCACAAATTAACTAAAGCCCTTGTAAATAATAGTTATTAATATTTTGGAAATATAAACCTTCATAACTTAATTAAAGACATGCCCCTCAAATGACGAAATATTTTCACAATCAGCTATTCACTGTCTAAAAAAAACAACTTAGAAGGTATTTTATAAAGGCTTATGGGCAGTTTAAGGAAAATATGAGCAACTAGGACTACAACTACCACAATTACAGAAAGATAAATTCCTGCAGATTAGCCTAAAATCATTTTGAGATGCGATAGCTAGTATAATTTGCGGTTAAGGAGGCTCAGGGTAGTTTTGGTCTGGCACACCTAGCCGCATTGAAACGGCTACAACTTCGTCTTGAATAACTCGATCTGCAAGCACTTTTCACACAATGTCAGGAAAGGATTAGAGGTTTCAAAAATGGTAAATTAGTTTAAGTAAGCATGTGTGTAAGAACTAGGGAACTCAACGGCATATGTAAATAAAGAAGTGTGAAAAAAAAATTAAATTATTTAATTAATTCTCGAAATCTTATTGGTTCAGAGCCGGAATCCCGCCAAAAATGCTCATAAAAATGTATTTTATGCTAATTTTTCTTGTCCTTTTGGTTCCAGTGCTAAAAAGCATATTCACGGCCGATTTTGACCGTTTTCTACCATGGGACTAATGTTGAAATTCCACTTTAGTGGTTTGCTTTGGCCGCCATATTGGATTGTGCGACAAATCTCAAATTTCAAGTAGCTTTTACAGTGCAAAATCCATGAAAACTAGCGTTATTTAGAATTAGAAAGTATAGCTGTTTATAAGATTTCACAATATCAGTTCATTTGTAAGATTTTTCGTCTCTTTTTCGTTATGTTTTAATGGCTTTCGTTAGCCGATGTTGTTGCCCCGAACACGTAGTATGGATATTAGTGTGTATATTAGTGTGGATATCCTCCATCTGCTGTTTCGATTTCAATGTTCCCTTGTAAAATTGATTCAAATGTCTTTGTTAAGAATAGCAAGTCACCAGGAGTTAACTTAAAGCCATGAGCAATAATCATTTTCAAGTTTGGAAACGTACACAAACAGGCCAAACACAAAATTGCGAGTTGTGAATTGCTTGAAATGTCCACGTGCTCCAAATTACTCAAATATCGCTTTGCTGTATATATAGCTTCCTCTTCAAGGCTAGAACACATTGATATGTTTACGTCGTATTCAAGGCCGTGGACATTCTTGGCTATTATAAATAAATGCGAATTTGTTATCTGTGTTCCTGCAATGTTCAAAATTTCTAGACCACGATACATCTGTATAGGAATAAACGTGTATAGTTTGTTGGTGTGCGGTATTTCCAACTCGAGGTTGTTTTGATGACTGGTCAAACCCCTGACTCTCTTGCTACCAAATATCATTTGCCACCAACACTGACAAACACTTGAGACTCTCATCAGATCTTCAAGTTCGAGAAAAGCGAAAACATGCGCCCATAAAGATGTATAACCAACGAATTTGTATAGACTGCTGGGTCTAAATGAAGAAGTCTTCAAGAGTGTTGAGCACGAGATACGCGTAGGGGATGGAAGGTTGCGTTCAATCAAGGACAAATATCCAGATACCACGTATAATCAAATTCGTTTTGTGTTAGCTAGTATTATTACCGATTTTGATTTGTAAAGTTTTATTTCGGTTTTACTCGTCAAAATAACAAAAATAAAAATAAAAATAATAACTATTAAGGACAGATATAATAACTATTAGGACAGATATGGAGATGCCACTTTTAAACCAAATTCGTTTTGTTTTATTTTGTGACTATCAGTAGAGATTTGTAAAAAGTTTCATGTCGGTGTTTTATTCATGGCATTTAGGTTCTGTTTTGTGTTTGAAGCAATGACAGATTTAGAATCATTGACGTTTGTAAGTGGTTTCAAGTTGCAATGTTTTTGTCAGTGAGGAACACATTACAAAAGACACAAAATCAAGCAAGATTCCCATAGCGGATTTTTCTGTAACTTCACCATTCTTTTACTTAGATATTGAATTGTTTCATCTGCCAGAATTAAAGCGTGAAATGCTTTTAGTGAAAAGCACGAAGTCTAAGAAATTTGAATTTGGCGCTTTGAGGCGAATGAACCAATTAGATCTTGTTTTATAATTAAATTAAAGGATTATATTCGTAGCTCGCTAACGGCTTTATATGCCAGATTAGCGTGAAATCTCCCTAGTTCTTACACACATGCTTACTTAAAGCTGACTATTCATTATGACGTAATGATGACATCATAGAAATCGTTTATTGCTTATTTTCTCCAAAACTAGACCTAAACTTTCAAAGCAACTTGCACCAGTCGATAGTATTCATCGAGGCACCCAACATATTGCAATCATGAAAAAAATGTATGAGAGCGTTTTCCAAATATTACGCGATGAATATTTTCATGGACTTTTACTATTATTTCCAGCGTGTCAACTTTATACCCTCAAAATGGGGACTTTAATTAAGTGGATTCAATATTTTTAGAAGCTAGAATAGGTACGGATATAGACACTGTCCTTATTGGGTATGAATCACATTGTGACTTTCTTTCTAACGTTATGAATTTTTTTGATGTGAAGGTAAATGACCCCATTTGTTGTCAAAAGCGATAGAACATATCGATAATATAAAGAAGATATCGGCATTCAAAAAATCGTCGAACGATTTGTTTCTAAATAAAGTCACTAAAAGATGTATCTTTTACAAATATTCTCCTTTAATTTCGTAATCATTGAAGGGTTGTAAGGCAGTCAAATAAAAATAAGTACGCTCACAACTAACAGTACAAGACAAGGGATAACACGGAAGTCAAGCGTGAATAATCAAAAAGCAGCCGTGTGCTGTTAGTTGTGAGCGTACTTAATCCTTTCCTGACATTGTGTGAAAAGTCGTGCAGATCGAGTTATTCAAGACGAAGTTGTAGCCGTTTCAATGCGGCTAGGTGTGCCAGACAAAAACTACCCTGAGCCTCCTTAAGTTGACCAGCAATACGTTCATCATTTATATAGATGGTCAATAGTTGTAATAGTATTCCCGCGAAAAAAGCAGACATATTTGAATATATATATATAATATTAAGTATGTAATTTTTTATTAGAATAGTACCTTTAAAGACGAGTCAGCTTGAGTCATACTGCAGTGGTAGCTGTTAAACGGTTTATCCGAAATGTACACCCATATTGTCCGGTTGTCCGGTCGAGTACGGTTTTGTAACTTTTTTGGACAAGCTAAGATCAGCTTGAATACACAGTTAGATTTTGCATCTGCAGTAGCGATCTCTTTTCGCAAACCATTTTTGCTAAATTCCACTGGAGGCAAAGGATTTTTGATCTTCTTTCTCCTCCGGAGGGTCATATTCCAACAAATAGGTACGTAGGAAGATAGGGAGTTAGGTAGGGAGGTAGGTAGGATGGTAAGTAAGTAGCTAGGTAGCTAGGTAGGTAGGTAGGTAGGTAGCTGGGTAGGTAGGTAGGTAGGTAGGTAGGTAGGTAGGTAGGTAGGTAGGTAGGTAGGTAGGTAAATTAAGGTAGGTAGTAGGTAGTTAGGTAGGGAGGGAGGGAGGGAGTGAGATAGGGATGTAGAGAGAGAGGTAGGTTCAAGGGAGGGAAGGAGGAAGGAATGGAGGGAGGGAGGAAGGTGGGGAGGGAGGTAGATTCAAATGCTACTGGAAATGACTTGATTAGTATAAAATAACTCATAAAAATGTAAAACAACTTTTAAAAAATTGATTAAATACATTGTATTGTGATCGTAGATAAATGAAGACATTATGTCGTCAAAAATTATGGATATCTTCCCTAATATTTTATTCAGAAAGCCCTAGAGATGGACAACTCAAAAAAATATCAGGGATGATATCCCATAAATTTTGATATACTTTTGATATACTTGTATATATAAACACAAAAGGGTCAATGTTTATGCAAACCGCAGTATATATATATATATATATATATATATACACACACACACACTTGATTGCAGAAAGGTTGTAGTATGTATTTATACAGATATCTAATGAGATGCAAGATATAAAATGAGATGCAGAATGTAAAACATGCGTAAATACGTAAATATATATATGCTTTACTTACCGATACAAATGGGCATAAATGGCATAAAAATCCCAACTCAATAAGAGCCTTCTTTTTGAGTGGTTCAAATCTATAATGTCATTTCTTTCTTTGAAGTTATAACGTTCCAAAGAAAGTTAATGTACACATCCAGCTGATCGTGCTTGTCGCAATAAGTCATTTGAAATAGAGATCCCAAGCATAATATGGCGACCATTATCGTAAACAAATAGAAAGAACAACCAAAAAATGAACAAAAGATCAATTATTTACTCATGATTGCCATATTAATTTCCTTATGACCAGCAGTAATTTACAAACCATTTATTGCACATCACATGGCCAAAAATACCTCATTTTTATGGAGCTTACCAGTTGCTCAGAGAATACTGTGCCATCCATTTTTGTTAGATAAAGACTTACATTATCTTAAGATAGAAAAAGGGAAGTAGAGGTAGTCTTTTCTTACCAACAGCATTCTCGCAGTAGCTCCGAGGGAATGCTTTTTTACAGAAACAAGCGTTTTGAAAGCAAGTTCCACCATTCTCGCATGGGTTCACTTCGCAAGAAACTGCAATTTTGAATACAAATACGCAATTGATAAAGAGTACGTAGCAAATACAAAGTAAATTTGTTGCATTATTGTTTGTTACCGTAACCATAACAACTGCGATTCAACAATTCATACATTTAAACAAAAAGTTCACGCTTCAACATTGAGGCATGTCGTACTGTCGTACGTGCTTTGATACAGTAGTTGCCCACTTAGGAAAAGCCACTCCAACATAAGGATACTTTATTTCTAAAAAATATCATTTAGTCAATCACTAGGGAATTCCTCAGTTAATTCTACCTTTTAAAGGGGGACAAGCACGTAAATCGTCCGAATTTTATTTCAGCAGCTGAAACTTTTACTCGAATAACCCTTAAAGATCTAATAAATACTGGTTAAAGATTTTTCCTGATATTCGGATGGGAAGTATTATCACCACCAAATACAGTGACTTCATCAATTGCTTATTGTTAGAGCCTGCAATTCTTTAAAGGGTCAACTTCTATCTATACTAGATGTTATCATGCAAATGTGAATAACAAATATGATTATTTTCGTAACTTTTACCTTTGTGACAATTTCTGCCATAGTATTCCGGCAAACAGGTGCAAGTGTACCTAACATTGCTCTCACACGTACCACCATTGAGACATGGGTTGACACTACATGAAGCTGGAATAAAAAATCAAAAAAAATTTTAAATGATTCAGCTCGTATAAACATGATTGATATATATTTCATAAATATAAACATAAATATATACATTTCATAAATTCACAAATAATTGATATAGTTCCTCAAACTCTAGTTACCTTTCAATATTACATCCATTATTCTTTCGGCGTCGTCTACAGGATTATCGCCAACGGAGGATGGGACTACATGGTCATTATTCGTAGATATATTGTTGGCCTTATAATTCTTTGGGATAAATGAAACAGGGATAACGAGAATCTTTTCTTTTTCCAGGCTTTCTGCTGCCTCACTCAATATTTCAGGTTCTTGATCTGGTGTGTGGTCATACATGATTACGACAACCTTATTTGCATCTTTTCTTGCCTTTGGCCCGTTTAGCATTTCACTTGCGGCGTTAGCTACTTTAGTGATGTTCAGACTGCCTTTAGTCGCGTTAACAGAATCAATGGTTGCTTCAAGCTCTTGCTTGGTTGGAACATCTGAAGATAAGTCTATTCTTTTAGAGGCGGTATCTCCAAAGGTAACAAATCCGTAATGAATTTTCGTGTTGCCATATCGAATGATGATATTCTTGATGATGTCTTTGATACGATTCACGATTTCGGTGCTGTTTACCGAAGAAACACTGATTGAAAAGACGATATCAGTTTTGGGGACACCATCTAGAAAACAAATTGTAACGGATTAATTTTTCAAAATATAATTATATGTATAATGATAGAAGATCACACCTACCGCCAATAATTCTTTTTAAGATTTCATCAACCACTTGTCTTGGTCCATCATCATTTGCAGGCCTGATCACCTTTCTATCTGTTCTTGCAATTTCTTCCATCTCTTCAGAACTTGGAGCACTTCCAATGCCAACGACGAGTGGAATAATTTCTTTTTTGTCGAGAGGTTTCAAAGCATTATTAATAACTGTTTCGTTAACACCAATTGTCTTGTGTACCATAACCACCAAAGCTTTCTTTGATTCTGGTTTTATTGGTGTTTTATCAAAGACTCTCTCCACCTCTTTCATCGTTGCATCGAAATTTAAAGGAGCATCGGACTTTGGGAGCTTGTCGACTTCCTTAGCCAGCGTTTCTTTATCAGGTAAGGTTTGCTCAAAATCAAATAAGGTCTTTGGTGGGTCTCCAAACGTGACAATGCTGTAGTGGATTTTCTTCATTCCATATTTATCTCCAAATAGTTTGACAGTGTCGGTCATCAGCTGGTACGTTTTGTTATCCATGGCCGCTTCAGTTGTGATGGCGAATGTCAAGAAAATCTCGGGCACTAAGAAATAAAAGTTTAAAACGGACTTTAGCACGAAAAAATATGAAATACTCGGAAACTAAACACTTGTCAGAATGCGACGGAAAAAGTCTCTCAATGTGAATATTTGCTTTGGTAATGCATGGTGTACTATATACGCATGTACTATATTTTCGTTGGTTTTGGAAGTCAAAATATTTACAAGATAAACTATAAATGATCCTTCCATATACTTACGACCAATAATTTTAGAGATGATTTCCTCTCCTATTTGCCAGGATGGTGTATTAGCAGGATTCTTGATTACATTGTCTTTGAAGATGGTGATTGATTCAATCTGATTGTTAGGCACGTCGTTACCGATAACAATAGGAATTTGCGTAATTCCAATATTCTGTAGCTCTTTTGTAGATTTTTTTAGCACCTCCTCGGTGGAGTCAGAAGGTCTATCAATAATGGTGACTAATACTTTTCGAGAGTTTGGACGAAGTGGTACCTCTTGGAATAATTGTCGAACGCCATCCAAAGCCTTCTGCAGATTTGGGGTCTGTGTTGTTTCGTCAGTAGTAAGATTTTCAATCGCATCAAGAATTTCTTTTTCGTTAGGAAAATCATAACCAAAGTGGAATACTGTTTTTGGTGTTTGACCAAACACGACAATACTTGTTCGGACTCGGTCGTCACCATAACGATAGATGATAGATTTGATAATGTCTTTCATTAGTTTTGTGACGTTTGGTTTCCCCACCGATGCACTGATGGCAAACATGATGTCAATTTCTGGAATACCATCTGAAAAAAAGTCGTATTTTGAAATTATTAAAACTGGGTGTTTTTTTTAAAATAGTATTTTATATTATAAAATAAGATACACTTACATTCGTTTGAAAATAGGATAGACAAAGTACAAAATAATATATGTATGTATTTATCTATTTATCTATAGTTAAAGTAAAATATAAGAAAGAAAGAAGAGGGAAAATAAATTATAATAATAATAATAGCTATAGTAGAAGTAATAGTAAGGCGCGGCTAATACAATTAATTAATTACATTGGTAGGTTTCCATTTTTCCTGGTGATACTTTACTCTATTATTTTCACTCGCAATAAATAATTCAATATCATAGGCCCTTCTTTGTCTTGCTTTAAGGATTTCTAATGAGAGAGGTTTATCATTCAATTTACAATAATAAATAAGATATTTTGCTTCTAAAATCATATGATTGACAATTTTACGACTACGTTGATATTATTGGCATTAAAGGATTCCAAAGAATACTTCGTTAAACGTTACTGTTCCCTCAAAAATATTTTAATCGTTTTTATGTACTTATTGACTGAGTGGGAGGACCGTACGGGAAAATATTTGGCTCGAGGTGATGCCGTACAGACTGAGCGCACCCAACCTAACTCAGTCAATAAGCATTTTATCATATGACCCCCACGAAAATAAAAATAATTAAAAAAAGAAAGCGCGTGGATTCGAGCAGGGCCGGACGGATTTTTCCGGCCCACTTACGTCAACCCGTCCGGCCCCCATCACGTGACTTTTTCCTATGGTTTTATTAGAGCGCGAGGGTCATATGATAAAACATTTTTTTTACGATAACTTAGAAATTTCTCGCGCGCTGATTGGCTATTTTTTATCATCAATAAGAGGACAGACAGATAAAGCTGACGTCAACGAGCGCGCGCTCTTTCCGTTGGTTGTTTTGATCGCTAAAAATGAGAAGTTTTGATCGTTTTTGTTATTGTAAAAAACAAATTGACATCAGATTTTTATGTGTCTGTCCTCTTATTGACAATAAATTTCGTCATCACATTGTCAAAGTAGTATGCGGATCCACTCGGCTACGCCTCGTGAATCCACACTACTTTGACAATGTGATGACGCAATTTATTGTCAATAAGAGGACAGACACATAAAAATCTGATGTCAATTTGTTAAACTGACAAGGTTCCAAAACGTTTGGACTTTTTCACAAAAGAAGAAAAGATGTTCCAAAGTTTCTACTTCTTTTCCACAAAAAGCACAGGAATATGAGTCTACTTTGCCAATTTTGTAGAGTAGTTGATTCGTGAAGATAATTCTGTTCAATAATTGGTATAATATTTTAGCATTTTAACATCAACTGGATTGTCTGAGCAGAAATTTAATGTGGATTAAAAAAGGTTTTACTGATTTGCTTAAAGTGCTTATAAGCTTTTACACAATATTTTCAGAATCGATTTTTTAAATAGTGAATGGTTGATTGTGAAAATAAATCGTCATTTGAATGTCGGGTCTTTGAGATACGAAGGTTTATATTTCCAATATGTTAATGACTATGACGTAACATAAGGGATTTGAGTTATTTTGTGGCAACTTTTAATATTGAATGCTGGGCATTTTTTGAAAACAAATTTGTAAGAACCTTAACGTGAGTCACGAGTAAAAGGGTAATGCTTTTAAAATACTGTATTCCAGAACGAGTGCAGTGTTTTATGTTAATGATCCCTTATGTTACGTCATAGTCATTAACAAAGACCCGACATTCAAATGACGAATTATTTTCACAATCAACTATTCACTATCTAAAGAATCAATTCTGAAAATATTGGGCAAAGGCTTATAAGCACTTTAATTTTGCATTACCTTTAAGGATTCTTGCAACAATTCTGTCACCAAGGTAACCACTGGTATCGTTATTAGTAACCTGAATTACGTCTTCTTTTCTGGTTGTCAATGCTCGTAGTTCTTCTCTTGGTGGAGCATCACCAATGGACGACGCAACAACGATTATTCCTTGGTCGTGAAGTGGCCTTGCTGCTGATTCAAGAGCCGGTACAGTTTGACCAGACGATTTGTCTGAGATCACAACGATTGCTTTTCGAGAAATTTGACGGACTTTTGAGTTAGTGTCTAGTATTGTTTTGGCTTCGTTAAGACCGTCTATCAACTTTGATGAACCAGGAATGATAGCAACTTTATCAACGTTGGTAAGGAGTTCTTTTTCAAAAGGAGTTTTAGTGTCAAAGTCAAATTCCTTCTTGACGCTGGCGTCACCGTATACAACAACGCTATAGTGGAACCGATCAACTCCAAATTTGTCAGAAATCTGTTTGATTGTGTTTTTCATTGTCTGGAATGTCGTGTCCTTATTAACAGAGTTAGCATTAATGACAAACACAACGTCGACAAATGGAACTGTAAAAGATAAAAGAATGGTGATGTAAATACAATATCAATAGAGCTCACTGAGTGTAGTCATTATATATCATTAATATTAGACTTACGTCCAAGGAATTTCCTCATGATCTCCTCTCCAGTTTCTACAGGATTTCTGCTTCTTGTCACAGTCAGAGGATGGTCTTCATAAGCAGTGATCGTCTCAATTTCTCGGTAGCTTACATCACTGCCAATTCCAACAGGAATAATACGAACCCCAATTTCACGGAGAGGTGAAGATACGTTTTTCAAGACGTTTTCAGTAAGGCCAGATCTTTGATCGAACAGAATCACTACAATTTTCCAAGAATTAGATCTTACATGGTTTGTTTGGTAGATCCGCTTAGCTTCTTCCAAAGCCTTGTCAAGTGAGGTTCCTGGGTCATTTTTGGGAAGTTTTGAAAATGCTCTTAAAAGGACTTCTTTATTCGGGAACTGATTTCCAAAGTCATACTTAGTCGTAGGCACGCTTCCATAGAAGATAAAACTGTAGTAAATTCTGCCATAGCTGTACCTCTGGATTATTGATCGAATGACATTTTGTATGTAAGTGTACGTAGCATCAGATTCAGCTGCGACGGCATTGATGATGAAAGTTAGGTCAATATCCGGCATGTCAACTGGGAAAGCAAAAAAAAAAAAAACATTTAATTTCCTATATTAATCATTGTCAGTATTGATGAAACGGTCACGTGATTTAAGCCATGTTTCCAAATGATATTCGGTTTTTTTTTCATAGTTTCGTCTACATTCCCCTTTTATGTCTTAATAGATTACCACTTATACCAGAATCATCCACTTTTCTTTTGTTTCTTTAAATAACACCATTATCTTATGACTACCAATCGAATCAAAGTATTTAAAGCTAGTAGTATGTTATAGTAACGTATGGTGGTTGGAATTGTGTTATTTTTAATTTTGTTTTCAAAATCTTTGTTATTAAGTGCATTGGAATTGGGTACATGTATATAATGTTGGATGCTATGTTTGTCGGAAATTTGTGATACATATAAGATAAAAGTAGGTAGCCAAACGAAATACCATTAAAAGAGTTGATATCAAGTTTAGTAAACTTACGCCGATAAACCTTGTGCATGATTCTTTTTTGAAGATCATTTTTAGTAATTCCTTTGTAAACATGGATTACGTCATAATCATTAGACGTCAGCCCTTGGAGTTCTTTTGTTGTCACTTCATTTTCAATACCAACTGGGATTATTCTTATGCCTTTATTTTCCATTGTATTTACACGAGGTTTCAAGTTCAGATCTTTCGCAGTATCTTTATCAGTGATAATCACAACAACATGGTCGGCAGCTTTTCGTACTTTCGGGTCATTAAAGCTATCTTCAGCCATTTTCAAAGCCTCGTCGAGAGCGTTTGGAGTTCCTCCATTTGGTATCTCCTCAAGAGTGTCAAGGAATATGCCAAAGGCGTTTTTGTCAGCAAACTGGGATGTGACTTGGGTGAAGGTCCTAACTACTTTTGCCGGTGGACTTGCTGCTTTGGAACCGAATATGATAATGCTGTAATAAATAGTCTTTATCCCATACGTGGTGGCTATATCTTTCAGCGTTTCTTTCATGAGCGGATAGATTCGTGCCGTTCAGAAGAAGTTGAGCTGATAACGAATGTAATGTCAAACTCTAAAAAAAAAGCAAAAAAGCAAAAATTCAAAAAAAGCAAACTTTAAGCACTGAGGGACATATTTACATTAGAAAGACGATGTGCTTTCTTTGAGGCAGTTGGAGTAATCCTATTTCCCTCGAGTGTGTCAAAAGACCCATAACTTATCTAGTTATTTTGATAGAGGTTTATCTAAAGTGTATATAGGACATCCCAGTTTATCTACCTTTAATGGCTCTTGTCATGATACCCTGTCCAAAATGCCGAGGTTGTTCTTCATTGGCAACGTGCATGACGTAAAACTTGTTAAGCGTTATCCAGTCCAATTGATTTCTGTCTATTTCCGTACCGACTCCTGCACCAATAATCTTAATCTCTTTGTCTGTGAGTTCCTTTACTTTGCTCTCAACGTTTGCCTTGGTAGTACTGGTATCCTATCTGTCATGGACGGATCAATACTTTCCTATCAGTCGGTCAGTCGGTCAGTCGTCAGTCGGTCAGTCGGTCAGTCGGTCAGTCGGTCAGTCTGTCAGCGGTAGTCGTTCAGTCGGTCAGCGGTCCGTCGGTAAGTCGGTCAGTCGGTCAGGGTCGGTCAGTCGGTCAGTCGGTCAGTCGCGTCAGATCGGTCAGTCGGTCAGTCGGTCAGTCGGTACTTCGGTCAGTCGGTCAGTCGGTCAGTTCGGTCAGTCGGTCAGTCGGCAGTCGGTCAGTCGGCATCGGTCGTCGGTCAGTCGGTCAGTCGGTCAGTCGGTCAGTCGGTCATTCGGTTCAGTCAGGTCAGTCGGTCGTCGGTCAGCTGTCAGTCGAGTCAGTCGGTCAGTCGGTCAGTCGGTAGTCGTCAGGCGGTCAGTCGGTCAGTTGGTCGGTCGGTCGGTCAGGTCAGTGTCAGTCGGCAGTCGGTCAGTCGGTCGACCACAGTCATGAAAGAACACTGACTCGCTTCTTTAACTTACCGTCTATGCATCCATATGCTTCAACTCTAAGAGAAGATCCCCCTGGTTTCAAGGAAGCATTAGGCTCTACTGGCATGTATCTGATATAGCGAGTATTGACTGGGTCACCCTTATTAACCTCAACATACGAGACATGAGTTCCAGGCACTGGTGGTTTTTTAGTACTATAGTATCTCTAAAAACCAAAGTTGCAAGAAATAATAAATATCATGTTTCTGGTGGTCAGACAATCTACTAACTGCATCATCAGCCATAATGAATTCAAATCGACCATAACTATTATTAACCATTGGACCATATTAGACCTTAATAAACCTTATTAGACCTTATCCCGTTTCAATCTATGTGCCATCACCATTTAAAATTCATTCCATTCATATGTATTTCAAACGGTACTGTTCAAAGATATGTTTTTATTGGAGGCACGTATTTCATAAGAGCCCAGCACTCAGCGTGCGTTTTCTCTTGCTTTTCTGATTATTTGAAGTAATGTTTCTTACCATGCAGGCGAGGCCAGTTTTCTTGCATGTGTAATTGCTGTTGTCAATACTAAACTCTAGATTGAGTTTACTTGGTGAATTAGATCGAGCTTTGTTCCCACCAAAACCGACCCTTGTGACATGGACATTCTCCCCTGTAAATGAACATTAACGTCAATGAAAGGAAAAACTTCAGAATAAAAGAATTAATAAATGGGTTTCAAGATAGATGGGTAATAGAGGCTTTGCAACATCACGTGATGGCACCATGACAAGAGACAAAAACAATTAAATCTGGTGTCATCTGATCTACATGAGAAAGAATTCAGTGATGGTGCAAAGCCTCTATTGCATGATAACGTAAGTGTGGAAAGCATGAGTGTTGCGGCGTGGGAAGAAGTTGCGATGTCCTCTAAGAACAAAACTAACGAAACAAGAATGAAAGTTGGCGTTAAAAATTAAGAATTAAAAGGGATTTACTGACCAAAAAATGGCAGTTTTAAGCAAACAATTTAATGAAAACACTCACCAAGATCAACAGTCAGATGCTGTAGTTGGTTTGATATTGTAGAATCCCAGGCAGAATTTGCTAGAAGAGGGATTCCAGGATTTCCTGACGTGGCTTTGAATGAGGACGAAGTGATTTCAAGCAAGTAGTTATCCAACAATGGACCGCAACCAACTATTTAAGAAGTAAAAAATAAACATATTTATTTGGTGAAAATATAGGTAAACAATATCTAACTATGGCATTTTCTTCGCGTAAAGAATATTTTAAAATCATCAAGCCATCAAGAACCTGCAGCAATCTTGATTTAAGAAATACAAATTAAGAAATTAAAATAGCGGTTCAATTTTAAGGGATGCCCAAATGACGGGGGAAATGTTGTTTAGTAATGATGAGTGTGGAGAGACGGGACCGCTATTTAAAGTGGGCATCCGAGCCACTTGAAAGTCTAACCATTTGCAGATGTAATTACAAAGGCGCGCTTTCTCCTCAGTTATTTTAAGACCCTGAGTGTTGGTCCGGCCTGAACTCGAAACACGACCTCCCGCACGAAAGTCCGATGCTCAACTAACTGAGTCAACCCGGTTGGAGATACAGCTATAAGATCTCCGGGTTTTACTCTTCGCGACTCAGGCAATTTAAAAAGTTTAGGGAACTGTGAAATTAATCCTTAATTTTACTCGGACACATACGAATATCTATACAAATTATGGCATGATTAATGAATAAAAGTGGTGGGGAAAAATTAACGACTCAGTTATTTTTGAAATAAGGTAGAATACAATTCCAGGAATAAGTAGTCTTAGGTGGGCTGATTCGTGCATGCGTAGCTAGTAGTAACATCGCCCCTACTGAAGAGGTCTTCTGCTCAGTTTATCAAATGTATTGAATTTAGGCACGCTGATCTTTTTTCGCACTTATGTCTTGTATGACTAACTGGAACAACAGGAAAAATCTCGGGGGAAATGCACGGAAACGAAACAGAAGAAGATTTGTTTGAATATCACTGGACATACTCCATATACGATGCATTTACGCATATAATAGGAGTTCTTATTTGTCTTCTCAATGCGGGAGAGATTTTTGTAATTTTCTTTAAGCCATCGTTAAGAACTGTTTCCAACTATCTTCTTTCCAGCCTTGCCCTTGCAGACTTATTTACTGGATTGATTAAAGAAGTTAAAAGACAATGCCAACTTATAATAAGACAAAATCCAACGTCAAGATATGACAAGAGTACCTTAAAAAGAAATGCAAAGGAAAGACGAGCGATAATTGTGTTCGTTGTTAGATTAATTTTGTACGCTCTTTTCTGGTTACCTTATTACGCGGTAATATTGCAGCATCATATCGGAAACGAACTTTTTAATTTACCCGAATGGCTAGAGCATATATTGTACAACTGCCGATTCATCACATCCTTGCTCGACCCAATATTCTTTACCCTTTGTAAACATGAACTACAAAAAACGTGAGACAACAGCTTCATGGACTTTTTAAAGCCAAAACTGCCCGCATGTGTGTGAGGTCAAGGCCAAAATCATTTTAACAAATCGCACATAGATTTCCATTGTCTGTCCTCTTATTGATCATAGATGACGTCTTAAAATGTTCAAAACTAAAGTGAAACCACGAGCGCAGCGAGTAGTTTCACTGTAAAGTTTTTAACATTTTAAGACGTCATCTATGATCAATAAGAGGACAGACAATGGAAATCTATGTGCGATCTGTTTTTTCACAACAAACTGCGAAATGTTTACAAAATAAAATAAGCGAAAAGTTTTTCGAAAATTTTTCATTCAAAGAAAGCAAGGCGATAGACCAAACAGCTCCGATTATTGTGAGCTTTTGAATATTTTCGCTTAGATAGTAGTTTTCATGATCATTAGAGGACAGAGTACAGAAAGTAAGACGAAGGTTTTTCGGTTATTTACTTTTGAAAACTTCAAAGGTTATTTTATAACTTACAAAAGTTTTTTTCATAAAACACGTCAACATTTCACAACCAAACCTCCTACACTGTGATTGGCTAATTTTGACAGTTCTTTGACAGCCACAGTGAAAGAATGCTTGCTATTGATCAAAACTTTTGACATTTACTTATAAATGGCTTTTTTAGCTAAGTCGAAAAGAGTTTGAGTCAGAACTCAAAGGTTCTAAAAAAGCAAAGCTTAGTAATAAGTTCAGCTAAGAAAAGCAATGTCAATTTTGCTTGACAACATAGACATTCACGTTCTGGATGGAGCAGCCATTGAAGATCGACTCTGGAATGGCACTCACACAAGCTCATTCAAGTATTTTTCTTCGCACTCGGTTGCAAAGCAAGATGAATTTTTCACGTCTTCCTCTATCTTTTCTGCCTCCAGAACTAAATATTCGTCGGCAAGACTATCAGCAAGATTAAATTCAAAGTTTGGTTCCTCTTTTGGTTTCATTGTCGACTTTTATTAGCAAAATAAATTCGCAAATCACAGTCCTTACGATAAAATCCTACCGGCGAGTCTTGGTTTCAAAAACATTACGTCATCCATGTGTCTGTCCTCTTATTGATCATAGCTCTCAGCCAATCAGAATGTGTTATTTACGTGAGTTGTTGTAAAAAGCTCTATCTTCACGAAAAGGAAGTTGTTTGTTACGAGTCTGTGGTGTAGCATTATTGGAGGCAACTTTATTGTCGTTTTTATTGAATTCAACAAAACTAAATTTGACTTAAGTTTATAATAGTTTAAAATGCTGTAGTACTATCTCAGCTACATATAAAAATATATACGTATGTGTGTGTGTATTTGACGCAATATCAATAGGTTTCAACTTTTGTGAATCTACTGAATGATATCCCATTTCATATTAACATACCTTTTTGTTTTCTTACATGTAGAATTATAGCTTTCTGTATATAATTAACAAAATATTTGCACATTTCATGAATCAAAAAACCGACAAAAATGTAAAACTTCCAAATATCCTAAGTAGTTTTGTAACGTGTTAATTGTAATATTTGCTATTAACTGACTATTTTCTTACCATCAAATGAGTCAGCATTTTCACAGTAGGTACCAGAGAATCCTTGTTTACAGATGCAAGTGTTTTGAGAGCACGTTCCACCGTTGTTACATGGGTTCGTTTCACAAAGATCTGAAACAATATTGTGTGTTAAAAGTATGAGTTTTTGGACATGCTTATTTTTTATTCATATACACAACCGACTTTGTATGAGTTTTGTCTCTATTTATTTCTTCCTTGTGATTTTTTATCTTTCTTTTTTTTATTATTATTCTTTTTCTATTTGCTCCTACACTTTCGTTAACTTTGAGTTTTTGAACATGCTTATTTTTTATTCATATACACAACCGACTTTGTATGAGTTTTGTCTCTATTTATTTCTTCCTTGTGATTTTTTATCTTTCTTTTTTATTATTATTCTTTTTCTATTTGCTCCTACACTTTCGTTAACTTACGATACACATTTACGTCGTTTTAATGATATTTTGAAGTGTTATTTTCACACTCCTTACCTGAAAGTATGACGTCCACGATCTCCTCACCAACACGTGCAGGATCCGCCTGAAGGGAATTTGGTATAACCTTTTCTTTTGCTGGATTCGCCGCATCAGCTGCGCTTTGTGGATCTGAAATCATTGGTACAGAGATGATACGAATGCCACTACTGGTTATATTTTTTGCTGTGGCTTTAATATCTGCAGCATTTTCCGTTGAGTTTTTATCCCACATAAGAACAATGACTTTGTCTGTTTTTCCAGTAAAGACATCATCTTTGAATAGTTGTTCAGAGTGAGTGAGAGCATTGATCAATGAAGGATCACCAACCACTGGGGATATGCTATCCAGCTGTCCTGCTAAAGCATCTTGATTGATGTTGTCTGGGTTGAACTTGAAAGCTGTGCTTGCAGTTGGCCCAAACACTACTACGCTATACTTGAACTTTTTGGGATCGTATCTTCTCACTATTGCTTTAATATTTTCCTTCATTATTTGAATTGTTTGCGCAGCTTGAGGACTAGCTGCGCTGACTGCAAATGTCACGTACTTTTCAGGGATTCCATCTGTTGAGAAATTAAAGATATTCAGAATATAAGCAAATCATTTAGAAATTCAAAAGTCTTGGATAACTTTATACATCGAATTGATTCCTTTATAGTATAGTTGAAGACGCGGGAAGTGTGGGAAGAGAGTCCCCGCCTATTCAGTTTTCAATTTTGTATTCTGTTTCTATGTTGCCGAGTCCATGACGGGATATAAGAAAAGGCCTTCGCGATGCAATGCCTATCTCCGTTTTCAATTTTGTATTCTGTTTCTATGTTGCCGAGTCCATGACGGGATATAAGAAAAGGCTTTCGCGATGCAATGCCTATCTCCGTAGCTTATATTGCCGATAAAGCGTGCCCAAAACGCGAGCTTATGCCCCACTACGCATTCCTTCAGAGTATCCAATACCATATAATATGAATTTGAATTCGACATTCAATTTTAAACCAGTACATTGTCAATACTCACCATTCAAAATGACCTTGAGTATTTCATCAGCAACTTGTTTGCCTCCATCATTACTGACTGGGCGTATGACGGCTCTCTCAGTGCGAGTGAGATTTGTCAGCTCACTTTGTTCGGGATCGCTGCCCAAACCCACAGTAACGATACGAACTACCTTTATCATCAAGAGGTTTAACGGCATTTCTAATGTCACTTTCACCAAGATTGAATTTTCGATGAGTTATGACTGTTAAAACCTTCTTTGAATCAGGTCGAACGGGAGAATAATCGAAGATTTCCTGTGCTTTTTTAACAGCAGCTGGTAAATCAGGGTTGGAATTGAGCTTTGTCACCTTTGCAAGTTCTTTAGCCAGCGATTCCTTGTCTGGGATGGTGGTATTGAAATCAAAGACTACTACTGGTGGAGTTCCAAAAGTGACCAGACTTACGCGAACTTTTCGTGTGCCGTACTTGTCGCCGATAGCCTGTACTGTTTGTTGCATGATATTGAATATCTCAGTTGATGTGGTAGAATCTGCTGTAGTTGTGAATACTAAATCGATGGTAGGAACTGCAAAATAGAAATTAAAAAAGTCCAATATAATACTTAAACAATCAATATGTAGTGAGCTAATTAATTAAGTAAAGGACTAGGAATGCAGGATTTTGCTCCAATTCAATGCAATTAATTGAACCAGGAATCAAAACTTTTCCCTAGTTCGTTTCTGATTCCCATAAAAACTTATAATGGCTTTAATTAATTAAATTTCCTTACGTGGTACTTTTCGGATGATCTCTTCAGCAGCTTCTGCAGGAGCAGAACCAACAGGTACTTGCGTCACGTGATCTCTAAACACCGTTGCATTGTAGAGTTTTTCTGGATCCACGTTTGGACCAACAGCAGCAGGAATGATAGTAACGCGTTGGTCTTGCAAACTCCTTTTGACTGTCTCTAGCTCTGCTTTACTAGATGTCGTATTCTTGTCCATGAGAATAACCAATACTCTTCTCACATTTTCTCGAACTGGACCATTTTCAAACACTTCTTTAGCTTTGTCCATAGCTAACTTTAAGTTAGGATTTGTGCTCTCGTCAACTTTTTGAAGTCCCTTGACTGCATTAACGATTGATGTCTGATCAGGTAGAATGCTGCCAAAATCAAACTTGGCTACGGCTGTGTCGCCAAAAAGAATGACACCATAGCGAATGCGATCGATTCCAAATCTTTTGATAACGGATGTGGAGATGTCTTTCATAAGACTCTGAGTGTTTGTATTGACTGCAGAAAGACTGATGGCAAACAGCAGATCAAGTTCTGGGTAACCGTCTAAAATGGAAAGAATATATATTGGATATCATCTTTGGTTTTGGTAAATCATTAAATTGATTCACTGCATCACTTATTTTCTTATATATGATCTATATGATTCCCTTGGTCTACCAACACCCTATTATAAAGGACTCCATGTCAGTCTAAGCCTCACCTTCAAGTATTCTTGCCACAATTTTGTCTCCAATTGCACCCTTCGGCTCATTATTACCAACACTGATAGCGTCTTCATTTCTTGTTGTTAGGGCGCGTAGCTCTTTCTTTGGCACCCCTGATCCAATACCTGAAGCAATCACTATTATTCCATCGGAGAAAAGAAGTTTTGCCATATTTGTAAATCGCTCACGCTCGAGCCAGTACTCTTGTCTTGAATGACGACAATTGCTTTCCTTGCATTAGGACGAGCTTTGCTTCCATTAAGAACATTCGTTGCTTCTGTCAAGGCGTCAGAAAGTCTAGATACTCCAGAGATTTTAGAAATGCTATTGATCTTTTCAATTAGAGCAGCTCGGTAAGGAATGTTCTCGGTAAAGTCAAATGCTTTTGTGAGTGTATTTCCATAAACAACCACAGCGTATTGGAATCTGGAAACTCCAAACTTTTCACCAATCATTTTTGTAGCATTTTGCATCAAGCCAAAGGTGGTGTCAGAGCTGGCGGAGTCAGCATTTAGTATAAAAACGACATCAACTTCGGGAACTGTGAAAATCATTAATTATTGTTGATATTGGTTAGTGAAGATATTTCATATGTGCTTAAGAAGAAAGATGTAATAAAAGGTTCCAGTCTAACCTTTTAAAACCTAACTAGATCCAGAATTTACTTACTTCGTACAATCCTGTCCATCACTTCTTCCCCATTGTACACATAGGATTTGTCAGGCGACATAAGAACAACTTGATCCTTATATGCTGTAATATAGTTCATTTCTAATACGTCCGACTCGCTGCCTATTCCTACAGGTATCACACGTACTCCTGCGTTCTGAAGAGATGAGAATGAACCACGTAAAACAGCTTCGCTAATACCTGATCGCTTATCTGTGATGAGTACTACAAACTTCAGAGCAAAAGAACGCACGTTGGGCGATTCGTAATTTGTCTTGGCCAATTGAAGAGCTTTGTCAAGTGATGAACCCCCAAGGTTGTCCATTTTTATTTTCTTTAGTGCTATAGCGACGATTTCTTTGTTTGGGAAAACGATTCCAAATTTGTAGACAGTTGATGGTGTACTTCCATTGACAATGATGACGCTGTAGCGGATTTTACCTACGCTGTATCGAGCAGTTGTAGATAGCATTACATTCTGCATGTAAGTGAAGACAGCATTGGCACTGGTAGATGCTACATTGAGAATGTACGTCAGGTCGACTTCTGGCATGTAAACTGGGGGGGAAGGAAAAAAATATTTAAAGAAATATGATCAATTTTTAGATGATTCTTTTTTCATTGTTTTGACATTGCTGAACTAAAAATGAACTATAGTGGTTTCAATTTAATGCACTCTGGCCTGGAACTAGAGTAATCGATGCATTAAAGGTATAATTGTAGAAATTCATGTACTAAAATTGAAATGCATAACAATTATAGAAATGAAAAGATAGGTTTCTTACTTCTATAAACATTATTCATGATTGTTTCTTGCAGGGCAGGATTTGTGATGCTGTCTTCAACGTGGATTACGTCATAGTCACTGGTAGTAATCGTCATCAATTGCTTTCTTGTGACTTCTTTTCCAATTCCAACAGGGATGATTCTTGCTCCAGTCATTTCTATTGAATCAGCAAGTGTCCGTAAAGAAGCCATATTCTCAGTCGAATCATCATCAATCATAATAACAATGGTCTTATCAGCAGTTGGTCGAACCTTTGGATCATTAAAAGAGTCTTTACTCTTACTGAGTGCATTGTTCAGGGAAGGAGCGCCAGTGTCTGGTCTAGGACTAATAGTATCGATGTAATTACTGAATGACGATGTTGTGGAATACGTAAGGAAGTTTGTATAGGATTTCTCGATGACTCCACTTGATGACCCATAGTTTACGACACTGTAATGGACAGTCTTGATTCCATACTTGTTGACGATGTCTTTCATAGTATTTTTCATCAAGGCAAAAGTGGTTGCTTTATTAGCAGAATTTGCGCCTACTGCAAACGTCAGGTCGATTTCTGGAATTTAAAGCAATTTAAAACACATCATAAACATATTCTGAGGTGAAATTTGAGTTTTGTTTTATATATATGTGTTAGTTAGAGCAAGCATTTAATGAGAGTTTCCAATAATAATCTAAAAAGTCTGGGGATAATCTATGTAGATAGCTGACTAATAATATTATACATACCTTTCAGAGCTCTAGACATGATGTCAACGCCCAAATGTCGAGGGTTTTCATTGGATGGCGCCATCATTACGTAATACTTATTCAAAGTCATCCATTCCAGGTTCTGAGCAGGAATTTGTTTTCCAACCCCCAGCGTCACTATGAGTACATTTCCAGATCGCATGTCTGCTGCTGCAGATTTGACAGCGTTTTCCAACTGGGACGGACTCATATCCATCATGACCACTAGTACTCTAATGGCACCTGGGCGACTTTTACTGTCAAAAATGGCCTTTATTTTCGTAAATGCCTCTGTTATTGATGGAGTACCCGTTTGACGAGGTGCACTATCGATAGCTTTAGTTACGGCAGCTTTATTTGCAAATGTCGTGCTAAAGTCGAACACGTTTACAAAGTTGGCAGAAGAACCAAACACCACTGTAGAATACTTGATATCAGTTATTCCGTAGAGATTGACAATGTTCTTGGCTGTATTTTTCATTGTTGTGAATACTTGCACTGCATCAGGGGACGTGGCGCTCATTGCAAACATGATGTCCATAATTGGAGTGACTAATAATTAAATTGAAGAGATTAATTGTTATTTAGTGTTTTTACCAAAAAAACAAAATTTCCTTTCTTTCGAATTCATATCAAATATATACATTGAACGCGGTTACCTTTGATACATCCATGAAGCTCCACACGAAGAGATGCTGTTTCAGCGCCTTGTACCGATGGATCTGGTTCAATTGGGTTGAACCTAAAATAACGAGCTTCTACTACTTTCCCAAGATCAACAGTGCTGGCATGAGAACCTGGAACTGAGGGTGGTACTGTAGATGCAAACCTCTGCATAAGAAAATAAGAAAACAAATGAGAATGAGATAGATATTGGCGTTCTGTAGGTAGATTTTAAATTCCATCCGTGCATATCCTCTACAATGACGCATTTCCTGAGTGTAGACCGCTAACCCTCAGTAGATAATTCCTTATAATATATATTTATACCGCGCAAATTAAGGAAACATTTTCAAATGTTTTCTAACAGATTCAAAATCAATAACAGTCCTTCAATAGGTTGTGAGTGAGTTTTTTTTAAATATTCAAGCATAGTTTCATTATCAGCACTTGGAGGATGGTAGATAACACATTTTTAATAATGCTTAGGATACCAAACGAGAATCTCAGGTTGAAGATATTCCCAGAGGGCTTCAGCTATCGTAATCGTATCGTATTTGGTTCTGTGTTCTAAATTGTTATCATATCCTTGCTTACCTTGCACGTGTTTATATTCAATATGCAGGTGAATGTAACACCATCGTTACTGAAATAAATCTCCATCTGACTAGGTGATTTGGCTTTCGTTGGGTCACCACCAAAACTAAATCTGTAGACACGTACTAAACGACCTGTTTATAGGGTGAAATCACAACCATGAAATTATAGTTCCAAAAGGGAGTCACATGGTATAGCCATGAATTTAAACTCAAAGTAAGTTACCTGCATCGACAATGAGATTTTGTGAGAGATCCGCTGTACTTGGAATCCAAGGTTGGCTAGATATTAAGGGGGTTCCAGGCGTCCCGGATGATGCACTGAATGATGCACTTGTAATGTCCAACAAGTAGTTGTCAAGCAGTGGGCCACAACCGACTGAAGATATCAAACAAGATTAATCGATGAGTCCATTAAAATATCCACGTTTCTCTTAATTTATCCAAATAACGAGTAATGGCAATATCATCATTTATAACATGAATATTTTATGGTCTAAAAGATGGACATGTTTTTTACCACATAATTCTAAAATGACTCTAATATGTATCAGTATACGTAAAGTTAGAAAGGAATAGACAAATAGACAACATACCTTCATTATTTAAGTCTTGTGCTTCTTCGTTTGCAATGACTGTAAGCAAGAGAACACATAATGTAAAAAAAAAAAAAAATGTAACAAGAACTTGGAGAAAAATGGGAAAAAATGCTTGCTCGACAACTAGAAGATTTAACTTCATTTTGATGAGGAAAAATTTATTGTCCGGTATATCTGCCAATGGCCTGGGCAATGATACATTCCCAGATAACTGGTCTACTGCATGACAAAACTATTGAAAATTTTTGCTTTATTATTGATGAAGCCATTTTCAAAAGGTCTAAAGCTAAAGAGCGCATCAATAATCAGCTATATTTGTGACATCTTACCAGCTTCTGCCATAACTTCTTCAGCAGCTGCAACAGGGCTATTACTTGGCGTCACACTAACCGTGGGTTCTTCTTCTCCACTTAATACTTTACTATCTTGAGCAGCTTCAGGTGTTAAGGGAGCCGTGTTGATCTTGATTCCTGCTTGTTTTAGCGATTCTACCGCCGTTTCCAATGCAGCTGGAGTATCAGAAGCTTTTTTGTCAGTGACAATAATGATCTCTTTATTAGAATCTTCTGGTATGTCTGGAGCTGATTTGTTATACAGATTTTTGACTTCATCAAGAAGATTAGCTATTGAAGGATCTCCTGATGGAATGGTAATGTTATCGATAGCATCAAGAATAGCCTCTTCATTGGGGAACTTAGACGTATCAAGTGTGATTGGTGAGGAAGCAGTAGGACCAAAGGGAATAATATTGATTTTGACCACGTCATCAGGACCAAATCGGCGAATGGCAGCCTTCAGGATATCTTTGATGAATTCTTCATTTTGAGGAGTAGTTGCAGATACACCAAATGTCAAAAATGTGTCCTCGGCATCATCTATCAATTGCAAGAATAAAATAAAATAAGTAAAAAACTTCTATCTATTTAATTTGTTATTGCTTCATCTTCTTAGTTGCATTGCTACTTTGTTCGTCTTTTTCTACGGTCTAATATTACTCATTGAACTGTATTTGGATGAAAAGGTTTACGAGTTTGATTCTTCGTTAAAAAGTGTTATTTTCCAATCATTCCCTCCCTTAAGTTCGTTCCTTTGCATGATTGTTTGTTATTTGATTGTCAGTACTATTAAAACCGTAAATAAAGATTTCATTTTTAATTTCTATGACCAATTTAGTTAAATCTAATATTTCAATTACCATCCAAAATAATTTTCATCACTTCATCTCCTGCTAGTGCAGGTGTTGTTTTGTCATCGTCTAGCAATACAACTGCTCTTTCAGAACGCGTTATTGTTGTGAGCTCCCATTTACTTGGTTTCGGTCCAAATCCAACCGCTATATTGGTGACCCCTAGCTTATCCAATGGTTTCATGGCATTTGTGATATCGGTTAATGAATCATTAAATGGTCGATCGGTCAAAATTAAATTGATCTTCCGGGCATTTGGCCGAGGAGAAGATTCATTGAACATTTTTTCCACTTCCACAAGAGCTGGTTTAAGGCTGGGATTTCCAGAAACTGGAGAGATTTTGTCAACTTCTTTTCGAACTGATTCTTTGTCCGGCAGTGCAACACCAAAATCAAACACCCTAGTTGGTGTTGGTCCTACGTTGATCAGACCAAATCTGAATTTGACTGGACCATAGGTGTCTGATATGTACTTGATCGCATTTTTCATGATATCCTTAACTTTTGGAGAAGTTGTATCAACATAGGTGGCCATAATGGTCATGTCGATTTCTGGCACTGTAAAACAACAAAAGCAACATTATCATGATTTAAAAAAAACACACAGACAGATAGTTAATAAAAGGCTGAAATATGTTATATGCGCCAAGGAAACAAAAGTGAATTTCTCGCATAGTGTCACTTTTTTTTTCGAATTTAATCCGGCATGCTTATAAATTACGTTGAAGAAAAGAGTCAACAAAATTAAATTATTTTCATTTTTTACCTCTGGTGACTTTCTCGACTATCCTTCTTGCCACATCGAAGCTGTTCACAGGCAGCGAGGGTAGAAAGATCACATTCTTTCTGAAGATGGTGTATTGCCTCAACTGATCCAAATTTGGTCTACTGCCCATCCCAACATTAATGATAGTTACACCAATATCTTGAAGGCTCCTTCTGGCTGTATCCAACTCTGATTGGGAGTTAGCTGAAGCTTTGTCATTCATAATTACGAAAACCTTTCTGGCTTCCTCTCTGGTTGGTCTTGATGTAAAAATAACTCTTGCCTGTTCAAACACGACTTTATCATTTGTTTGCTTTGCCTGATCAAATCGTAAGAGACCATTAATCGTGTTAAGGATAGCCTGTTTGTTTGGTAAACTGCTTCCAAAGTCGAACGTAACTGACTGAGCACTACCATATCTGATGATACTATAGCGAAAACGATAAATGCCGTAGCGCAAGACCATCTGACGCAAAGTGTTTCTCATCAAAAGAGTGGTAGCATCACCGGTTTCAGACAAAGAAACGGCAAAGACGATGTCGGCCTTTTCAACGCCATCTGGAAAAAAAACAACCAGTTTTAAAGCTGGACTAAGTGACACCTGTTTATGAGTGTTTTTACTGTCTGCTCTATGTATAGCTTACCGTTAACGACTTTTGAAGCAAAATTATTAGATAACATAAATGGAAAGTAGCTAGTAGGCACTTGAAGGACATAGCTCTTGTAGATGGTTAGTGCTCGTAGCTCTTGGTAAGTAACTTCACCAGCAACACCAGCTGCTAATATAAGTACACCATTTTCATGAAGAGGTTTGGCAGCATTTTGTAAATCAACGGCACTTTGTCCTGAGGATTTGTCCATAATTACTGCTAAGCCTCTGAAAGAGCGAAAATCTAGACCGCTGAATATTGTGTTTGCTGCTCCCATAGCAGAAATGATAGCTGAAAACCCGCTCTGTCTAACCAAACCATTGACAATGTTAATCAAAGCGTCTCTGTATGGAAAAGTAGTGCTAAACTCCACATGTTTTGTGAATGAGGAACCATATATGATAACAGAATATCGGAATCTGTAAACTCCAAACCTACTTATCATCTTCAGCATGCAATTTTTCATCAATTGATAAGTGACAGCAGAGTTAACGGAGTCAGCGTTGATCACGAACATCATGTCTACGTATTCAACTTTGGAGGGAAAAAAACATATAAATATCATAGGCGTCAAAATGACTACGTTATTATTGATCCTGTGGTTAATATTGTCGTTTTGTTGTCATACGAGCAAAGCTAACGAGTCAATACATTGTAAAATTCACCAATCCCCCAAGAACCGAAATACTACATTGTCAGCTAAGTAGAAGCACAACCTAAACCCGGCATTAGAATTGAGAGTTAAAATCCCACTTTAGAAACAGGCTTTTTTTCAATTAAAAAAAAGCATTCAGCATAACCTATCATCAATTTTCTGAAATATGACACAAAAAAATCAAATAACTTACATCGGACGACACGGTTCATGATATTTTCACCAATGTTCAAGTATGAAATGGACGTGTAATCCGATGAAAATGTGACAAAGTCTCTGTAGGCAGTGAAGTAGTAGTACTCTACTATGTCTATTTCACGACCCATTCCAACTGGTATGATAAACACTCCCATCTCTTCTAAAGATGTTGTCATACTGCGCAGTGTTGCCTCATTCATTCCAGTTTTCCTGTCCATCATTAACACCAGAACCTTCCAAGCATCTGATCGGGAATCGCTTTGGAAATTAGCCTTGGCATGTTCAAATGCCTGCGATAGATTAGTTGCAGAACCTCCAATTGCTCTAGGAATTCTGGCAAAGGCTCTCAGCAACATTTCCAAGTTTGGGAATGCCCTACTGTCGAACCTGTAATACATCACAGAAGATCCTCCATAGACAATAAACGTGTATCGACATCGCCCATAACCATATCTTTGTAGTATTGTTCGTATGACATTCTGCATGTAAGAGTAGTAACTACTTGATTGAGAAGAAAAGGCGTACATGATGAACGTCATGTCGTAGTTCAGCATGTAAACTGTAAAGAAAACCAGATGTTGGTTATTATATTGGATGCTTTTTATAATCAAAAAAAAATATTATTTTATCTGTTGGATTTAATTTCTTATCAAAAAAAATGTGGAACCAAGCGTTAAACCTAGAGTTAAAAAATTATCAGTCGTTACTATTATGAACTGAAGTCTTGGATTTCTCGTGGTTATAGCCATGAAAAGAAAATAACTTCATTATCAGTCGTTACTATTAGAAACTGAAGTCTTGGATTTCTCGTGGTTATAGCCATGAAAAGAAAATAACTTTAACGAGCAATAACTGGGAACCGGACAGCAACTGTAATACAAAAAATGATTATAGGAAACACAGGGACTCAATATATATACAGTATAATTGTAGGAAACACAGGTACTCAATATATATACAGTATGATTGTATTAAACACAGGGACTCAAATATATACAGTATAATTGTAGGAAACACAGGTACTCAATATATATACAGTATGATTGTAGGAAACACAGGTACTCAATATATATACAGTATAATTGTAGGAAACACAGGGACTCAATATATATACAGTTAATCGTAGGAACACAGGGACTCATATATATACAGTATAATTGTAGGAAAGACAGTAAATATATATACCCTTGGCAGTATAATCGTAGGTATTGTTAACACAGGGACTCCATATATACAGTATAATTGTAGGAAACACAGGACTCAATATATACAGTATAATGTAGGAAACACAGGTACTCAATATATATACAGTATAATTGTAGGAAACACAGGGACTCAATATATATACAGTATAATTATAGGAAACACAGGGACTCAATATATATACAGGTATAATGTAGGAAACACAGGGACCTCAATATATATATACATATAATAGTATGAACACAGGGCTCCATATATTTTTAGGAAACACACTCCCATAAGTATAATATGTAGGAAACACAGGGACTCAATATACTATACACAGTATATATACAGTATAATTGTAGGAAACACAGGTACTCAATATATATACAGATTGTAAGACACCAGGGACTCAATATATATTACAGTATAATTGTAGGAAACACAGGGAACTCAAATATATACAGTATGATTGTAGGAACACAGGTACTCACTATAATACTCAGTATAATTGTACGGAACACACAGGGACTCAATATATATACAGTATAATTATATATAGTTGCTTACGTCGATACGTTGTGCATGATTCAATTCCAGGGCATTTGCTGTCTCTATTCAGTTACATGGATAACATCTTCACTATTGCTGCTCATGGCTAGTAACTGATTTCTGTCGATGTTATTTCCATACCGACGGAATGATTCTTAATCCTGAGGCCCCTAGTGTGTACGACAAGGATCTTAAAGTCGCGTAGTACTGATCGATGAACTCTTGTCAGTCATCAGAACAACGTCTCTTTGAGCACTTCTTCGAACGCTTGGATCATTGAAGCTACTTTGACACCTGTTCAGTGCAGCGTCTGTTGCAATGGACCCAGACCCCCCTGGGTAAGTGAGACTATCTATTGCATTCTTGAGATCTGAAGACGAAAGCGATCCAGTCGAGGTGAACGAACGTACCGCGGACGCTGAGGCCGAACCAAGTCCATATGTAACAATGCTGTAGTGAATGGTTCTCATCCCGTACTTGAGAACGATTGCTCCCATGGTGTCTTTCATCAACTTAAAAAGTGCTGCAGAATTAGTGGAACCAGCACCGATAGCAAATGTAATGTCAAATTCTGGAAAATGGAAACAGAAAGGTATTGGATTATCATAATAACGTTTTTGAACAGACAATCAAATACGTTTTATGAGATCGTCAACTTTGTAGCTAGTGGGTCGTGAGAAAGAAACGTCCTCAAAAAGGAAAGTGCCCGCGTGCAGGCGAAATGACTATTATGGAAGTAAATAATTCCTTTTCAGTGGGGTCGGGCAATAAATAAGGAGTACATATTTTAACTATCAAGTACGATTTCAGTGCTCCTCCTTAATCCATACCTTTAAAGCATCTTGCAGCAATACCAAAGCAAAGATGACGAAAGCTTCCGGTCAATGGAAACACCATGACGTAATACCTATTTAGAGTTATCCACTCAAGCTGTTGTACTGGAATCTTTGTTCCAATGCCAATACCGATCACAAGTGCTTCGATATCTCTGAGGCTTTTAGCAGCAAGTTCCAATTCATTCTGAGACTGTGCTGAACCCGTGTCCATCATTACAACAACAATCTTTCTTGCGTTTGGTCGTGAACCTGGTCCTTGTAACATTGCTTTTGCATTTCCAAGCGCAGCTTTCAGATCAGATGAACCAGCGATGTTATTGGAGGCATCGATTGACGACTTCAAAGTAGCTTTATCCATACTCGCAGTAGTCTGGAAGTTAAAGACATCGTTGACAGTACTACCAAAGACGATCAGGCCGTACCTGATATACGTCTTACCATATTGCGTCACAATTTCTTTAGCTGTGTTTTTCATGAAGGTAAAAGCTGCAGTTGCATCTGCTAAGATAGTAGAAGTTGAACTGAACAGAAACACAAGATCGATATCGGGAATACCTGAAAATATTTGAATTCTTAGCACATCAATGATGAAAAAATCTACAGCCTTTTTTCTTTTTTTTTAAAATGTTTTACTCGCTCGTCAATTTCGGGAGACAAAATCCCCTGTACATAAGCTTATATGTTTGAAATTGCAATTGCAATTGCAAACATACACTATTTCTTAATAAGCACTATTTCACTAATGTTTATTAGTGTTCCTTTTGGTTTTTAGTTTGAGAAAAAGAAAGTAAATAAATACAACCAGGGAAAAAGCCCGATTTTGGGGTTTACCATTAAACACGAATTAATGGGTTACCTTTAACACATCCATTCACGTCAATTCTTAAATTGTTTGAACCAGGCTTAACTCCTGGATCTGGTTCAAGTGGAACAAATCTGAAGTAACGTGCAGTTATGACGCTTCCAAGATCAACCACGTTTATTGCCTGACTTGGTGCAGGTGGGGGGTAATTCCCATAGTATGGCTGTGAAATAAATATGATAGGGTTGTAAGTGCATTCGTAATACTATATTTAGAAACCCTCATTATTTCCTTGATCTAAGACCGTTAGCAAATTGAATGACACAAGTAAGATGAGATGATTACATTGCAGGATGCAGGGGCTAGTGGTTTTCCTTCTACAGTCGTATGTTATTCCATCGTAACTGTACTGAATTGTCATCTGATGTGTTTGTTCTGATGCTGCAGGGTCTCCTGACCACACCACCTGACTGACACTGTAGTTTACACCTAAAACAAAAACACAAGACATTTTTTTTTGAAACTTTACTCTCTTTTTACATTGTAGAAAAATTAAGTTTAAGAAATCATCAAATGAATATTTGGGAAGCACGGGTGGCGTAGCGGTGTGAGCGCTCCGCCTCTCATCAATGCGACCCGAGTTCGGTGTTTTATATGAGTAGAGTTATTTGTTTGTCATCTCCTGTACTTCGAGGGTTTTCCGGGATCTCCGGTTTTCCTCCCTCCGCAAAAATCAACTCCTAAATTTCAATTCGATCACGGAATGAGGGCCTCAGGTTTATTAGCCACTGGCTATTAAGTGCTACCCTCGTGAAAAAAAAGGAAGTTATTATTTCTTAAATCTTTGTTATTCATTTGGATCCACCATACACGCCAGGTATAAAAACCTTCATTAGTAAACTATCATATATAAAGATCGAATCTTGCTCGACTATTTATCACTACGTCATCAAAAAGAAAGACATGGTTAACCTCCCAGGATTAGGTAAAATAGTATTAAAGGTGGTTCAACCTTACTGACTCTACCAACCTAAATCAACCGTCAAGGAGTTCCTAAACTAAGGTTGGTCGGCTTCCATGGTTCTCCAGAAATTAAGGGACGGCCAGGGTCCCCGGATGTAGCACTGAATGAAATACTGGAGTTGTCCAACAAGTAATTGTCCACCAAGGAACCACAACCAACTGGAATGAATTGAAAAATATAAAATCTTGGCTCCAAAATTAAAGACCACGTGCGGGGAGAGTGGCCGTCAGTTATATGCAACTTCTAAAATAATAACGAGGGTTACTGTCATGGGTTACTACATTGAATACACCTGTTTCAATAAACGTTGTCATTACCAAAGGCGATAGGCAATAGCCGATAGGTTATTCCAAGATCCAAGAATAGAACAGGAATGAGTTGTTGTGTTGCTGCTTCCTATTCTCGTCAAGAACATACTACCTTAGAGGTTGAGACTGATTATATTACAAATGTTCTTTGTATTCAACCAAACCATTTCATGTCGAAATGATCTATCGCCTTTGGTGATGACCACGTTTATTGAAATAGGTGATTCAATGCAAACCCATGACATTTGGCGAGCGAACTTTGTTTCAGTCCTTTCCTCGTCATTATTTAATCTGGTACTATAACTAACGGGGCATCCTCCCCTTCTTCCAAGATAACGCTATCAGAGAACACGAAAGCCGGTTCAACTCAAATATACATTTTGACAGAAGTGTTGTCTACCAGCATTAGTCTTTTTAAATTTATTAAATATGCCATATAATTGCTTGACTAAATAACCCCCCCGACCTCCCTGCTGGCTTGAGAACACAATAACACTAGTTATCCTTTAATGGGCAGGCGTACCTATATGCCATTTTAAAACTCCACATCGCTAAAACATACCGCAGCCATCCACTCCAACTTAGACAATTCCAATATAACAGTTCGGTCATTGAAATGAAGGTTTTGATTTATTGCTCATTGTCATGAGCAGTGTTGCATTTAAATTGCAGGAATTGAGTTACTCCTCATGCATGTGGAATGCGGATTCTCTTGTGTTCTTATACCTCAAACTCCCTTTTCCTTTCATTAAATAACAATGGCACGTTGTCTATAAACCAAGATTGTAGCAAAGCTATCAAGTTTCTCAGATAATTTTGGATTCCCTGAAAAATTCTCAAGAGATCGAAACCTAAAACGATCGATCTAAGTAACTTTGAATCTTCTAAGCATAAATTTCATCTAGAATTCGAAGTCCTTCTTAAATCAAAAATGTGCTAATATTTCTGAAGGTTTAGCATATATGGTCCTATCATTTCTATAAACAATGTGGATTTTGAGAGAAACCAATGGCAGTACTGGGTTATCTATAGAATAGCAAGATATGAGAAGATCTCACATAATCTCTTGAACAAGACGGAAACGTTTCGTAGAGAAATTATAGACAAGACACAACCTTCATGGAGATCAAACTTCACGGTGCTGACAGTCTGAAGGAGAAAAACATTTCGACATGAGAAATTCTAATCAGCTTCATGCTCGACATTTGCACTTATAGTGAGACACTGGCGCAAAAACTTTTGAGCAAATTCGAAACGATGAGATATCTCATCTAAGAGGTTATATTGTGAGTGTCTATAATAAAAATCCAAACTACGTCCGTTCTGATAATGAAGAGTGTGATAATTGATGGTAAGTAAACAATTTATATCAGTTGTCCATGTCTTTATTCACTTTCCACATTTGGTGATATTGGTATGTCAGTCATAATATATAAGGCGATTGCTTAACGACTTTAATGCGTTTTTTTTTTAGTTTTGATGGCGCCATAACAATAACATGAATTCTGATTAAAAAAAGTGGAGAATTGAAAAGAAAAAAAAGTTACTATAATAAGATTTGATTGAATAAACAGTTCGACTTTTGAAATTCGAGAGAAGATAAATGTGGCGAAAAAATACCTTGAGATTGGACAGCCAGGAAATGAAGCCGAACGTCAAACATGAATATATATGAGATATGGAGATATGCCAAAAAAAATTGGCTAGCTGACCGAAAGCCTCAAGAATGAAAATCTAAAGAAATGTGAGAGTTGTGGATATTATCGTTATGTAATCGTGTTTTGTTCGGCACGAAAATAGAAAGAGGCAACTTATCTATCCGATTCCCCCTCCCCCTGGCAATGTTAATGACATAGTGTCATCAACCTCATAATTAAATCATGAGAGAGTCACAATCAACAAATTGACGCAATTAGATGATCTGTACACCTACCGCACTATCCTGAAAAGTGAATGAAATCCGTATAAACAGTTACT
>WHPX01001002.1:0-300609 GCA_011057435.1 Actinia equina
AAACCGAGAAATTGGGGTGGAATTGAGTATAATAACACACACGGATACAATCCACCCGTGATTCCCCACATTTGCACAACGTTGTCGTCCATTTCCAATACAAACTGGCATGCCGGGCACTCCTGAGGAATGAGGGGGGTGGTCAAGAATACGACAAAAGAATTCCCACATGCGAAGTTAAAGCACCTTGCGAAACGTAAAACAGAATCTGGGTGGGTGGAAAAAACAAAACATAAATAAAAAACTCCACCCATCGGGGGCTGTTATCGTCGCTTCGGGCTACTATTTTCAACAGGTTTAGAAATACTAATAGCGTAAAAATATTACACCTTAAGGCTTGCAATTAAAATTGAAGAGATCAAGACATGGAACACTGACATGTAAGTTCTTTTTACATTCAAAATACAACTACTACGACGACAAACAACAAAATTATGCAAATACATACGATTATCTCAAGTAATTTGGACAAGTATAAAGGAATTTTTAACTGGTATAATTCTATATGATAGTAGTTTTCGAATAAATTACGCTGAAATACGCTTAAATTTCATTACAAAAATTCAAAGCTAAACAATGCTCGAGCATTTATTTTCTTGCTTTCAATAACTTACACTTAAAAAAATCAATTTGTATTCTGCATTAGCGACTAGCTTTTCTATGCACTGGTGTAGCTTTGTTCTTCTTAAGTGGACTCTCAAAGTTTAATTTTAAAGGCAACACATTCATTAAAGTTTTCGTTTCTGTTGAAGAAATTCGTGGTGGAAAGTAGGTTTGCTTTGAATGAAGATGAAATTTGGGAACTATGTAAATTAGTAAAATTGTGAACTAAGTGGTAAAAAATTTCTAATCTATTTTAATTTATCTAGTTTACTTCTAAGCAACGCATTCATCAAAGTTTTCATTGCTCGTGACTAAGACATTCGGAGTTGCTAGTTTTTCTTTCGATGAAGATTAAATTTAGGGAAACTATATGAATGGAGTAAAATTGTAAAATAAGATTGCAGAATCTGATAGACTAAACAAGTCATTCCATCAATTTAAGCTATTGAACCAGAGCTTTCTTCCTGGGAGCTCTTCAGATCATATCAATTAGTCTTCAAATGCCAGGAAAAAATGCAATCGTGTTGGGATTCAAGACCCGTTAACACGATTTCGTGCACGAAATCCAGTTGGTGTTTTGATCGACTTGTAATGCATTCGTTCTAAACCAAAGTGAACTCTTAGAAGAACCAGAGAAGAGATACATTTTCTTTCTGCAAAGCTTGAATTTTGTTTTCAACCCTCTCGACTTTTAATCGTTGACAAAACTGGTGGCTTGAGTTACATTTTGTGATTCAGTATCTTCGAACCAAAACACATTGTCTTTATTTGGAGAAAACGTTACTCATGAATCACGGCCGATTTTTCAAGGTAAGAAGATAAAATACTGTCTATTCTTACTTTTTACATAACTACAATACTAAAAAAATAGACAAAATTTCACATTCAGAAATAAATTTCAGATATGGTTCTTAAAATAGTCAATTCTCCAAAATTAATCCGTAGGAATACACCACGTTACGAAAGTAGATTTTAATTTTGAAATTAATTTTTGTATCTATCTTCAATGATTTCCTACCTTTTTTTTTTTTTTTTTCTGTTTCTCATTCGTTTGCGTGTGGCATATTTTTTTAGCCTCTAGCAATGAAACCTCAATCTTACATTCTCCTATTCAAATCTATTCAAATCCCTCTCTTGAGTTGCCTTCATTTAGTGGCCATTCTCCTAGTTCAAATCTACTCAAATCCCCTCTTTGGAGTTGGATTCATTTAGTGGCTTGTTAGATTAAGTGGACTAGTTAGAGTTAGTAGCTCGTTAGATTTGGTAGCGTTGAAAATTTTGATTACCGTTTACGATAAGTTATTTTTTGATGTTTTTATTCAATAATGATATTTTTTTAATTCTTTTTTCAATCTCTTTTTAGCGAAACTCATCATACGCTAAAAAATTTAAAGTTTATTCTATCTAATAATAGAAAATAATAATAAATAGTATTTGTACACTGTCACTAGTAGAAAAATTTTACGTTTAGCAAGGAGGAGGTGAAAAAATCATATCTTTTTGCCGTACCGGCACGTACTTTGCCGTTACGTAGCAACTAAAATGTTCCAATACAAAGTTAATAGCACTGTCATAAGCACTGATGTATACCATTGAGGTTACACTACTGCGCTTATGTTGAATTCGACAAAAAAAGGATTTCCTACTTAAGCTGTACAGTTTTTGTTACTTTTTGGCATTTTTTTCTTCACTTTTTACTACCATTATCATTGAAGTTTCGACGCTGACGAGCATTTCAACGACCGCCAATCAAGAACTGAAATAAAAACCATATCTTGGAGGAGATTTTAGACTGTCCAAGATTTTCCCTTTATATTGTCTTTTTTATTTCAGTTCTTTATTGACGGTCGTTGAAATGCCTAGTCGGACAAACGAGACATCGAACTTCGCGGGTCACACTTCAACGATAATTGGTAGTAAGTTTGGAAAGCAGAAGCAAAGAGAAGAAAGAATGTTTCAAAAACAGAAGAAATTGGTTTTTCCTGTACAGTATTTTTTCGATCTCGGCCAAACAGATTATGCTTCAGTGCATTTTTTGCTTTTGTTCTTAGTGCGATTACTTTTTTAGCCATTGCTTTTTGAAATGTTATAAATCGGTATTGGTATAAAAAATAGGTGATAGGTAATAGCGATCTTTGGCGTTAATGACACTCGTGGTATATCTATGGCAAGATTTAAATTGCAAGTTCTAGCCGTAGGCGATTAAGTCAATGCTGTTCTTCTCAGGCAATCAAATTACGGAGATTTTCAAGCAGTTGTATCACCTCCCCCCTCAAACAAAACAAAATAACCAAACAAGCAAAAAAGAGACCACTGAAAAACATTGCAAGCACTACGAGTGAATAAATGGACGGACGAGCGGGCGGACGGACGGACGGACGGACGGACGGACGGACGGACGGACGGACAAGAAACAAATGCCGAGCCATGAGCAAATAACCAGATCGCAAGAACAAGCAGGAAAAATTAACAGAAATTGAAAAAACCACACAGAAAATAAAATCGAAACAGAAACTATGCAGAACGACAACATTGAACGAAACCAATTTAACAATTAACAGAGACTAAACTAACCAAAACACAAACGGAACAACACATAAAAGTAGATAGGTGAGGTTTTGCACTATCACATGTCGGCAGCCATGTTGGATGGCAGAACTTTATAAAAATCGCGGAAATTCTTCCAGTCACGTAAAACGATTGTATTTTCTTGCCGTCCAATATGGCTGTCCGTCAAGTTATTGTGCAAACTTCTATGCTAAAATTTACAATACCGGTACCTATGAATAATAGCCGATTGCAGAACCTTTTCTGCCGTTGCCTAGAAATAAACAAAGATGCTAAAAGAGAATCGTCTTAAAGTTGTCTCGCAACTATTTCTCGATACTCGCAGACGATAAAAGAGACGTTTGATTAACGAGATCTACCTCAAAAATTCATGATTTTTTAAGTAAACAACCTTATTATGATTGCATTTTAAAGTCCAACGTTAAGAAAGCGCTTATCGCTGTTAGTAAGTTCATATATAGATCTTTATCGAAATCTAACAAAAATTTCTCGAGTTTGTCACAATTTCGCTACGATTGCATTCCCGGCCCTTGAGAGAGTATTGTCCAGCGGTGATACCCATAAAAACAAGATGGCTGAATTCGCACGGTTCACGGACTACAAAAATATAATTAAGACGCGCTTCGTAACTTTTCTCTTTGAATTTATAAGATTGGTCTTACTAGTAAACCAACATCCTTAGAAGATTGAAAATTTATAAAATTAAAAATTTAGTCGTGATTTAAGAATGAAATTTTATTTGTTATTTGATTAAAAATCGGACGATTTCTGTGCATTTTCTCCTCTACTCCAGCCTTCCCCAGTCCTCGGGGAAAATCTAGCTGATTATATATTTTTTCATATCTTTCATTTTAAATTAAAATTTTAAATTTTGACACCTGAATACCAAATTTTTTTTACATTGAATGATTCGGAAATTAGGAGAGAGTGTTCATTTTTTTTTCTCTTTTTTTTAGTTATATTTTTTAAAATGATATTTTAGTGAATTTGTTCAAGTCAAAGTTCTTATGTTTTTTACGATTGTATTTGTTTGATGTCCCCATATGCACTAGGTTTTTGAATAATTGGGATAACCATTTGAGTATATGAATATTAAAGATGTTTAGCGTATGACAGTTGTTCGCTGAGAGTGTGGTCTTTCTCATTGTTTTCTTCAGCGAGGCTTTCAATGCACAACCTGTCTCGCGAGCATCAAAACAAGGGCATACCTCTTTGCAAAATTAAATCGTCTTCATCGATATCCCAAGATATAGAAAGCAAAATCAAGCTTCAGTGATCAGAGCAGAGAAGATATAATTTTTAGTCAGTAAGTTTTTAAATAATTAATTGTTTTTATTCAGTGTTCTCCGCGAGAAAAACAACTTGATATTTGAACACAAAGCCGCAGAGAACTCTAGTACAGGAGTCCTAAAAAATTTATTCAAAATTAGAAAAAAACAGAATTAATATATTTTTTTAACCAAAATTGGTGATTAATACAGTTGAAACGTGGTCTAATATCATTTTAAGCGTTTTCTTAAGACAAGTAAAGTAAGAATGAAGGGTTTTCCTGTGACAGGTTTTTGAACTCCTTTATTTATATCAACATTTGACTAGCCGTGTTTCGTATCAAATTTTCTTTTGTGATTTACTTCAACCTGCTACTTTCTATTTTGTGAATCTACTGACAGTTCCAAAGTACCAAAAACTTTTATTTTGTAAATATTTTCTTAAAGAAATTTTTCTTTTTTTAAAAGCTGAATAATCGTAGGTTTTAAGTTTCGCATCAACCTTTGTTTACAGTATACTTGTCTTCCGGTCTAGCTCTGACTCCAGAGATGGTTGTCACGCTAAAAATAATTTACCATGATGAATTAATATGCCCTAAAAACAATTATTAGGCAAATATACTAGAACATTGATTTCTACCTAAATATTTAGCACTAAATAAGAGAGAGAGAGAGAGGGAAAAAAACAACACATCAATTAGGAACATGTATTTAGACCGAGATGTATTTTATTTGTCCATGAGACTCGGCTTTATGTCCATTGTCTTGCCTCAAGCGTATTCTCAATGAAAGAGTATTTTTCAAATCACCGGTTTAGGATATTAAATTCGCAGATAGATTGATTCAGTCAGAACTACGCCTGGATTATATAACATTAAAAGCATTTTGCATTTCACTTCAGCGAGTCTGTGAGTTTGACAAGAAAATATTGCCGGTCTTTGGCGGAGCTCAGTATGGACGCCGCCAAATTTGAGTCGTTTTCTAAAGGAGTTTGGAATAGCTCGGTTATTTGACACTGGTTACTGGATTAAAGTGAAGTATTTTATTCTTTATTTATTATTTTTTTAAATGCACGCAATGTGACGTGTGCTTTGTTGTCGTACGTTGGAAAATGTTGCCTGCTCTTCGGTTATCCGACAGATTATCGATCGATACTTCCACTACTTTAATCGATGCACCACTTTTATTTTGCTTTATTTGTTTCTTAAATGGAAGGCTCTCTAGATACTTAATTTTTTGGAAAATTTCGCCACAAACGGGTAGGCGCCGGTGTCTTTTGAGTTGAGATATGAGCGACATATCCGAGCTACCCTATGGGTTTTAAGAGATGACACGTGATCCAAATATGACATTAAGAAAATTTGTCCAATTTAAATCTAAAATGAAACAATTTTACAGTTTGGTATTTTTTGCTTGTTGCCGTATTTTGAGAGTTTCAAAGCGAAGAAAAACTCCTTCAAGAAAGTGAATTTTTTTTATCGTGACCGCTCTATCTACCAAGTTTACCGCAACCTACTGCGTAGAGGCCGTGATTGGCTATCAATTAAACGTTATCTTTATTTTTGTCCCAAAAAAAATGCTAGTTAACTCAGAGTGCTTCGTCACATGCAGCTTTGCTTTTGATGAATGAGTTTTTAGATGACGCATAGCAACAGACGATAAAGCGGCGTCAAAACCGAGTACAGTACGTTAAAATATCCTATACACTTCGCTAACTTTAAACTGGATTTTTTATAGAAAAGTAACGCCTTATCAAAAAAAACATTTTAAGTCGTGGATTCTCTGATTCTCTTACATACTCAGCATGCTCAATACTACAAAAAAGCGCTATGAAGATATAATTTTCTGGACTCAAAATAACAATGAAAAATTTAAACGTACTCTGTGGATTTATAGCGAGAGACCAACACGTAGATTGTTTTCTGAATAAATAGTCCAATATCTGTTCCATTACTTTATCATGCAGGTGCACCGACGTTGCTAACCCTAAGTTCATGCTTAGAAAGATGAAGACAAAACACACAAGCCATCGAGATTTCTAATTTGTTAGTAATATTGATTGATGGAAAATACGCATTGCATAACGTTTTAGTGTAGTCTTATTTTTCTTTTTCCTCCAGAAAAATTTCGGTAATGGTTTTCAAGATTTCTTTTTGCTTGAAGCTTTCACTTTAAAACTGCTTATGATACTGCTTTTATTGGGGTATTTCCTTGAATGCAAACTGATAAAGCTGGGGGAAAATGCTTCGACTGATTGACTTGAGTGTCTGTCTGTTATAAGCACGAACTGATAGCAACCCTTTGTCATTACGTTTTCTTGAAGCTTCCTTTACTGACGCTATTATTTTGCTTTAACAATACTTGTCGACGGCAAAGAAATATTGGCCAAAACATAGATTCTAAATCACTACCACTAAAATGCTTTTCTTCTTTATTCTATACGAGAAAAAATCAGTATCAACTTCATGTCTTCATTTTGCGCTAGCCTTGAACATGCTAAATTCCAACCAGATCTGTGAGTAAGCCGTTAGCCTGACTTTGACCCGGGGGGGGTACTCTCCTATTTTCGCTATACGGGTACGTGCCGCCAAACAGGGTATGGTTTTCAGCGATTCTACTCTGGAACAGGGTATATAAAATCGAGCTCGCTCTGGAACAGGGTCTATGAAATCACGCTCTCTACTCTCTGGAACAGGGTTTCCATGTTCGCAATATCGGAACAGTATATGATTTATCAGCGATCTTGCTCTGGAACAGGGCATGAATTTCAGCGATTTTACTCTGGAACAGGGTCAGGGTTCAGAGGGCTCAGCGGCACATCCCTACCCTAAACGGGCAAGAGTACCCCCCCCCCCCCCCCCCCGGGGACTTTGATCATGATCAGCCCAGAGGTTCTTTTCGGGAAACGACGATAAGATTGATGTCTGGTTTTGCATTTTGGTCTTTCTAAAAATGAAGCAATAGAGTTCAAATTCTCTATGCAAAAAAGGTCAATTTTGAATGATAATTTCTCACTTTCCATATCGTAGCCAGAGGTTTTATGCTTCTCTGTATCTCTCGATATTACTCAAAATAAGAAAGAGAAGAAGATATAGATGCAGAAAAAGAGCTCTAGAATTTCTTAGTTTAAATTTTACTGATTGGTAGACCAAGAGACGACAACCAAGTGACTCGTGTCACGATTTAAAAAAAAGCCCTCCGATTCGGTTTTGTTTATAAAAGTACATACACTTATTATCATCGAGTCTGAGGCAATTGGTATGAGCACTGACATGAACCAAAACCTCTACCATCAACCATCTACCATTGGACAAAAATATTTATTTTTCTAATTGATCTTAAGCGAATTCGACACGTGATCAATATGGTATCCAAATAACGTGAATGTCTTCGCGGAACAAGTTACATCTGTTAGATGACATAAAACATAGATTGATTTGATACTAGAAAACCTATCTTTGTCAGTTGAGTTACAAAAAAAGCTTTTTTTCTGCGGTTGAGAAGGGATTATAAAGTTCAAAATCATGCACGAATTGTTCGAGAGAAAATAGCCATTTTGAGGTAAGGTGAGATTATTCTAAACCTATTTCATGACTAATCTTTGACAGAATCTTTTAATGGCCCTTTTTTTCCATACGTGGAAATGTATTTCATTTATTGATGTGCGCTCGCTATAAAGCCTTGCAATTTTGCTTGAAGCTTAACACGACAAAGGAGTCGTAAATATTTGGTTTTTAAGCGTTATCTTGGCTGTTTTATACCTGTCTATCTTCCTTGTCGTCATCGTATGCAGGGTCTTTCTCGTTTTTTCCTTCGACGCCGGTGCTCGCTCTAATTTAAAATCATGCTTTGTCTTCAGGGTTGCTCGAGAAAGAGCTGAGGAAATTCTCTCTAAATTAACAGCCTATTAACAATGCGTTTTTCTTGACTAATCTCTGACAATCTAGACTCTTCGCTTTGATTTTTCTAAGCTTAGTAACAATGTCTTTGAATAAAAAATCTTCATGAATAGCTGTCTTGAAATGGTTGTATAAAAACCGTATCGCAAGTCGTTAAATCACAACAGTACTAAAAAAACGGTTAACATCAACTACTATGATTCAATCTGCCTCGGCTTTCCTCTAACTTCAAGAACGCTGTTGTATGTTATGGTCAGTATTGTGTGTGTTTTTTCTTTTTTCTTTTCTATTTTTCAATTTGTTCATGCTAGAGGATCCTTTTTAGGTTGTAAACAACATTCCTCGTAAATTATTGAAGTACTTATATTGTCTTTAAGCCTTTTTGTTCATCATTACTTTAAAATATCGTCGTTCAAAACCTCAAATTTCTAATATCAAATTCTTTTCATTTTGGTTTTCCACGGTTTTTAACGACAGACCTGCATATATTCGGAAGTGATTCAAGAACCTTAGAGACTTTCATCACGACAAATGGATTCTAATGGTTCCCATGCTGTGATTTCTATCGCAGTACTTAAAGGAGCTTAATTGGGCTTTAGAATAAGTGCGTTCCTGCAGAGATTGAAGGGAGGAATAGCGGGTTTAAAGCATGAAAAATTTTCCTCTACACACAGCATTACTGGAAACTCTGGCGTTATCAAAGTGAACTTGACATCGAGAATAACGCCTGGATAATTGTAGAAGTCCATTTGTACGTGCACTGAAACACCCAATTATAATTTCTAAAGAAAAAGGATATAGAATGATACGCCGCAATAATAGCTATTTTCCTTGTAATTGTTTGTATTAGTCATCCTTCTTCCCGCTGTCCTTTGATCACGTAATCACGTTCAGGCAAAGATCAAAATAATAATAACATCTTTGTTTCTTAGCAACGTTGTTACGAACTGTCAAACACTACGTTGCATATGATATGCACACATTTTCATTGACGTTTTCGTTATTCACGCATTCGCGTCATCCAATCTTCGACGGTTCTGTGGCTTTGCATGTATTATATCACAACAGAAAAAAAATATTCGTGCCAAGATTTGTATCGTATAGTTGTTGTCCCGCGTGAAATTTGTTCTAATTGAAAAATCTCACAAGCTGAGATCAAGGGGAACCCTGAAAAAGGTACGAATAATACCATGGTATGACTACTTCGTACAGAAAAGCTTTAAATTCTGGAATTAAACCAATTATTTTGAATAGGAATGAGTTCATCGTTCACTTTTTCCCTTGTTTCCATATTGATATCGCATACTATTTTATTTATGAGGTACTATCTAGCTTTCTTCCCTTGGCATTCTTGTTGTTTTCAGTATATATTTTACGTTATATCCTGTTTAAAATAACGTCGTTAAATATTTTTTCTGTTTACATAAGGATTTCGAATATTTAATGTGAGAGAATTGAAGTACGACTTTAGTGTATCAATGTGTACATTCATTACTTTAAAACAAATAGCTACTCAAATTACATGTAAGATTCATTACGGACGTGTGTTTTGGAAGCAAAATACGCCTAAAAGGCTACTACGACGATAATCGCTCAAACTTGGATTCAGCTGAAACTTCCTAAAAATACTCTTTAAAGGTCCAATAATCACTGTATGAAGTGTTTTCTCGATATTCAGGACGAAAGTATGATATTTTTACGATTATTTTTTGGAGTCTGTGACGTCATACACTCAACATCAAACATTGCTACATATATTTCTTTGTATATAAATCCTTAATTTATTTTATTCCTATGAAGCCCAAAGGGTGGCTAATGTGCTTATTTGACTATAATTTATATTTTGGGGTGTTTGGGTATTTCTTTCTCCCTTTACTACTGATATTTTGATCATAAACTACAAAGAAATGTATGGAGCGATGTTCGATGTTGAGTGTATGACGTCACAGACTCCAAAAAATAATCGTAAAAATATCATACTTTCGTCCTGAATATCGAGAAAACACTTCATACAGTGATTATTGGACCTTTGAAGAGTATTCTTAGGAAGCTCCAGCTGAATCCAAGTTTGAGCGATTTTCGTCGTAGTAGCACTTTAGTCCAAAATGACGCACGGCCGAGTGAGTTACGTGAAAACGATGAATCCCGGGCAAAATGCAAAGAAATAATGTGGTCTCAATGCAAAGTATATACGTGTACTGTCTTTCTTTCCTTCTCACATACAGTCAATGTCATTAACGTTGTCCACCGAAAAAAGACATTTACACATTTACACTTTTAGACATTTAGACTAAAAGAAATATCACGTGTTTCATTATGTATTCTTTGCCTCGTGTGCGTCAACCTGAACTTTAAATGTTAAAATTCAACTCTTGAATCGAAAATCCAGAACGCCCCGACCATTTAGAGAGGATTTAAGATTATATGGTATTTCAGCATTTGTTTTATGCCAGAATCTTCGAGGAAACACGTGATATTTCTTTTAGTCTAAATGTGTAAATGTCTTTTTTCGGTGGATAAGTTAATGACATTGACTGTATATCACATTACAGGCAGTAATATTTTTTTCTTTTTGTTCCCAGGTTCCCGCGTACATCATTACTCTTCACGAGCTTCTCGCTTTAACGCCTCATGATCACGTGGAGCGAAATGCATTGGAGTATGCGCAGAGTATCTTGGAGGAACTCTCCACGGTAAGTTCTCTTGATTCCTGCTCCTACGTCTCCTATAGAGCTTTTTCACTCACGTTACAAGGAAGCCATATTGAGCCAATTGTCTCTCCACTCCACCTCCTCTCTCCGCTCTTTACCCTTCTCCCCAGGCACTCCGAATATCCCCAGGCACCCGGAAGGCCTGATACTCAGGCTATATTGGTGTACCAAACAATAGAAACTTTCTGCACAGTTTTTGAATAAAAATAGAGTTTAATTCCCGGGGGATCGAAAATGTATTGTTTTGGTACCCCATAATGGCCGCTGTGACGTCACGCGAAAACTCTCTACACCAACGTTCCTCTCTCTATACCAACGTTCCTCTCTCTACACCAACGTTCCTCTCTCTATACCAACGTTCCTAAGAAGACACTCAGATACTCAGATGCGTTTGGGTGTAAACACCCTCGTACCCTGAACCCGTACTCTTCACTAAACACTCTTGTACCTTAATTCCGCGTTCCATGGTATGCACTCATAAACCCTTGGCCCTCTCTCCACGGACGCTGAGCCCGCGTTCCTCGTTAATACCCCTGTGCTCGTGAGCATATGCTACACGCAAAGCACCCTGGTATTCTGAGCTCGCGCTCCACGGAAATCGTTTTTCTGTCTTGATCCCGCTCTCCTCGAAAAGCGTTCTCATACCCTGCATGAGCCAACGTTTCCTGATAGGCACTCTCGTACCATGAGCCCGCGTTCCGTTTTAAGCGGTTTTCCACTCTGAGCCCGCATTCCATGGTAATAATTTTTCTACTTTAAGCCAGCCTTCGCTTTGGTCTCCGCCGAAACTCAAAAATCCCCAACTAAATTTGCAGGCTTTTAGTGGTTTTTCATTGGTTGTTATATTTTCTTTTCAAGGTAATGCATGACGAAGTAAGTGAAACAGAGAACATACGTAAAAATTTGTCGATAGAGCGACAGATCGCCGAAGGATGTGAGATGCTTCTTGATGTCAACCAAATATTCATAAGACAAGGTACAATGTGACCTAATTCGCCTTCGTACGCGTAGCGTCTGTTATGCTAACCGCAAGTGTATTCAAAATCGACCACGTGATGCTAATGTTGTTCCATGTGGACAAGGTTTTTGCACTCCGCGTGATAACATCGTGACGGCACTTCGATCACATGGTGTTATAAACTTGTCAAAATGGTACAATGGTATCAAGTGGTCGATTTGAAATCACTTGAGGTTAACGAGGCGTTAAAAAATCCCAACTGCCTCGGTCTATAGAGAGTTTTCACGTGACGTCACAGCGGCCATGTTAGTGTACCAAAACAATATATGTTGTGTCCTCGAGGAAATAAACTTTGCTTTTATGCAAAAACTGTGCAGAAAGTTCCTATTGCTTGGTACACCAATATGCCTCCCTACGCTCTATAATAGACTAGATTCGAGTTCCAAACTACTGCTGTGTTCCCTGATTACAGACTCATTTCAACAGAGTAAGCATCGATTTCCTGCAAAACTTTTATTTGTTCCAGTGAAGGTTCGTGGAATTTCAAAGTGTTAGTATTATTAAAGTTGTACATTCTTTACTTTACTGTTGGTATTTGTGAATATTTAAACTCTGATTCGACGCTAACCCTGTGTAAATGAGCCTGTAATCAAGGAACCCAGCGGTAATTTGGTCTATTCTAATTAGTGGGAAGAGTAGTGCCTAGCTGTTTGCTTTCGGCGGCCAGTGCGGCATACTTGTTCGGCTTAATTCTTACGAGCCGCCGTAATGCCTTTCGTCCCTGTTTACGCGGTATACAGCTATTTCAATAAAGGCTGCCAAGGTTTTGTGGTATGTTGGATACAAAGTGCGAACTGCACTACGCGCAATGTGAATTCAGCGAAAGGTCACAACGATATGAAATTTCCCTAAACTTTGCGTACGTTTTCCCGATATTTTTTTCTGTGCTGACATGCAACATGCAACATGCGACATGCGACACGCAACACGTAACACGTAACATGCAGCGTACAACATGCAGCATGCAACATTCAACATGCAAAATGCAACGTGCAACATGCAACAAACAACATGCAAAATGCAACATGCAACACGCAACACGCAACATGCAACACGCAACATGCAACACGCAACATGCAACACGCAACATGCAACATACAACATGCAACATTCAACAAAACCTTCACCAACATTTTTTTTAAAATAGCTGTATACGCACGTTGGCGTTGTCGTTTTTCATGCCATGGAAGGACTCAGGTTTAGAAACCAACAATCGTGAAAGCGAGTGTCTCCATGAGTGTCTCCATTTCCCTTTTTTATTATTATTATTATTATTATTTATTATTTTTTGTTATTCGGTCGAAATCGGACTGCATTTGTTCACGGTTTTCTTAGTTTGACTGTAACTTAACAAGAAGCAAAGCTCAGAATCCTATGATCGTGTTCGTAGGTAACTTAATTCAAGTCACAGAAAGTCGTAAAGGTAAAACATTTGGTGGCATATCGCTCAAGTCAAGCGAAACTCGAAAAGAAAGCGTTCGTCACTGTTTTCTGTTCTCAAGTTACATGTTGCTAACTTCGCGTTCGTCAAGTGGTCGGCTACACCTCGGAAAAGTAAGTATTCATGATCTTTTTCTTCGTCTCCTCCGATACCAGCGAAAATCTACTGCGCATGTTCGGAAAAATCAGCCGAGCTGAGAGTTCGCAGTTTCGTACCCAAACAAACCCCAGTTAACTCTCACGTGAACAATCCTTTTGGCCTTTTTACTTCGAATCCCTTGACACGGTTAAAAAACGCACTGCGCTTGCTCGAAAGTTCTGCGGGAAATTCTAAACGGGTTGTGTTTAAAAATAAAAACATTGGAGATTTACCAGAATTTTTCTCTCGTATTATTCGACCAGGGAAAGAATACAACTAAAGTGATATTTCAGGAGGAAATTAGCTTTCCACGAACGGTCTTAACTTAAAGAATTACCAAACGCCGGTAAATCACAAAGTGTTTGCGACCCAACTTCCAAGCATGCGCAGTGCGTTTGATTGAGAAGGGAATCAAGTGTGAAAGGACAGCACGGGAAGTCAAGCTCAGATGCCTTTTTTCTTGGCGCGGACCAAGAAAAACAAAAGCACCGAGAATGCGTCGTTGCCATGGGTGATGTTTCACTGCACGTGAAAATGAACCAACCCGACTAAGCCGACTTTAGCTTGACGCATATTTCAATCAAACAAGCTTCTTATAGATATTCGAGATTTCTCTAAAAATTAAAACTCCGAGATTTTGATATAATTTGCTTGAATGTCTTTGAAACATGACGTACATAGACGTCTACTGACGTGGGCTATTGTCTCATTGTTACACCAATGCGTGGATATGGTCCGCGTAATGAGTGGGATGGAGTGTAATCAGTTTGTTAATCACTTTTGCACTGAAAAATTAATTTTACTCAGGTTGAAATCTTCACTTTGGACTGAAATAAGTTTTAATTTTCAAGTAGATGCTTTTATTAATGTTACAGAGTAGTTCAGTGATTTCTCTAGCGGATGCTACGTTGGTAGACGACTGCTTTGATGAAGGTAACGATCATTATACTTTTTTGATCTGAATCCACCTCTTAACCAAAGTGTATTGATGGCCCTTTAGGACGCGGCAGCCATATTGCTTTGAAATGATAGATTCCACCACGCGTAGCCTCACATTTAAGTGCTTGAGAATAAATTTATATGGGTTTAACAAAGAATCCTCTTGAAAAATAAACATGGCCGCCGTGTGCCAATAAAGGTCAGAATAGAGCTTTTTAGTTTTGTTGTTTGTTGTGCACATTCCAGACCATGTGATGCCACTCTTGGGAGTTGATTCTTTCATGTGTAAATATTTTACCATGTTCGTCATAAAAGAGCAATACTTAAGAGAATGTCATGTGATATGAAATGGGGAATTTGCCAACGAAGCTAAATATAAATCTAAATCGTTAAGATAATAATAATCGAAAAAAAACATTCATAATACAATAGGCTGAAAAGGTCTATTCAGTTGTTTTGCTGCCTCATTGACTAAGTTGGATCAGATCTTTTGCTCAAGCCAACCAACATGGCGTCTATGACGTCACACACTGCAATAATCTAGAATACGTTTTTCCCTTATCTTTGTCCAGGTGATCTGGATGGTGAAATACTTTGTGGTGTTCGCTCGGCCCAGGACATCAACGACCTCGATGACCTCACTTTCAAACTCATCGTAAGGTCACGTGAAAAAGAGGGAAATCCGCTGACAATCACACTAATGGCACCGTCGGCGCAGGAAAAAGCTGCTTGGACAAGCGACATCAGCCAGGTAGGTCTTTCACGTCGTAAATTCGAAATTATTAAGCAGAAGTTTAAAGTGGCTCTGACCTTAATTGATTTCGTTGCCATGGTTACTTCACATTGGCTTGACTTTCATCATACGTCATTGCAAAATCAAAAGAAAAAATATAGTCTTTTGTCATTGAATATTTAACTGCTTTGTTAAAGGGTTTTTGGTTGCCTCAGGGTATAATATACCTAAATATATAATGATATGCATGCTAAGTTAAAGTACACTTAGCAGAAAACGATCCATCTTATGATCCTTCATTTTGCTCTCGAAGCTCATTCCAACGTCGCTAAACTTTAAAATCGACAACACTGTCAACAATGTTGCAGAGTACAAATGTCGACGACTTAATAACAAGTCCTCACGCATGTCGTTTTGTTACAAATTATGAAGTTTGGTCTTCCACGTCGGAAAAGTACTACTGCTTATTAATATTTTTTCTGCGTTTATACCAAACAGCTGTATACATCTATTTTACAAAACCTTGACGGTCGGCGATCTGAAATAGGCGCTGAGACCTATACGGAAAACTTACGTTCTAACTCATAGGACATGCTTCATATTCCAATTTAAAAGAAAACTACGTTGTTCGACATTTAAAATATTAAATTTTATAGCGTGTCACTCGGTCTCAGATTTCAAATTTCACATCTCCAACCGACAACGTTTTTTTGAGGTGCATATGCGTAGCGGTGTGAGCGCTCGCCTCTCATCAATGCGACCCGAGCTCGAGTCCCGCCGGGTTCGATGTTGTATATGAGTAGAGTTGTTTGTTGGTTCTCTCTGTGCTTCGAGGGTTTTCCGGGTTTTCCGGGTTCTCCGGTTTTCCTCCCTCCGCAAAAATCAACTCCTAAATTCCAATTCGATCACGGAATGAGGGCCACAGGTTTGTTAGCCACTGGCTATTAAGTGCTACCCTCGTGAACAAAGGACGGGTTTTTTTAATAGTGTATATGCTCTAACTATACTATTCAGTGCGAAATCATATTCGTAGTTCATTAATAAGCCATCCGAATGATATGAAAAGATTGATTCAACTTCTCGTTGTCGTAAAAAAAATTCTTTTGAGAGACAGGAGACGCAAAATCATTCTAGAAAATTTTCAAAGTGACAAACACCATATCGTGCGAATAGATGTCGCAGAATAGCGTGGTTAAAATTATGCGACAATTATTTTTGTAGTATTTATAGGTCCTAAATACAATTACAATATTTTATACTAATGAAGGTCCTTGACTTGACATTCAGACAACCGCTATATATAGTAACTGTAATTGCTTTTGCGTCATAAGACGGGACCGTCGTCTAGGCGAGATTTTCAAGTCACGTACTCGCAAGCACATCAATTGATAAAAAAAACCTTCAGCATAACCTTAACCAAATATCATAAATTTATTCGAGGGCAATCGGGAATAGGACGTTTGCATGATGGCGTCATTAACTACCATACTCCCTTGCACAATATGGCCTTAAAACTGAAAAATTTACGATCAAAGTGATAATTGGCCGTCACAATTTAAAATCGTTAAAATTGAAACACATTTGTTAAAGTTGTTTAATTCTCATTGATATGAAAATATTTTACGGTGACCCTATCGATCTTAAAATCGAGTTTTGCAGCAAAGGAAATAGCGGTTTGATGAGGCCGCGATGGTCAGGGGCTCTGGGCACGAGACTGATTTTGACGCTTAAAAGATTCCATAAAATCTTCTTACGCATGCGTGACATTGCCAATTTTTCAATCGCATTTATTTTCGTAATCCGAAAATATTTGGAAATTTTCTGTAGCTATTATACGTGTTAAGTTTTGAATTTCAAAGCGATTTAAGCCTGGTTCACGCTAGCGTCGGAGTCCGGCAGAAGCAACATTACTAAGTAGTGCACTGGTCATTAACAGTGGTTGTCTTTTTTCACACCTAAGTAATAAATGTTATGCGGAGTCTGCGTATTTTGCGATTCCAATTACGATACAAGTGTGGTTTACAGCTCGCCTCTCACCGCGCGCTATGGTCCGGGTTCGCTCTGGATCATATGTGAGTTGAGTTTGTTTGATGTGTTGTACTCTCCCTTGCAACAAGGGTTTTTCTTCAGGTTTTCTTCGGTTTCCTCCCTACTTAAAAAACAACATGCGAGTTAAGTGTTGTAGTTTGTAAATATAGAATGTAGTGGTAGTGCGAGTGTGGCGCACCTCACGAAAGAGCCCCTATCTTTGTCGTGACAAATTTTCAGGGTTGTGGGTACTAAATGCTTAAGAGCGAATATGTAAACAATAACTAGAATCTGTTAGAAGTAAATATGTATTAAAAACGTATACCATATACCTGATGTAGCCAATACATCTCTCAGCTTTTTTGTAAAAATACAGAGTATTTTTCTTTACTTTATTTTGCCTTAAATTTCAACACAAACGCTTTTCGATGTCACTATAAACGTTGTAAAACACCGAGTCTTGTTTAAACAGCTGGAAAATCATTCCTCGTATGTAACTTAAGGGAACTTAGACTATTCCAGTCGTATTTTGAATAAAAACGTTGAGAGATTTATCCCTCGAGATCTAGAATAAGACTATCGTATTTCAACATCATCATCATCATCATCATCATCATCATCATCATCATCATCATCATCATCATCATCATCATCATCATCATCATAATAATAATAATAGTCTATTTAATCACATGTCGTCCAAGAGCGTAGAGTTCGTTCAAAACACGAACCTGCAAACATCTGAGTGGCAAGAACAAATCCATCAATAACTTCCTCTACAAATATTTCTCAATTTTGCCGAGTTTTGGTATTTGTCCGCTGCTCTGTTACGCTCACCAAGACTCTATCAGAAATTACTACATTAATTCGCTTTGGCGTCTTTAATTTTCAATTTTTAATTTTGGTGTCTGTAATTTTTCAATTTGTTGTTAATCTTGTTGTTTGTTCCCTCGTCTCCTTTTCTCTTTGTTTTTTTCTTTCTTTTTTTTCTTCTTTTTTTTTTCTTTTTTTCTGTTTATAATCTTTAGAATAACCAATATTTCCACGAAAAAAATGTAGTTAAAAATCGACCAGACAATAACTGAAAACGAAATATAAAAGCTCTATTCATCTCAGCGTCTGTCTCCTGCAATCCTTGCTTAATAACAATCATGCACAAATTGGTTTATTTAAAGCTTCTCTTTCAAAACTCATGTTATTTTAAACTCTATCTTCAGGCAAGCTATTTTTAGTTGCTTTATCGTCCGAAAAAAGCATTTCATTTTAGTTCAAAGATGACCGAAAAAAAAAACCATTTCTACTTATTTTGTTCTTGCCATTTTAGTACAGCTTTTTTACTCCGATCGTGACTTTCAAAACAGCGAGCAAGAGACTGCTTAAATATTTTCGTGACAAGATGAATGATCATGTTTGCGATAGGTTTTCCAACATTTTAATATTTAAAAATATTATTTATTCTATGAACGTTTACTCGTTTAATGAATATTTGGTTCGGAATCTGATATTTTATAATAATTCAGTTGGTATGTTTTATATTCAATTCGCACTTTCTTTTCTTTTAAAATGAAGAATGAAGAGTAGACATTTAGAGCATTTGTTCGAGATGCTTTTGATTTTGGTCGAAGTACTTTCTATTGACGGCTTAGCAGACACTTTTTCTCATGAAAATACATTTATATATGAAATCCAATATTATGCAAATTATCCTTTTGTTTTGAACTCTTGCTGGTTTTTTTCCTTTTTTTGCATGTGATTTTGGAAATTTTATTTTCAGTCACCGCATTAAAAAATAAAAAGGCATTAAAGGAAAGATAAGGAAAGGAAAATGAATAGCGGAAAAGTAGAAGGCTTTGACAAAAAGAATCTATCCAATGCATTTTTCACTCCAATTTGTGTACAGAAAAAGTGTTTCTTAGTTCCTAGATGAATTTTTAAATACTAATCAATATCGTGCCATCTCTCCTTTCCTCCCCGCTCAAACATTTCCACATATTTGCTTTGGCACCTACGTCACTTTACGTCATCAGTGTCCACATTGACGTCAATTTTTTTTTTGAGTTGCTACAGACGATCAAACATTTAACCAGAATCTAGAGTATTTCATAACACATTGGAATTAGACACTCCTACGTACATCTGTGTGGAAGCGAGAGGACCCTAGTATAAAGATCCCGCGCTATGCGTTTTTCCATACATATTTAATGTTGATTATTTTAGCAATTTGTCTTCCTTGACAACGCAATTTTAGGCTTTGCCGACACTGCTAAGGTGTTTGGTGTCATTTACATGTCGCAAAAGTCAAATGTCTGCTCTACTACTTGGCTAGCTTGAATGGGCTCGCGTGTACGTTCGTATAAGAAACAACATTGAATGCGTGATTCGTAACCTCGTCCGATTAGCTCATGAAAATGCCGAGGAAAAGAAGTATCGTGATGAAGGGCAGAAAAAAGCGTCCACGACGAATGTCAGCGCCTGCTACGGTAGGTAAACTTAAGAGCTAAGACCTGCTGTCTTCTAACTACTTCCTTATTTAGGGTTTCAACTCGAAATTCATTATATTCTAAAGAGTTGTTTTTCTAGTCTTGCTTGCTGCGTCTTGTTGTTTGTTTGAAAAGGAAATTGTCTTTCAATAGACTTTATATTCAGTTTTTGCATTTTTTTTGAATGTCAGAGCTCGTATAAAACTTATTTTCGTAAAAAACTGCTTTCATTCTTATCAGGTGCACACAAATTACCACTTATATAATATCAGCATCTGCAACTTTATTTTTTTGGTTTTCACTTAAATGTTTAGCGTGCTATATACGATTTGTAGAGAAGTTGTTTTTGCCTTGAATTCGCAGTTACTGATAACAAGAATATTTACAACCATTATCCCCCAACTAAAATATAATAATTATACGGGCGATAGCTTCATATCTTTTTTATCAGTGTTAACACGTTTGTTATCTAGTTGTCCAAACTCGTCTCCAAAAACAGGAAGTCAAAGAAATCATTCGTCAAAAAAAATCCAATTTAACATTTTCTCTGATTCGTTGTCATTATGAGTGATTATTTGGACCGTAAAAATTATCTTCTTCCACGTGTAATTCCAAGTTGTTAATTCCGAATCAAATGGCATATGCTTCAAGCTGTGTTTGCGTGAGAGAAAATTAGAATGATTCACTTCCGCTCTTTGAGAATCCCTTTGTTTCTAGCAAAACGAATCGTCTCAATTTTCTCTATTCAATCTGTATTTTTTACTTTTCTCGAAATAGAAGTCAGAATTTCCCAGCTTTTAAATCACTTCCAGTATCTTTTGATTCCAATTCAAAAATCCATAGGACATTTTACTCGACTCGATTATTAATTTTTGATCTGATAGCAAATCAAACATGCAAAGCTTGTGGTTATAGTAGAATAGTTAAATGAGTCAACGCCACGTTATCATGAATAACATTAGAATATTTTCTAATAGTCAATATTGTGATGTTCTACTCCAGATTTGCATATTTCGATTATTTGATATCACATTATTTTCGCGTCACCGGAGGTCTGTACAAAATAATAACTGCACCATGATGGCTTTAGAAATTCTCTCCACTCGTAAAACAAAGATGCAAAAAACACGAGGAAAAATGAGATAATGATGCGATTACCTTAATTTAAAGGAAAGATATGCATAGAAAGTAAATCTAAAAATATAACCCTATTATCATTATGTATTAATTATTTTTAGCTATTTAGTTATTATTATTTGATTACTTTTCCTTAAAAAAACGAAACCTTTAACACTTACACAGGAGGACAACATAGGATAGAGTCACGCTATTCTGCAAATTTTTTTATTCTATCTTACTCCCCAGAAAAAAACTATTTTTGTACTAGTGCTTTGGGCTACCTGTGTTGTGGTATCGCACGTTACGTCATCGCGGCCTCTCGGAGGAGGGTTTGTGCCGTTTAACAAAAGATTTCTCATTAGCATCCATTGTTAACGGCTCCACAATGTTCGCCAGGATTTTGTCTTTTAACTCTCTTGGGAATGCTTGCAACCCATCAATAGCGCAGCGCAGCCGTGACGTCATAAAAACAAAGACAAAGGCGAAATTCGGACAAACAAACTTACAAGTTTACTTTCAGCAGATAATTTTCACAGCCGATCGCAGTTGATCTTAGTTTACATGGGTTATTATTGGAACTTTAAGTAAAAATAATAAAATCGGTTCGTGTAATCCTCGTAGCGGTTAAACAGAATGCAATGTTTGTCCGAATCTTTAAGCTATTTTTAGAATCAGTGTGCTGCGTAATTGCTGGCTTTCGATTCACTCATCTGATAAAAGTCTTTGAAGCTCATTATCTGCTCCACATGATGCTCAAACACTGACCACCATGTGCTGTCAGCCAGAAAAAATTATATTGAAAACTTGAGATTCAGCTGATGAACATTCTGCACGAGACATTTGTAAGGGTTTGGCCGGGAGGGGTCTGGTAACAGGACTCACACCAATCTCGTTCCCAATCTTGCGGCTTTAAAGCTGTTTTAATGCCGGAAGACTCACGGGGCGAAATTCATCTTCTTCACAAAACCTACTCACCGATTTCCTCTCCATTTTCTAATACAGTGCATTGAAAACCTCTCACTTGTTGAAGACGCTGACACATTATCGATAACATCGCGACAAAGCCTAGCAAGCGTGCGGTAAGAATCACAAATATTCGGGTCTACTAAAGTGTATTGATGGTTTTCACGGCGGCCATGTTGGAGAAACTTAACAAAAGAATTTTCAATGAATTCTTTTGTTATATCCTCCAACATGGCCGTCGTGTCTTTTGTTATTTAATTCTCTTGAGAATGGCTGAAAACCATCAATTCTTCGTTTGGAATAGACGTCATAGCCGACATGTTGGAAGAATTTGACAAAAGACTTTTCAATGAATTCTTTTGTTATATCTTCCAACGTGGCGGACATCCCTTTTGTTATTGTGCTCTCTTGGGATTGATTGCAAACCAAGAATTAGTCAAATATCTATTTCACGGGTTTAATGACTTCATTCTATGAGAAAAGAAATTTGCAATAACCTTTCTATGAACTCTGAGTAAGACAACGGCGTATTATACGAGATATTTTACTGCCCCAGAAAAGCTTCGTATATTTAATAATGCCTCCTTTGAAATCACACTCATTAACATAGCGGAAGTTAAACCATGCTGCACCAAACTGTCATACTTTGGGTGATGAATAGCGATAACAAGGTTTTTATTCACTTTAGCTTTCTCTGCTTTTCTACACATTTTTCAATAAAAATTGTCTTTTTCCAACACATTAGAACTCATGACCGTGTTTCCATATCTGGTAAAGAATCCTGTTCATTTACATAAACTTTATCCTGAACTTCCTCTGCAAAACTTAATCTTTATTATTTCTATACAAAATGAAATAATTTACCCAAGCGTTACTAATAAATACTACTCTTCCTTGTAGACTGAGGCGCTTTTTTAAATCGCCTTCTTAGCGCCAGTCTGTTATGTTAACCGCAAGTGCATTTCAAATCGATCACGTGATGCAAATGTTGTACCACGTGAACAAGGTTATTTACACCACGTGATAGAAACTTGAGAGCACTTCGGTCACTTGATATTAAAAACAATTTTTTACATAGAGTATTGACAGTTTGAATTGCATTATAAGAAATCAAAAGTCAAATAGAGATGAAAAACAATGATTTGTAAATTATAAAAACACGCCCAATAAAGGAACAAAATAATTGAATATTAAGAAATAAAATAAATAATAAAACTAATTAAGAGCAAGAAATATCAAACAACCCGCTTTTGAGTATTTTTGCGTTGCTAAGGAATCGATAGCATAGCAACGATGCCCGGTTCTTTTATACCTTGTGATTAATTAGCATGTTCGTGTTTTTTTTTCTTGGTAATTTTTTTCAAGGTCGGACTCGAGACTTTTCACTGACGACGTCGATATAAAATACTGCAAAGCGTTGAATGCTTGTAAGCTACCAAAGGTAAGGAATCCTATCGTTATTCTAATATTTTCATAGCTTATAACCACCGCAAGAACAGCAATAGTGTTGCTTAATTAACGGTGAACTGAAAGCATGTAAAGGCGCCTCTGGCCGTCGCTATACGCTCCATACTGAACACCAAGTTATCTATTTACTTCATATTTTTAAACGAAGAATAAATGCATTAAGTTCCTGAGAATTTATGGTCTGTATGAATTCCATTTTAAGCTATTTTAGAGCTAGTTTATATTTATATAACTACTCACTGTTCTCCAATAACAAAGAAAAAATAGATCTATTTGCGGTACTTTCGGTTACCTACATTTTAATTTGAATTTCGATCTTATACCACTTTCCAATATAAGTACAAATTTACGTCAATTTTTAAAATTTTTGCTCAGATAACAAGAAAACTTGCCTGAAAACGACTGACGGCCTAGCTAAGGACCGTCGAAAAGCTTGATTTGAAAAATTGCTATATAGCATCCCTAGAAACCACAACGAATGCTATTAAACTTAACTTTGTGTTTATTGGATATTTATATTATATTATTATTTACTGAGCACGATTTTTGTCATATCGGAATCTTTTTATACTCTGTCAAGTGTTTTCTGAGCCTTTCGTGTCTTTATTTTAGAACAAGTCCTTGAGGCTTTTAAAATTATTTAGTTTAAAGTTTAGTTTTCTGGTCAGTATGTAAATTAATCATGGACGGACAGAAGCCGACGGATGGATGGAAGGATACCAGGATGGATAGGAGGGATGGGATGGAATGGATAAATGAATACATGGGATGGCTAGATACACAAACCAGCCAAGCAGTCGCTAAATGGTTCCTTTATACAGTAATCAAAACATATATCCAACTACCTATCATTTGAAGGGAATGCGCAAGCAAACTCACTGAATATTTTACTGCGTGAATCATACATTCCCAGCTCGTGCAAAATATCTCTTCTCCTTTCATGTATAAATAATATATTTTCTATTTTACTTCTAGATACGTTACGCGAAACTTGAGCGTCTGTTCGAACGACTACTAGACATCCGTTTTCTCAGCATCGACTTTCTCAACACGTTTCTCATCACCTACCGCGTGTTCACGCACGCCACGAACTTCCTTGATACTCTAATTCAGTTCTACTACACGCGAAACACAAGAGATACACCGTCTCCTCTCAATGAAGTCTTTTCGCCGATAGCTCGAAAAACACGGTCAGTGTCGCTCCCTAGTGACAGAAGCAACGACAAGAAACGAGGTTAGTAATGATAATACAAATAATAAATAGTTCTTGAAAGCGCATCTAACAAAAGTCTCGATGGGCCTTTTTCAAGCGGCAGCCATGTTGGTTTGAACAATAGATTCCACCACGCGAAGCCTCAAATTCAAGCGCTTGAGAATTAATTTATGCTGGGGAAACAAAGGTTTTTTACTCCCATGAGAATAAACATGGCCGCCGTGTGATAAAGTCTCCATGCTTTTAACAAATGGAGCCTCAAACAGCAGCAGGTTACGATAAGTAGAAGGTATATAGAAAATATAGTTTCTAAACTCCTGTTAAACAGGAAAGGTTTGAGTGCAGATTTAAAAGCAGGAAGTACTTTACGGCATCAGGTAGATTACTCCAAAGTTAGTAGAAGTGTAGAATAGAGTTGTTTATGGCAGCCATGTTGTAACGCAATGACAATGCAATGTGTTTGTATTGACGAGAAATTTCACCACTTCCTAAAGAAGAATAGTTATGTCCTTCAACATGGCGGCCGTAAATTAAATCTGACTGTCTATAATCTTCTAACTTTCAGTAAGCCTCATGAATTCATAGGGGAAAAAAAAATTGCATATTTTATCCTCGTCTTGGAGCTAGATTTTCGATCGTGAATAATTTTATTTGTGCTAGTCAACTGACTTTTCTTGTTGCCGTCAATGAAATACTTGAACTCTCTATGATATCTGTAAAAAATGAAAACCAAAATATTATTGGTAAAATTGGTTAAAAAATATTGGAACGACACTGAGAACATGAGACCTAAAAGCCAGGTGTTCAAAAACGAGCACTGTCTCATGCACGCTACAAAGCGATATACCTTTTAGAGCGGCATCCAGCATGTGAAGATCTTGATAACACTTTTCTTAGATTTTTTTAGCTCTTCTTTTTTTAAAATTTTTTTTTAAAAATGCCAATTTTGATAATTGTTCCTTTTTTTAGTCTCGTTCTAAATGATATACTAGTCTAGCGTCGAGTAATTGTTCTTAATTTACGATTCCCTGCTTTGTTTTCAAAAAAGAGAGAGTTATCTTCTCCTGAAATAGAGCTTTTAAGCTGTAACGTATTTTCGGATCCAGCTGCTTTAAAAAAAGGCGCTTTAATAAAGCGAAAATTGTTCTAATTTCTTTAACCTTTATCAGGAACGATTTTAACTCCTTTCTTTTTCAAACCAGATATATCTTTGTTTGGAGATTAAAATGTTGAATTTACACTGCAATTGTGATTTTAAGTTGGCATAAAAAGGCGGGAAATTGATCGCGCACGCGTCTGGCAGCTGACATATACCAAAGATTCTGATTGGATGATTTAAAAAATGTTGATTGATTGCGGGAAATTGATCGCACGCGTCTGTGCAGCTGACACATATCAATGATTAAGATTGGATGATTTATAACAAAAATATTTATTGGTTCAGTTAAAAGACGGGAAATCAGTAGCTGACATTTATAAAATACTCGCGTCTGCAGCTGACAAGTATCAAAACTCCGATCTGCTGATTTTTAACACAAATGCTGATTGGTTAATTACTTGTTTACATTTTAAAAAAATATTTTGTATGTCTTGCAGGAGGTCGTAATCGTGAAAAGAAGACATCACCCCAAGAAATATCTATCACCGTGTCAGGAGCCAAGATGGCGAATCCTAACTGTAATTCAACTCATTTGAACTCCAACGTTGAAGAACCTCAGAAATCTCCTTCACGTCTCATGCCAAATGCTTACCACTCTTATCGGCGACATTCCTCTCCATCTGCCTTAGGAGACAGCGCAGCGTTCGAGTTTCCCGCCACCGCTGGCGACGTACAAAGCCCGACTGAGGAAGTACCCGAAAAACAAACAAGAAATCAAAGCTCACCTTTTCTTACGTGTGGGAATATTCGATCGCGCGCGCAGAGTACAAGTTCTGACTTGACTCAACGTGCGATGTCTGTTTCGCGGTGTCCCGATGAGACATACAGTCTGTCTTCATCGTCTACGGATGAGGAAGATGACCCAAGGTTTGAGCTTCAGTCTCCACCAAAGCTTCGCACTCGGCACCGAGCATGTTCGTCAGGACAAATTCTCGTCACGTCGCCGACTGTGGACGAAGATTCGGAATCAGAGATTGGACCAGATCCATTTAGTCCGTTAGCCACCCTTAATGCTCCACCTAACACACCTCTAACGGTATCCTCGTCATCGCATTGTATTCGCCAGTTTGGTTCTGACCAGGAAAGCCCTATCGAGAAGGCCAGGAAGAAGGTACTTAGTGTAATGGGAATAGGCCAAGAAACAGAAATTGGATCGCCGAAGAACACTAAATCTAACAGCCGCCCCCAGAGTCCCGATGTATGCGAATCTCCGGGAGTTCCTCCCTTAGTTAGTGAGGAAGACGTCAATCTAAGTCCGGAATTGCCTCGGGCAAACCTCGGCAACCGTCGGCCCAGCTCGCCCTCACGATTTGCTAAATTCGTTAAGGAAGCCGAGGAACGCCTTTCTGGAATTACCTCGCCGCGTCGACCAAGTTCCCCAGGTTTGCAAACCATGGATCGCCGACCGAGTGTTTCAATGTCTCCTTTAAATTCCCCGCGCTCGCCTCGTTCTCCTTTGTCTCCTTCGACCAACAGCGTCAATGCTGGAGTAGTTGTGACCTCGTCGAAGCCCTCGAGGAGGAGGTCAAGTATTTCACAAGCTGCGGCCGCCTTCGCTGCAGCTACCGCGGGTGCTTCTCCTTCTCCTAGTTATTGCGCAAGTTCTCCTACTATACAACGATTTCGATTCGGTAAGTACCTGACATTATATTAATGTCTGTCTGTCTGTCTGTCTGTCGGTCTGTCTGTCTGTCTGTCGATGTTTATGTCTGCATGTCTCTCTGTCAGTCGGCCTGTCGACCTATCTTATTTCCTATCTATTGATGTTTCTGTCTGTCTGCTTATCTTGTCTGTCAGTCTGTCTGTCACAGACTGCCCAATTGGACATTGTTTGTTTATTCGTCATTTAAATGGGATGTTTGTATTTACGTACCTGTTCTACATACGTGGATCTGGGTCGGAAACGAAAAGGAGAGGAGGGATTGGTGATGAGGAAGTGAGACAAAGCTTCTTCCTTTCCTCTCCCCTGGCCGTAGTCCTTTACTCGTCTTTTTACCTAGTTCTTCCCATAGCTCTTTTCGCTTCTAGTAAACACTGTGTCGTTCGACCATGTTCAATACTGTAAGTTGTTACGTCACTAACCATTGTACTGACTGTGATTGATTCCAGGGTTGACTGTACGTCACATCCTGTCACATGACACGCATCTGGCTACGATGAGAGTCCTTACAGTATTACGTCACTGGGTCACCAAACACCCCGAGGTAAGATCTCTAAGGAAATAATTGGTCATACATCTGATAGAAACCATCTTATAGGTGTCATAAAACAAACAAGTGGACTAATAATCATTCTGCGTTCCGATTGGCTAACCTATACGTGCCCATCCCATAATAAAGCTTGGGCTGCCTGTGGAAATGAATTCTTTCTCATGCAAAACGATTGTATCGATCCTTCCATCTAACATGGCTGCCGTCACGTGGTGGTGCAAAACATCTATAGCTGTTTCAGTTGGAATTGGATTTGTTGGAGTCTACTGAAGCTGATTGCCCTCAAAGAAGAATTTTAAACATATTAATTATTAGACTGAGATTTATCAACATAGGTCCTCCTCGACCCCTCCCCTCCCCCCTCAAAAACTTTTTTGTACCCAGTGTATTAGATTAGTAGGAATGGAATTTCGAACAGCATACAGTAGTGGAAAGAATATATTTTTTATCGACATCAGGTGTTGTTATTGACTATATATGCATGATAATCATGATAATGTTTCGTTTTCTAGGATTTTGATTCTGACACCAAGCTACGGGAGCAGCTTATTTCGTTTATGGATGAGATTCTACACCATGGAGGCTCTTCGAATCTTGAACAAAAGTTCGCTGCAGCAATCATCAGGTACCACTTGATATGTGTCACGTGACTCTTCTCTAGGCCAACAATCAATTAACCACGGGATGGAACTTGGGCCAGTGACCAATAAATCACGTGACCAGCGCAGCTGCTGAATGTCACGTGATCCCCAACATCCAATTTTTTTCTTCACACGACAATTCTGTTTTGTATCTACTTATCTTAGATTTTATCATTTCAAGTTAGTCTCGTTCCTAATATTTATCCTTTTCTCGTAGAACACTTGAAAGGAAACACGAAAATTCGAACTTCGAAAATCTTCTTCTTAAGCAGGTATGCGATGAATGATTTTGTATTAAAAACAACCCCTGAAACAACCTCTGGGCTTATCTAAGTCAGGACATGATTAACTCACAGATCAAATTGGAATATACAGTGTTGGTCCACGACTGATTTAAATACCCCTCGCATAAATTATCTACTACTCATCGCATGAAATCGGTCAAGGGCACAACTTGTGCTTTGTAACCCTCCCGACCCTCCCGACCCTCCCGACCTACCCTCATAATCCGTATTCGGGGATGACACGTTCTTCTTCAACGTCGGGTTCTTTTGCGCTTATTCTTCGGTAAACTAGATTCTCTTAGGGGAAGCATATAGGAGGACGTAATATATATAAACATTGCTATTGTTTTATCAATGTGCCAACTATTTTAACAATAGGTTTTGTCACTTCGGATTGGCCAATAGATTTATGGTTGGCAAAAAACAAAAAACAAAAACTAAAAAAAATTTGAAATAACAAAAAATGATAATAAAATAATAATGATAATAATAATAATAATAAATAATAATAATAATGAATAATTTAAAATAATAATAATAATACTAACAACAATAAAAAGATTTATGGTTGGCAATTCAAATAACAATCATCCAAAACAAATTTCGCTATCGCACGCCTGTCTGTACAAATCTGCAAGCAGGATGGCGACAAAAGCACCCGACTGACATGATACTTCACGTCGTGTTAACTTACGAACCGCGTTTGTCCCCATATCCAATTATCATTACAATGAAGTAGGGAGGATATTATATTGTTTTTGTTTCTTCTTATTTATAGCCTGCTCAAGTCGATCCCAACAGCTTCGATAAGATCTCCGCAACCCAGCTTGCTGAACAGCTCACTCACATCGAACATCAACTTTTCTCTAGAATACCAGCCCAGTAAGTCTTACTTGTACCTTAACTATGGACCCTTTTTGTTCGAAATGTTTGAGAATTGACCTCTTTACCTTCAATGTAATGTTTACCCATTTGAGACCACGTGTTTCCGGCTCTTGAGAATAAGCAACCGTTAAACAAAGAAATGGTACTCTAGGGAATGGCATGTGGTCTGACCCCTTTAACCCAAGCTAAAGGGGTCTATAAATTGGATTCTTAGTTCAGTTGAGCTACATTTATATTTATGTATATTTTTTCACTTTTTTTTTTTCACTATTAAAAAAATTAGTATGCTCAAGGCGGTAAAATGCACGCATGCGTACTCACTTTCCTCTGGTGTCAATAGACCTTTTCACTGATACGGCGGCCATCTTGAATTCTATTGTTATAAAGACATGGGATGCAAAGGAGCAAATACTGGAAAATTCATAGACTGCACAGCTGTCAGGATGTCTTTTATTATAACATTACGGTTTTCAATGAGAAGCACATCTAAAAAGCAATCGAATTTGCTGGTAGCTGAAACAATATGTAAAACACCAAGATTACAAATCATTTGAAAACATAACCCCGCCACTCTATGCTTTATAAATTTCTACGTGTTTGACCTCTCGACATCCCATAATTCAAGATGGCCGCCGTATCAGTAAAAATATCTATACTATGTAGAGATTCTGTACGAAAAGAAACCGGCTCAAATTTACTATTTTTTTCTTTGATTTCCTTTATCTAGTGAATTTCTTAATTTAGCATGGATGAAAACGAACAAGAATACTCTTGCGCCGAACATCTTAAGAGTCAGTCAGCGGTTTAACGAGGTAGGATACAAGAATTTAAAGGATTGAAGGACTGGGGCGAGCTACATTCCAAAATATCTGTACTTACAGACTATTATTACAGACTCCTCTACTCAGGGTTAATCTTATTTTAGTGTATATCCACAAATATTAACAGTATACAGCTATTTCAAAAAGGTTGAATACTGCATACTGAATAGTGCATTCCAAGACCAAAATATATTTCACACAAAATCTAAATCGAGGCAAAACCTGAGCAACCTTGATCTTTTTTTATATTTGTTCGCATAGTTTATTTTTTTCTATTTTTTTATTTTTAATTTATTTTCAGGCCAGTGCTTTAGTTGCTTCGGAAATTCTGAAGCGCCAAACGCCGTCAGCGCGCGCAACGGTCATCGAGAAATGGGCCAACGTGGCGGAAACATGTAGAGACTTGCACAACTTCAACTCTGTGTTAGAAATCACTTCAGCCTTCCTAAGCAGCTCTGTGTTTCGACTTAAAAAGACTTGGGAAAAGGTCTCTAAACAGGTACTTAACAGTGACTGGCTATGTTATATGTCATATTCATATCTCTGGGAAATAAGGGGACATTGGTACTCAAACATGAAAACGAGTGTAATTGGTCTTGAGCAAAAAAAATATTCATAAAATTCTTAATTTGTTTTGAACTTCTTTGAAATACAATATGTGCTCTCGTTCTCGTAGGCTCGTTCGCAAATCGATAAACTTCAAAAAATTGTCAGCGCTGAGGGACGCTTCAAGAACTTGCGGGATGCACTGAGATGGTGAGTTGTGCTCAGAAACATGCTAGTCTTATACAGGAATTTGGGTTGCCTGTGGATTGCCTGTGCGTCACATGTATGCCTATTCTCTTGACAATGTATTGGTAAAGACCCCTTTAATAAATTCCTCAATGCCTTATTTTTCGCGTTTGACGTCAAATATATTCTTTTGGGGAAAAAATTAATGAAAATTCAAAATAATAAATGTAACTTAAAGAGCGAAAAATAGAGCATTGTGGGAGTTATTAAAGAAGCCTATAAATCAGTTGAATATCTCATTGCCAGCATTCGAAGACTGGCAAACACTGCCCGTCATGTGATATCGAGCAGACGGCCTTCTATTGCTTGGTTTTAATTAGCTGAATGAATCTCATGAATCTTGATGCCAGCCTACAATGACACTTTCCGCGATGCTCGTTATATATTCATACACGTACATTTCTACAGAAATCTTGCAATAGATCAGACTTTTTAGCTTCGTTGTATGTTGTGCACATTTCAGACCATGTGGTGCCACTCTTGGGAGTTGATTCTTTCATGTGTAAATATTTTAACATGTTCGTCATAAAAGAAAAGTCCTCAAGGGAATTTCATGTGATCTGAAATGGGCAATTTGCATTCGAAGGTAAAAAGGTCAAAAATTTCACACGAGACCGGAAATGACGTAGTTGCAAGCAAAGCTAAAGGTTTATGCTATATCCATATTTATATTTGATATTGATTACGTAATATTTACCCTTATCAGTGCTGACCCTCCCTGTGTACCATATCTTGGATTCTACCTGACGGATCTGGCCTTCATTGAAGACGGAACGCCGGACTGTACGGAGGAAGGACTGATAAACTTCTCGAAAATGCGAATGGTACGATAAACTGTGCACGTCCTGTTTATATTATTGAAATTGGCTCCAAAGGGAGGTCTCATTTGCCCATTTACCACCTACATTCCAGTGCTTTCCAATGTTTTTACCGACACTGAGGACATAAGCAAATCCCAGTTGTTATTTTATATTTTCAGGATCCTCTTCATAATCCATGTTCTTTTTTCCTTCCCTTTCTCCCTTCTCATTTTTCTTCTCATTTTTCTTCTCTCCTCATCCTTTTGCATCAAACCTCCCTCCCTTTCTATTTCCTTTTTTTCCTTTTTCATTATAATCAGCATCAACATCATCACCATCATCATCATCACAATCTTCATCATCAATAATAATGATTATGTTATCCTGAAGGATTTTGTTGTGTTGTTTTAGATTGCGCAAGTAATCCAAGAGATTCGCCATTACCAGCAGACGACGTACTCGATAGAATGTGATGCGAAGGTATAATACGTTTGGCCTTATTGGATCCCTCATCCCTCTATCGTTGAGCGCAAAATCACTGATTCATCGGAACTAGGCAATCAATAGACCTCTTTGGCTTGGGGTAATGTTTTCCCATTTCAGACCACGTGTCATTTCTTTGAGAATAAGATTCTTTGTTTGAGCTGTATCCATATTCATGTGTCTTCTCATGTGCAACCGAGCGCAAACCTTAAACAAAGAAATAATACTCTAGGGAATGACATGTGGTCTGAAATGAGAAAACATTACGTCAGAGCCGAAGAGGTCTATTTTGGGAACATTTCGCCCAAAAGCATGATGCGTGAATACACGGGAAAAATTTGAGAAAGATCTATAAACAACCCACAATCCAGCCAATCGGCATCACCAAGCTACGAAATCACGAAATCACAAACCAAAGCACCCACCTCTAACGAAAAAAACTCTTCATTTTGTAGGTCATCCATTACTTGATGGCGAAAGACCTTTTGATGGATGAGGACACATTATACAAAACATCGCTTCTTCTCGAACCAAGAAAAAGGAGTTCGTCCAAGACAAAACAACCGATTGAGACTGATATTTGATCCTGAAGAAGTGGGGGAGGTCCCACCTCCAGCAAGTTGATACTATCATCTTTTCCTCGGATGGTTTTAATAGCTGAAATTAAGCCATTCGCCTTATTGGATAATGATGCGCTCGATTGACAGACATTCAATTGGTCTTTCCATGTACTAAGTACGCTAGCTATTGGATATCAATTAAAGCGTTTGATTGATCTCAAGGGTTTCCCCATGACATCGATAGGTTTCATTGGAAGGCATTTAAAGGCTGTTTCCATGGTGACATCAAGGTTACATGCTATTGGATATGGATGCTTTTGATTGACATTCACATAAAGGGTTTTCCATGACAATGACCGACTTGATTGGTCTGTTTCCATGGTGACATCAAGGTTACATGCTATTGGATATGGATGCCTTTGATTGACATTCACATAAAGGGTTTTTCATTGGGCTGTTTCCATGGTGACATAAAGGCTACACGCTATTGGATATCGATAAGCTTGATTGACAGCCAGTTAAAGGGTATTATGATGTTGGTACATTTTCCTGGAGTTACCATATCAAATCATGGCTTTAATGGATTTCATGAAAACATCTTTTATCGAGAGACCTTGTGATTTTTTGGAACTAGAATACGAACACCATTTAAGTTGTTTTCCTGTAGTCTTGTTTTTCTAGTTCAAACCCGGTTTGGTGGCATATCATTTCGGAGGAACTTGCTTTGATCATACGTCTATTCTCGTTTTTCCGCCGGTTAAAAACCGGTTTAATTAGTGGGATTTCCGAGGAGGAACTTACATTGTTCATCATATGTCTACATGATATATCAAGTCGTCTCGATCTGCGGTTCTACTTGTTTTTCCGGTTCAAAACCGGTTGCGTGTGGTGGAAAGAACTTGCATATGACGAACATCATATTCTTGATTTTCCAGTTCAAACCAGTATAAGGACTTTGAAGCATTGTCTGACGACCGTCCAATCTACAAAACAAGTGGTCTCTCCAGAACATATAACATATGCAATTCTTTATTTTCCGATTCCAAACCGGTCAGTGGAGATTTTACGAGTGTTCCTTCGTCAAGTTTATTTTGTACGCAGAAGAATAGATGGAGATAAATATTGCAGTATTGTAGAAAATTGTACGAAGCCGATTGGGGGAAAATATCGAAGGAAAATATCGAAGGAAGGAAAAAGCTTAATTTGTCCAATTAGCATAAAAATGACCTCGAGATTGAAGAGTTTTTCCAAACAAAAAAGAAAGCGCAGAAAAGCGAAAAGGCAAAATTATTAACTTGTAAATTGTAAAAAGGTTCTTTAGGTATGCCATAAACTGAAAATGCTTTTGAAAAAATATATTTACCGATAGTATTTATTTTAACTAGAACTTGATATTTATTGAGATATTGATAAATTTTGCCATGCAAATTTAAGCTAATATTTGCGCTAGAAATTTATAACAAAGCTAAATGTAGAAATTATTGTTGTAAAGAATATTGTTCATCTTCGCACAGATTGAAATAAAACAAATGCTGAGTAAAGATAGTTGTTCAATCGTATAGATAGTTCACTTGTTCGCGCGCGCGTTTTGGCGCGAATTCCCGCTAAAACCACAGAAACCCCATCAACATAAGTCTACAACATTCCACAGCTAAATAGAGTACTTAAAAACGACATTGGGAATCGAGTTAACATTTATCTATACGTTTTATTTCATGAGCCTTCAAATAATATTCAAAACACTGATTTCTTTTCATACATTGAACTATAGTTCCAATTATTATTTCTGGGGAATTATATTAGTATTCAATAAAACATCTAGTTCTTTGGCTTTGCCTCGGAAAACAGAGAGTCTCTGTGAGAGAAAAAGGTATATTTTTCTCGAGGCCAGGTATTTAATGCTCAATGTGTGTTATAAAGGAAATGATATGTGGACTGAACTTGTAACGTCTATTGCTAACGTCAAATAAATAATCGCAATACTAAGATAACTGAAGATCCCCTTTCAAAATTACCTTGAAGCGAGACTAACAGGAAAATACAGAATAAATGGCCCAAATTCCACTTGAGAAAAAGTTTTGTATTTTTCTGTTTACTTTCAGAATAATTTTGAGAGCGGTCTTAGCCTCAGAGGAGATTGTATGGCTGTGAAAATTCGTATCGTATACCGTCATACTGTGTCGTGCAATGACCAAGTATTTTGATTGGCTTAGAAGACATTTCGCGGGCTCTGATTGGTTTAGCCCCTATCGTCAGTCCCGTGCAACTTGAATTCTCACAGCCATACTAAAAATTCTACAAGAAAATGTATATCAAACGAAACAACAGAAATGCATTTGTAAAATGAAAGTTTTAAATTCGGTTCTATTCTAAAATTGCAAAAATTTCTATCAGCTCATTTTTGATTTTAGGAAAAAACTGCTTCAAGGTTTGCAGCGTCCAACGAATCGTGGATAGAAGCAAACATCCCGGATGTGATGCCTGTTGAGGAGCCACGTCAGGAAACGTTCTAGACCCAGGCCGTATCCCCCATGAGGACAGGTGCCATATTTACGCTGGGAAAAAAAGCAGTATGGTTGTTTAGAAGCAAGTCACCTTTTCGGCCGCCTAGCCATCACGTGGTATAAATGGTGTCCTATTGTGTTACGGTCGCCAAGAAGTTCGGACATTGTTCTCGGATTTCGATACGAATTTACTGACTTTTAAACAAATTCTTTATTCGGTTTGTTTAGTTAGTTCTCTAAATACAAGCAACATATCATTTCTCTAACATGATTGAAGCTTTTCTTACTGCTGTTTAGAGAGATAACTAAAGAAATCGATCTTAATTTTCTATTTTTTAACGTCAGTACATTTGTACGGGAATCCGAGAACAAGGTCCGACGTTTTGGTGACCGTAACAGAATTCAACACCATTTATACCATGATGGCTAGCGCCGAAAAGGTGAATTTAAAATATTATTTTGCTTTCGCTCTTAAAGAATAGCAATAGTTTTGATTTAAAGAGAAGCTAAGCGACATACCTGGTCAGAGAACCAGTAATAAGGAGAGGGGTCAATACCCTCACGCTTGTAGCCTTCCATTAGCTCATCCTGTAAGAGGAAATTAATGATAAATAACAGTGAGGCAAAGCTAAGGACTTCTCAACCGAAGTCAACTTTTTTAGAATTTTCTCAGCATTGGCCTCATTTCAGCGTCAAAAAAAAAAAAATAATAATAATAATTTACAAATACCAACGATAAAGTAAAGAATGCACAATTTCAACAATACAGCCAGCTGGTCTGAGAGAAAATGTTAGCTAATCAGAATCGAGAAAATTTGCCAAAACTAAAGTGTCACTTTTCCGCTTGAAATTATAGTTTTGTAGGCCTCTAATTGACATACGTTGCTGATAAGAGGTTGATAACAGTAACACAAGACTAATGAGTTTTATGCTTTTATTGCAATGGTGGACAGGTAAAAAAAATTATTTTCGCAGGTTTTATAACACCTCAGTTTTGCAGTGACGTCATTTCTACGTCACTATTTCAAATCAGCTGGAGATACTTTCAATCTACTCAAAACATAGTATACTCAGTATAACTTACGTAGTCCCATATCCTCATTGAGCCGCCAATGATTTCTCCTACACCAGGCATGAGCAGATCAACCTGGACCCATGAGAAAGAAAGTAACAACATTTAGACAATAATTTTTCATATATGAATGAAAAAAAACGAGATGGAACTTGGAATATCTTTTTTTACGAAAAAAGGAAGGGGTGGATGTGATTGTCGTAGTTCACTGAACTAGTTTGTTAATCTGCAAAGCAATGCTGCATCGAGTTTCATGGACCGGACGCCATCTTGTTTCGATGACGTCATACACGATGCTTACCGATTCAGTAAGTCTCCTGTCTTCAGGACATCGCTGCATGTAGAAAGACTTGATTTCAACTGGGAAGCGGCACAAAAAAATTGGCTGCAAGAAAGAAAATGTGTTACTATGACAACAGCATCCATAAATGACATCACTGGTCTGCTTTTCAAAAGGATATCAAACCGATGCGGACGTGCCGTGACGTGACGCGAGGGTGTGTGCCCATGCATCCTGATTGATTCATCATTAATTTTTCTGGTTAGCTGATGGGCTTAAAGGATACGGTCAGTTTCGTAATATGTCCGTGCCGTGTACGATGATCTTAAGCAAAGGCGAGGGCAAATAAACAAATCTCTTTATTTAAGTGTCTAGTCGCTCTAGCACTTTCGCACTAATTGAGGACACTTTTCGCTCACACGCACTACCACTACATTTAATATTCTATGCACACAACGCTCAACTCACATGTTGATTTTTACGGAGGGAGGATACCAGAGAACCCGTAGAAAACCTTCGTAGCCATAGGAGAGCACCGAACACCTCCGTCAAACAAATTCAATACTGGGCTCCAACCAGTAAGTCGAACGGCTTTGGAGGCCACATTGGTGAAAAACGACTAGTAGCAATGACGCGACCCATGTTACCCATTGCATGGCACGACATGGCATGCCCGTTTCAGTTATGCAAAGAGTGCTTCAAAGTGGGAATGGAATGGAAGCATGCGTTTGTAAAGGGAGATTTGAAAGTGAAAACGTAGTGGGAAAAGAAGAGAAAACTGGCAGAGTCATACACCTAATCGGCTAACGTGTTGCTATGTACGTTACCACCCAATTCAAACCTTCTGGGAATAGGAGCGTTTGCTCTACGAATTCAACTCTGAAACCAAAATATAACGAACAACGAAACTTAGTCCCATGTGGTTCGAATTGGGTGAAAAAACGTCTATAGCAACACGTTAGCCGATTAGGTCTATTAGTAGCCAATCAGTATTCAGTTCCTACCTCGTTAATCTGGTCTGTCATTTTACGTTCGGGCATCTCTGGAATGTCCTGTGAAAACAGTAAACATAAGATAAGACAATCCATACCAACAGCAAGACACGCAGACAGAGACAGAGAGGCCGACATACAAGCAGACAGGCAAAAAGACAGACAGTTATTTCCACTTTGAGAATTACGCGACCTTGACAACTAGAGTGCAAACAATATAACCGTGAAACTTTAGTAATACTAAATAGCACAATTTCATGCAAATTCCATTGTTTCTTTTGTTTAATTAGCACTATTTTGTACTATTTAGTAATTAGTGTTTCACGGATTCATTGTTTGCACTCTAGCTGTAGAGCTTATAAAATTGACATCAAACGTGGAATGACGACTTCCGGTTTAAAAACGAGAAGCACCTTTTTAGAGATTTTTCTTACCCTTTTTTTAATAATTAATTTTTTTGTCCAAAGTTCTAATCATTTTTAATTTTATTTCTAACTATTTAAATCATTGAGAACATTTTTCGCTTTTAGAGCAGTTGAGCCCGGAAATACGTCACAATGTTTTAAAATTCAATATCTTAAAATCAGACTTGATTGCGAGGCTTTAGTCGTATGGTACTTCATGTACTGTACAAACACGTGGATTACCAAATATATTTATTGGTAGGAATAAAATAATGTTCCATATACGACGTTTCTACCTTTCGGCGATAAAAGAAAATTTTGGTAGAAAGGCTAGTCAGTTTACATCCTCGGGGACCCAGGACTAGAATTTTACCCTGGGTTCCCGAGGATGGTCAGTTCACTACTCAACAGTGTTATAATCGAATCTACAACACTATACCTACTGATCCTTTGGAGGTTTTTAAAATGCATTTTGTGCTAGAATTATCTCGAGCGTGGCCTTTAGGCTGAAGCCAAAAAAAAAAACAAGACCTCTTGATGTCCTAATCGCGGCGTAATCATGAGCCTGGCTAAGAAAGCAAGGCATTCATGTTTCACGCACCTCTCCAAATTCATAGTACGTGCCATCTTCTTTCTTGATGTCATGTTCTTTCAGATATACTATTGCATCAGCATAATTCATTCGCCTGTAAGAGAACAACATTTCCATTGACAAGTGCGTCTATCTTACAATATTGATGTACTAGTTGTCAAGAATAGACCTCTTTACCTCGGGCGTATTGCTTTGCCCATTTCAGACCACGTCTCATTCTCTTGAGAATAAGATTCTTTGTTTAAGTTGTATCGATATTTATGTGTCTTCTTATGTGAAACCAATAAACAAAGAAACGATACTCAAGGTAATGACACGTGGTCTGAAATGGGAGAATATCATACCAAGATGAATAAGGTGTATTTAGTCAATTAGTTACCCACCTAAAAGGTCTTTTGGGAGGCTTGAAGTCCTGAAGGAAAGATTAAAGGTAACATCAATTATATTTTTATTTATTTTCGTCATCAAACTAGGGGATTTAAGGCCAAACAAAAAATAAGTGTGTTTCCTGTTGCGTGACCGACCCTAATTTTCTTGCCTATTTTTGCTGACCCTAATATTTTTTTCATTCCCAAATGAACCACAGGGTTCCCAGTAAGCTCATTTCCACTGTTGTATCAGTAAAAAAAATCCAACCTACTGACCCCAATTATTTTTCTCATGCAACAGGAAACACACTTTTTTTTTTGTTTGCATTAGGCAGGTAGCAGTGTTAGGTTTCGCTATGGGAGGAAAGCCAGAGAACCCAGAGAAAAGCCCTTGCATCGAGGGAGAGACCTAACGAACTCTACTCACATGTGACGCCTAGTCTGTCAAGGAATCAAATCCAAGACCTGAGACGCGATTAACGCTTCATGAGTACCGGAAAAACGGTGAGGATGGAAGCCATGATAAAGAAAAGTCTTTAATGATTTGCACTACACACTAGCGCTAAACAATGGTACGTCATTTAAAAATGAAGTGGTCTTGTTACTTACAGGGTTCAGCTCGTATAGAAGATGTGCAAAGGGTGATTTCAACACTCTGTCAACAACATCACAGACCTGAAAGCATAAAAAAAATTTAGGGCAACAGAAACAAAAGCCGAAGCAACAACAACAGCAGCAACAACAGCACAAACAACAACAGCAGCAGCAACAACAGCACAAACAACAACAACAGCAGCAACAACAGCACAAACAACAACAGCAGCAGCAACAACAGCACAAACAGCAACAACAACAGCAGCAGCAGCAACAGCAACCGCAATGACAGCCACACCACCTTCCCAAAGGATTCCTTGATCTAGGGCTGAATATAGACTTACCAGATCTTCCAGTCTGTTCAACAGATCATCAAAGCTTATAAAAGGACACTCTGCCTCTACATGGGTATACCTGCAATAAAGAAAAACATCAAACAATAATAAAATAAATAAAAGAGTATTTATATAGCGCATCCTGAGAGCCTCGATTCGCTTTACAGTAAAGATAATTAAAAATAAAATTAATATCTAAAATATGTACTAATACTGAGAAATATATGCACACACACACGTAATACGCACATGAAACATGTACATACGTGTACATGCACATACACAATCTAAATACATTTTTCATATCATTTAATTTTCAAACTTGTTTCTTTGTTCGCACATTTATGTGCATTCACAAAAAACGTTGGTGATGACCTGAATGCTTGAAAGCCTAGTTCTAAATATTTTTATTACAAAAAATGCAGACAAACTGTAACTAAATTTAATTTAAGTCAAAGAAGAAGAAAAAAAGACCAAAACATTTTTAAAAAGTTAAATGTCTGGGCCGGGTTGTTCAAAGCTGGATTAGCGCTAATCCAGGATTAATTCTATAGGTCTTATTAAGAGTTAACCCAGGATTAGCACTAATCAGGCTTTGAACAACTGGGCCCAGCATACTTACTCTGACAGATGTCTTCTGGTTCTTGACTGTTCTGCTCTGTAGGACTCAGCAATACAGAACACATCACCTAAGGCTGGTATGGCAGTCTCCAGGTACAATTGGGATGACTGAGTTAAGAATGCCTGAGAAAAACAATTATTTTTGATTCATTGTGTTAAATAGTAATGGAATAATTCAACTATATGGCAGCCATCTTGCCTGGAGGCAAAACAAATATAGATTTTGTCGTGTTTGTCTTTTGTTTATGGGTAAAGGTGATCAATGTGCTTCCTTAATTCATCTTTTTTTCTATTCTCTTGTGGTGAGCTTTTAGTATCAATCAACATCATCACTGTGGTAAAGGTTTATTTGCCCCCTGGACGACCCATCATTGAAGTAGTCCATTAACATGTCTTTGTCATTTCCATTTTATATGGGAATCAGTGCTTCTCATTGGCTGAATTAGTTTCACTACAATGTTTCAACACAAACAAAATTAGTGAACAAATTTAACAAATTTCCTTGTGTCTGTTAAGCCAATCATAAGTGATCATTCAAATGGTCTAACGTGACAATGTATTAATTTTTTAATTTATTAATTAACGGAGTACATTAAAAAACTGAGCTGTGTTTGACCTTTTTGTTCAAAAAATATAATTTAAACCAAGCAAAAAAAGAAAGTTTACACTTACATCTTCACCAAGTAGTCAAATTTGAACAGTGTAGATCCTCCTTCTACTTGTGTCTGTACCATGCATGGAGGGGTCATCTACAATCCAATATTTAATAGATTAATAATAGTTTTAAATTATTGATAATTAATGATGAAAATCACCATAGAAATCAGTCACCCAGGAGAAGTCTGTATGTCGGATTTGGCACAACGACATTTACATATGCAATTGAAGTTGAACATTTGCATGTGAGAGACCGGGAGTTAGTACAAGTTGATTCGTAAAACTCTCTGGGGTGAAAAGAATAAACGCAAGTTTGTACTGTGACATGTAGCGAAGTACAGCTGTTTAGTTGGCATTTGCAACACGTAAATCGGATATAGAATCGTTCTTATTTGCATTCAGTTTTACAACATGAATTTTCTCAATCAAACTCCCTCCAACTTAAAAATTTTCGTAGAACATGAAATTGTACCATTTTGATTTTGAAAAGCAAAATACAATATTTAAACACAATCTACATTGGGCTCTACAATGGAGCAAACTTTACAAGGAGCATGCCAAAGCAAAACAAAAAAATTCTATAAAGTTATATGTATGGCTGTAAGTTAAAATTCACACACCTCAACATAACCTTGATGGAAATAATGCTCTCGGAAGCTGAAACAGAAAAAATAGAAAAAATGAAAAATTAGCTGTAATATAATAATACATTTTAATTTTATTCCAAAATCTCCAACACAACAGTCTGATGCTCAACCAACTGAGCCAACTTGATAAATATAAATATTGTTGCCTACTCAGCAGCTCACGGAGAACCGTTGCCGAGCACCTTAATGTCCAATGAGAAGAGAGAAAATTAAATTGAAACTTGTAACAATAGACCCGTTTCGAATTCCAAATTACCGCTGTGTTTCTTGATCACAGACTCATTTGCACAGGGTTAGCCTCGAGTTTGTGCAGAATATTCACGTTTTCCAGTCAAGGTCCGTCGAGTTTCAAAGTTGAAGTTGTGCATTCCTTACTTTACCGTTGGTATTTGTGAATATTTAAACGCTGATACGAGGCTAACCCTGTGCAAATGAGTCTGTAATCAAGGAACACAGCGGTAATTTGGAATTCGAAACTGGTCTATTCATGATATTACCATTGAGTGATGACAGAGCGCATTCGTAGGATGCGAGACAACTGCAAAGAAAAACATTTATGTTCAGCAAATGTATATTCAGCCAGCATTAGATGGGATGAAAGAGGGGAACAATGAGAAATGGGAATGGAATAGTTACTGTGCAAATGTAAATTTAGCAACAGATGGATACTAGGATGAGAGAATGGAAAATGAGAAATGAGACAGGAATACTTACAGTGTCACCTCTGATCATAATGTGTCTATTGTCAAGCTGAGTATCAATGGCTGATTCCTGAAACAAGAAAGACAACAAGGTTAATCAGAACACTGCCAAGAGCTGTATCATAGGCAAAACCAGAATCTAGTGTTCGTCGATAACATAATGTATATTTGAAAGAGAGAGGGGGGGCTAGGGATGGGGATGGATAAAAAAATTGGACCACTGACCCGAGTTCGTGCCCCGCCGTGCTTAGTTTCATATGTGAGTGGAGTTGTTTGTTGGTTCTCTTCTGTTCGTCTAGGGTTTTTTTTCTGGGTCATACAGTTTTCCTCCCTCCACAAAAAACAACTACTAAATTCCAATTCGATCTTGGGCTTTCACCTAGCATGGTTCTGAGGGTTCTGTTCATGATTGTCCCACTCTGTGATTACAGCCAAAACTGGTAGATTTTATTCTAACATTATTCATTCAGGGAAACTCTGAATGGATCTCTTTACCTTGGGTTGAAATGTTTTCCCATTACAGAATAGGCTTGGGGAAAAATAATCCCATAAATAATCAGTGGTCCCTAGTATAGGTTCCGTGGTAAGAGTAAGAGACTGAAACTGACCTCGTTAACCAGGTTATCGACACCACCAGGAGGCGACGCACCAACTAGTTCCCAGTAATCCACAGCCATTTCATGACCGCCAGGGGCCTGGTAAGATATTAAGTTTTACTATGAATTTTTTAAAGACTTTGATATTAAGATGAGGCAATAATTATATCCGTATTAAAAAAGATATAAACAAGTACACAGTATCAAGAACATCCACACACATCATGGTTAATCAATGTGTTTTATGTCCAGCTGACACATGTTAGTTGACTGAATGGGCTGAGTGTTGACTGTTGACACTTGGAGCTGAAACCCAAGCACTTCATTAAAAATCTCTTTCACCCACTTGTATTGAGGAAATTAAGATTTTCAATTCAAGAAAAACTGGCCAATGATGGTCCAACAGTCTAATTGTATATTAACGCATCTTAGCTGTCATAAAATACACAATAACCCACAGCATGAGTTAAACAGAGAATGAGCTCAATGATAAAATACTTACAGTCTTCCCCTCAGGAAGTTCTTTTACCACTCCAAACAGACAGACAGTAGCCTCAGTAGCCAGGATTAGGGCTTCATAGGTATTGCACTAGAGGTGAGAGGAACGTTGAAATGACTTCTTTATTCAATTTAATAATATAAAGTTAGGATAGTACACACGTACGCTGATTGATCAAAAACTGTGCTTTATTAGTGAACGGAGCACAGTCCTGACGCCATCCGCGCATGCAAAGTGCTTCTAGATCATGCACTGTTTTTCTTTTTGCATAAATAAATTCAATGCCAAAATAAAATAGTAGCTATATAATAAAATGAATAAAACAGCTTTTTCTGTGCTCCATTCAGTACTAAAGCACTTAGGAAGCGCCGCTCCTGTTTCTCCTTACGCTTCTTTTATGCTTACATTACTTCCTGTTTGTTTTATTATTGAATGGAGCACAGAAAAAGCTGCTTTATTTGTTAAACAATGCCTAGTTACAGTAAGACTTTGTAGCCTTTTTATTGACTCAAGCGAAAACCATACTGTCTACTGTCATTAAACCTAATGCTGGAAACAATGATTAACTGTTCCCCTTATTTACCAGTTATCTTATGTGTACTTACCAAAGTGTCATTCAGGACACATTGAAGAAAACCAGTTCCATCTCGAAGAACAATGAACATTAAGTTCTTTCCTGAAATTCAAAAACATATATGCATGCTATTTAGGGATGCAAGCCAACATACTGCGTCTTACCATTAATCAACAAGGCCGCTTCACCTCAAGGATGATTGCCTTGCATATTATCAAGGAGATGCTGGCACATAGGACAACATGATAATGGCTGCTTAGTAGTTGCCCATGATGATCAGCCAAATCAGTTATAGCTCAGTTATACCTTAGTTCTGGATCGATGTTATTGGTCAGAATGATCCGCAAGGCAAAGGTTTGAGCAGACATCAGTCCCAATTCTGGACAGACGTTGTAAGCACTGATAAACCTTGAAGAGAAATGCCTAAAACATAAATTCTGGACTTTGTAGATCTCACCTTGTCTTCTCAGCCTATGAACCCATCCATAGATTTTCACCCTCTGCTCCCGCTGACTGAAGGTGTCTCTGATTTTGATCTGGGACAAAGAAAAAACAGAAATCATGTATCTAAAACCTGTTGACCAGCCCTGAAGTTGTTTCAGGATTGGCTTGTCAGTGAACACCTAATCAATGGTACATGTAGTGGTATGGAATATGACCCACAATTGGTGCTGGTAGTGTTTTGGCCAACAACATATCAACCAATAACTAACTGACAACCTTTTGGCCATGCATCGGCCCATAGAGAGACTAAAAAAGCCCCCAAAAAGCCTTCACAGTGTTGGTCAATCATTAGCCAAAAGCTGATCAATGACCATTTTCCATATTCTGCAAACTCAGTAGTTACAAGCTGCACACTGAAATTTGGTTTTTCGCTACCGTCAATCAAAAATAATCAGTCATTACTTCTTATGTTCTTGACTGGCGGCAGTAAAAACCAATTTCACAACAAGCCATTGAAATGTCTGAGTTCGCAGAACATTGATAACCTCAGTAAAGTACATGATTATCAATTTGTTTATTATATTGTTTTTTTGCGCTAACCTTTTTTGCAGCAGGTAAACTTTCATCTTCTTTAATTGTAACTTTCTTTGCTTCCTCTAGGTTCTTTTCCCTCTGCTCTGATTTTTCTGCCTAGATAATCCATCAAGTTCAAGTTCTTTATTTTACACACACATATAAATATTATAGGAGATAACAATACAGGTCAATGAGGTTATATTTACAAAAAATATTAGTAGTTGTAGAATATGATAAATATAAGATAGAACAAAATTAAACAATTCAAAAATGAAAATTAACCTGTACGGCAGTTGTTCAGCAGCATAACACATGTACATGTATTTTCTTTACCTCCTTCTTCTCTCTTTCTTGCGATTTCCTCTTCTCTGCAGCAAAGATCTTTGTTACTTTCTTCAACTGAGCTTTGGCTAATTTCTCAAATCTTTGCTGTAAACATATCAAACAAGCATTTAACATGCAATGTAATGATTTAGGGATTGTGAGGATGTTAAAAATTAAGAGAGAAAAAACAATTAATATAGTACAAATGTAAAATGTAAAATTTTTTGCTGGTATCGTTTTGATGAAAGGAAGAAAATTCAAGGAAATAAAAATCTGAGTCCCTATCAGTAAAGGTAGGTACAGTATAAAAAACTTAATTCCAGTACTCACTCCTCCATCGTCTTTGCCGTCCACCATTATGCTCGGTTGAGGTTCCTTGCCATCAGCTTGGTGCAATGCCTACGAACGTCAAAATGAATGTAAAACATAAAAAAACATAGAAGAAAATTGGAGAATCAAAATTGGCTCATCTATTTTTTTTAAGTCAGCATAATATATACAGGCAGTCGAGTCTCACTACATTCTATTAATGTGTTTTTATCGGTTGGTTTTTCATTTTTAAATTAATATGTGTCTTCAACCTAATGCTTTATATACAGTATTTCAATCTTTCAGACAAAGCATCCATCTTCAGGAAATGAATTATACAAAGTGATACACATGTAATCAAAAAAAGGAAGTAAAAACTTAAGAATAACATTTCTCCTCTCCCTCTCCTATGAATTATAACTAATATCAATTAGGCTGAGGCAAGTGTTTCTCTTCCTTCTAAAGTGTTCTACAGTCCCCAGAGTCTTTTTATCAAAGAACAGAGATATAAGCAGCTGTGTTATATTGCTTTTACAAAATATAATTTTTAATTTAAAATATTTTCAAAATTTTTTTGAATGATTTTACACTAGCATGTCTATGAACTCTGATATAAAATGGTAGCCAACAAATCAGCATGTATGTTACAGTATATCTCAAATATTTTATAACACTACCTACATGCATAACAGTTTTGAATGGCTTCTGAAAAGACCCATCTCCAGTCTCATCACTTCCTTCCTTTTCAGATGTGTACATCACTGGACCATTTGCTATTGATTAAAAAAAACACAAATTAAAAATATTTTAATTTGAGTGGAAAGTGAACCTACAGACTAAAAGGAATCTTTAATTCCTGTAGGAAAAACTTGATACCCTAGGGAGTTACAGGAGTAAACTAACCTAATCCTTCTACTGAACAGCTCATTCTAGCAGCCTGTATAAGTGAGATCTGTAGGGGAATTCGGGGAATAACTTTTTTGGTTTCAATCGATAATGTTTGATTTCTGAACTGCAAGGCAAGAGCTCGCAATGAACTTGGTGACAACACTGTTCTCAGCTGCCGTACTCCTAACCTGTACATCATTATATAGATTGTGTTCCTAAGAGAGATACAGGGGAATAGGGTTACCAGATAATATCATGAATAATATATGATTATAGCATGACTTAAACACAAGTTTTGTCCTTTCAAAATTTTATGGTGTTTTGGGCTTCCTGTGGAAGAGATATACACTTTTTGCCATTCATTAACAGAAAATGTACATTCATTTGTGCCAATAGTTGTATCAATAACGTGTAATGTACTTTCATCAACACCACAAGTAACATCATTAGCGCGGATCAACTTTCAATAACGACAATTGAATATGCGTGTACATTCATAGGCATCAATGGACAATCAATAGCGCGTTCGTACATTCATATGCGCAACATGTATTTTCTTGTGCGCGAAATTCAACTTCAATAACACCAAATGACAGACAATTGCATTTATGGACAATCATTTACCCAAAAGTGAAAATTCATTAGCGCTATTAGCATAATCATTGACAATCTATAATGCGCTTGGACAATCATGAGGGTCAACGTTATTTTCTATAGCGTGGTTCGACAAAACATTTGCGTGATTCGAATAAACAATAAGAGAAATAAAACAATAATTAGCGATTTTTTAAAAAACTATTTTAGCCTTCAATTTCTTCGCCATTTATACATCGTGGCAAATACGTTTGCATATATCTGAACCACTGATCACATTTAGCGATAGTGATGGTTGCCACATTTCTCTGGAACACTTCCATTAGCAACTGCTTTCTGTAGAGACCTAGAGCAATCCCTTGTCGTCTTGCCTCAGCCCAATAGTTCGTATGTAGTTGGATCTCTGGACGGCTGATGTCGGCTTTAATTGCTGCTTTAAGTGAGCTAATTGCTATTCTCCTACACAGCCGCTATTATGGAGGCAGTTTCCTGAGTTCTTTATATGTATTAAAGTGATAAAAAAACGCTAATGATTGTTTTATTTCTCTTAGTGTTTATTCGAATCATGCAAATGTTTGTCAAACCATGCTATAGAATATAACGTTGACCCTCATGATTGTCCAAGCGCGTTATAGATTGTCAATGATTATGCTAATAGCACTAATGAATTTTCACTTTTATTTTTTTATTCAAATATTAAAACAACCTCTGGGCTGATCTAAGTCAGGGCATGGGTACAAAGTTTAGCACCGTTTTCTAAGAAAACGGAACAACTAAACTCCAAGAAATCGAGAATATGGATTCATATTATCGTAAACAAGCTAACTAGTTACTAAAAAGTGAGGGTTTTTTTCCAGCCACAACTCAGGTCTCATACCTTAAATACCTTAAATTTGCATAACAAAGAAAGTGAAAGTTGTTTTTACCGAAAGGGAGGACAATTATTAAACACGGTTTTGAAAATTAATAATTTTCTCTTTCCAAGAAAAATAAGGAATCTCAAGCCATAAAAATGGAATTAAAGGAATAAAATTATTTTTATCTTAAAATAGTACAGGATTTTCATTGTTTAAATGAATTTGAGAATTGTTTAATCAAAAGGTGTTTCGCGGAAGATGTCTTTACACAAAATTGGTTCACAAAGGCTGAATACTTATTGAAGACAGAATAATACTAAATACAAATTTTAAAGCAAGAAAAAAGAAAAATCAAATGCCACGTGCAGAGATCAATTCTTTCATTTTGGGAGTGGGTATTTATTTCCTGTAAAATCTATGAACAAAAAGTTAAGAAATCTTACCTTGGAGGCTCATATCTGCTGTTTGGGATGCGAGATCTCCGTCAGCCATTATTTTTCAAGGTATTTATGAAGGATTGTAGCCCTGATTACGCTTTCTAACCAAGTTTTTTTGGAGGAATATTTGATCGAAACAACTAGATACCGACTACTATTGCATCAGGCAAGACCTCCAATGCGCATGACTATTCCACAGGGAACCCAGAAAACAATCATTTACAAATCATAAAATAAACAAGAAAATAAATATATAAGATATTTGTATCAAAAACGAAATTATCCAGGTTTGATAACTATTTTCACAAAACGAAAAAAGTTAAATAATAAAATAAGTTAAGTATATAAGTATATAAATAAGTATTTCAACTGCAATATTTTACTTCGATAAAGTCCGATTGTAAAACTACTTTTATTATCATTATGTGGGCTAGAACAGACTTGTATAAGCGCTATATAAGCCATATATTATTATTTATTTTTATTATTTACCTGAGGAGAGAGATTTTTGATATTCTAGAGGGGAGGGGAGGGGATCTTTTAGACAGGTTGCCTTACCCTCCCCTCCCCTCCCCTCTTATTTCTATGATTAGACACCAGTCTTCCGTCAGACAGTGAAAAACAAGATGGCGAACGAGGAGCGCAAATTCAACATTCTTCATCAAATCTGCTAAAATTCGCTGAAGATGGACGATAAAACACGGTTTGAATAGTTATAATGTGACTGGAAAATGTAATGGTTATTGCAGAAGAAGATATGAAGATGTGCAAGCAATTCGATAAAAAAGACAGAGCTTTGTGCAAAGTTTGGAACAAAATGGAACGAAATTGTAGTAAAAAATGAACTTAATTTTATCTAAAAATATTGATGAATATAATGCGTAACAGCACAGAAATGTCCAAATGCAGTCAACGGAAAGTATTGATATAAGAATAGAGAAATATTCAGAAAAGGGAGAAGGATTTTTAAACTAAAGCTAGAAAAATGTACCGAAGTATGTTGAAGAAGTCATTGTGTGCCAAAACTGTCACCAGAACGATTCGTTTTTCAAGTGGCGTCTACAATTGTATGAAATTTAAAAGAAAACGTTTAAGAACTTACTGCACTACTTCGAATGACGGGCAGAATGCCAGGTTCAATCCAGTTGAAATACAAATGCTCTCAGAGGCACTTCATAAACAAATATTCCCTGGTGAATTCGCAGAATACAATGCAGAAGCCGTAAGAAAATGTGTAAAGCACTTAGAAGAACATCAACTTTGGGGCAAGAACAAGTCTATACTCCCTGACGTTAACTTAAAACTTCCAGCATTACTTGGAGCAAACATTGATGAACATTTTAAGATTATTGCGAAGCAACAAAGTAAAGCATATTTTGACATGACGGAAGAGTTGGCAGTGACGACACTTCCACCTCTACCAGAAGAGTGGTTGTTTGCACCAGGATGGCATAAATATGAAAAGGCAGATGCAGGATTTAAGGTTGTTGCTGTTGAATACCCAGAAGAAGATGGTTTTGTTTTTGATGTGGAAGTCTGTCAGAATGGAGGACCATTCCCAACCCTTGCTGTGGCTGCTTCTTCAAAGGCTTGGTATATTTTATTGATTCTCTAATAAAAATTGATAAATATTAATTAGATGGAAGGATGGAAGGAATATGATCAATCTTAAGGGGATGAAAAGATAAATAAGATAGACAGAATTTCTCTTTGGGATTCCATACCCTTCTATTTGCTTCTCTTCAATTCCTTTTTATACAGTACCCTTCAGTTCTCTTTTCTCTCTTCTTGGGAAGCATGGGTGTCAAAGAGGTGGATAGCGCTCACCTATCACCAAGGTGACCCAGGTTTGATTCTCAGGTTCTGTGTTGCATGTGATTAGAGTGGCTTGCTGTTTTTTTCCTGTGCTTTGAGAGTTTTTATCCAGTTTTTCTCCCTTTGCAAAAATCTCTTGTCTTCTCTTCTCTTCTCTTCTCTTCTCTTCTCTTCTCTTCTCTTCTCTTCTCTTCTCTTCTCTTCTCTTCTCTTCTCTTCTCTTCTCTTCTCTTCCCTTCCCTTCCCTTCCCTTCCCTTCCCTTCCCTTCCCTTCCCTTCCCTTCCCTTCACCTCTCCTCTCCTCTTCTTTTCCTTTTGTTTTAGGAAATGACTGATAGTTTCTCTTATTTCTTCTGTGTTTCCACATAAGGTATGCTTGGGTCAGCCAAAAGCTAGTAGAAGAGACAGGTTACCAATGGCTTGTAAAACCAACCCCTAGCCTCTATATACCACTAGAATCTACTGATAATGAGGAGCTTTATAACAAAGATTGGAGGGAGAAGCTTGTGATTGGACATTCTGTGGGGTATGATAGGTCATATGTCAAAGAACAGTACTACATTAAGGTACGTTATAAAATAACTATTTTAAATCTTGTGCTCTATTTGGTTGGGAGCGTGTGCTTTATGAGATCATGCAGCATGCACAGCACTTATTTCTGTAATTATAGTATTTTATAAAAGAAATAAAAAACTTGCTTGCTGTGCTGTATAAAGCACTTAGGATTAGCAGAACACTTGCGAAGTGTCAAGAAGCACTTCGCTACGTGCCGTGCTTCTCCTAACACTTCTCTCATGTTTTGCCAACCCCCCGCGTGCTTTATGACAGCACACAGGGGAAAGGGCTAAAGCATTTTACTTTTGATCAGCATCTGTAACCCTCCCTTTGAGTCTGCATGGAAAATAATGACCTCCTTCCCCCCATTTGCAGCAGGCCTCCCCCTCTAATTAATGACACACAGTAATGAATAAGGCAGCAATTAACTGGGAAGGTCTGATGATATATTTCCTCTTTATTTCATTTTTCATTGCCATTCAGGGTCCCAAGACATATTTCCTGGACACCCTCAGTCTTCATATGTGTGTATCTGGACTCACTGGCCATCAGAGGCATCTATGGAATGCATGCAATGCTGGTCGTAAAACAAAGGAACCTTGGATGGATGTTGGATCTGGTAACAAGCTGGAAGATCTTTATAAATTGTACAGTGGAAGAGATATCCTGGATAAGTCTATGCAGAGGGTGTTTGTAGATGGTGACCTTGATGATATCCGAGCCAGATTTCAAGTAATTCTTGTTTCTGATTGTGGGCAGGGGAGGGGGGGAGGGGGGCTGACAGGGGGATGGATGGACAAGGATGGTTTGTGTGATCTCAGAGGTGAGAGATGAGAATTTACCATCACACCATCTTGACTCCCCGGGGAGGGGAGGGTACTCCCCTATATTTGCTATACGGGTACGTGCTGCCAAAAAGGGAATGGTTTTCAACGCTTCTACTCTGGAACAGGGTATATAAAATCGCGCTCGCTCTGGAACAGGGCATATGAAATCACACTCTCTCCTCTCTGAAACAGAGTATCCATTTTTGCAATACCGGAACAGGGTATGAATTTCAGCGACCTTGCTCTGGAACAGGGTCAGGGTTCAGTAGGCTCAGCGGCACATCCCTACCCTAAACGGACAAGAGTACCCCCCCCCCTTCCCCTGGGCCTGACTCCCAATAAAAATAGAAATATACCATTAAATTCATCCATCCTAGCAAATTTTATTTTCATTTTTTACAAATTCCAATTAATTTTTTTCTTAGGATCTCACAACATATTGTGCAACTGATGTTGCCTGCACGCACGAAATCTTCACTGTCATCTGGCCAATCTACAAAGAGAGATTCCCTCACCCAGTGTCCTTTGCTGGGATGTTAGAGATGGGTTCGGCCTATCTTCCCGTGGATGAAAGCTGGGATAACTACATCAGGGACTCTGATAACACATTTGAAGACCTGGAGAAAGAAATGAAAGGAATTTTGATGAAGTTGGCAAACGAGACGTGTAATTATCAACATGGAAAAAGGTTGGTGGAAATTAGGTTTACATTAGGCAACCTACACAAGAAAAAAATTCCAAACCTCTGGGTTGTTGGCTTCTGTCAGTCAATCGATTACTTACAATGAAATGGGAAATGTCATAAGAAGTACATGTAACACAATAAAAACCCCATCCATGACTATCACTGCTTATCGACCCTCTTGTTGTTGCTTGTTATTGTCTTTTCTCACACTTTCTTTTTTTCTTTCTTTCTTTTTTCTTTCATTCATTCATTCATTCTTTCTTTCTTTACTTTTTTCCTTTGTTCTTTCATTTGTTCTTTCATTCCTTCATCCACAGGTTTCTTTTGCACTTTCGTTCCTTCTTTCCTTTCTTTTTAGTTCATTTGCTTGTTTATTCTTTTGTTTGTTCATTCCTTCATTAGTTCTTCAGTTCTTTATTCCATTCATTCATTTTTTTTTTCTTTTGTCCTTCCTTCCTACTCTCCTTCTTCCTTCCTCTATTCCCATCTGTCTTATAACATTTCCAATTTTTTCCCCCAGATATCAGCAAAACCCATGGTTATGGAGTCTAGATTGGTCTGTACAGGACATCCCTATCAAAGCACCCAAAAAACAACCAAAAAGAAAAAGAAAAACAAAGAAAAAGAGCTTCCTTCCTCAGACCAAACGATTATCAGACTCAAACAGAATCCAACTTCAAATATACACATAGACATAGAAGCAAGTGAGTCTAAGAATCTTGAGGAAAGCGAACTTAATATTGAGGATTTAGAGCTCGATGAACGAACTCTGTTAAGAATGGAAAGGTCGGGTAAACATGACTTTGATGTTGAAAGCCTTAAAGAAGAAGCACAAAAAATTAATGATCTTATCACCTCGATTCCTGCTGCTGAAGATGTCATGTACAAACGAAGAAGACATCTCCCTGGATACCCTTTGTGAGTACACCACTATACATGTGTATGCTTTGGAATCAAGGATAGTGTAGCAACAGCTTACTCACCTCTCACCTCTGGGGTCTCAGGTTCAATTTGTGGACTCAGCATCACAAGAGAATAGTTTGTGAGGTTACTCTCATGATTCAGGCTTTTTCTTCAGGTTCTCTGGTTTTCCTTGCTCCACAAGACCTAACAAGTTTCAATCTGTGAGTTAACAGTGCCCTTACTTAGAAAATCAGGGCACGGGTAATTCACACTGAGATTAAATTGGAAATTCACCTTGTTTTGCCTTGCTGATTTAGGAAGCTGGAGATTGAACTCACATTAAACACACAAATCAAGGGAGAGACTTAACAAACCAGGAATCAAACCTGAGACCCCAGAGGTGATAGGCGATGGCACTTCCATTACACCATCCTTTTTCTCAAAAAAAATCCCCCATAGAGAAAAAATCCAGCACCCACATTCGAATATTCTTCTTTAGCATATACCAACTTGCGTACTTCCTAAGAACGCGCGCGGTCATTGGTTAATTGGAGGTGAATATTGTACAATATTCACCTCTGAATCTCGGAATATTGAGTCGGCAACAAAATGGCATCTGCCGGCAATCGTTTTGCTACAATTTCCGATGAGGAAATTGAAAAAATTAAAGTAAATGCCATTCCTATCAATACTAAAAAGGCAACGAAGTATGGCCTAAAAGTTTTGCTAAAAATTTTGCATGAATTTGTCACGCAAACTAAATTTTCTGTTTGTTTGTCTTTATTGAAATATTGTATATATAAAAAAGTAACTCTGTACACGAGTTGGTATATGCTAAAACGATAAAAGCGATCGTGTCTCGGTAATTATTCCCCGATATTCACTTCGCCTTCGGCGAATGATTGCTAAATGTTCTCATCAAACAGGTGGTATAGGAAAATCTGCCCAAAGGATGGAGAATTTGGATCATCACTTGTTAGCCCGCAATGTCAAATAGCGCCTTCACTACTGCGCATGACTTGGGATAGTTTTCCACTGCATTACAGTCGAAAGCATGGTTGGGGATATCTAGTCCCTGGGAGAACAGATAATCTTAAACAACCTGATGATGAGGAGAGATTAGAGGAAGAGGAGGATGGGAAAGTCGAAAGAGATTTGCCGGATATGCCTTTTCCTACAAAGTAAGATAACATTATATAACTTAGAAATTATTATCAATATATTATAAAATGGCTTTTTCTCCTTTTTGAACAAATCTGAATTGAGAAGAAATTACGGTAATTATGCCGCCCAACTTATTCGTCCATTCCCCAATCCTATCCCATCCATTCTTCTGCCCAATCTTTTTCATCCATTCATTCCCGGATTCTATTTCATCAATTTATCATTCTTTCCTGTCCTATCTCTTCATCCACATCATTCTATCCTATCCATTCATCTGCCCCTCCTATCCTATCTGTCCATCCATCCATCCTACCCCATCCATTCATCCATCCATCCATCCATCCATTCATCCACCCATCCTACCCCATCCATTCATCCATCCATCCATCCATCCATCCATCCATCCATCCATCCATCCATCCATCCATCCATCCATCCATCCATTCATCCATCCATCCATCCATCCATCCATTCATCCACCCATCTTATCCCATCCGTTCATCCACCCTCCTATCTCATCTATTTATCCACCCGTCTTATGCCACCGTTTATCTACCCATCCTCTCCCATCTATTCATCCATCCATCCTATTCCATGCATATTTCTCGCTCTCATCACTCCATCTATCCTTTTCTATTCAGTAATATTTGAAAATTCTTTCATATTTGAATTAATCTTTCATCAAATCGAGCCCTTACCTTCTATCAATATTTCATCACTACAGATCGTTCCAAATCTTATGGCAGAATCATCATCTCAACAAAGACTCACCTAAATCCACATCAGCAGCCAGCATCCTTGACGACGAACTCGACGTGCGTGCCATAACAGACAGCGATCTGTGGTCCGATATAGACGACGATGCGCTCAACAACGCTAAAACAATGACCAGTACTAGTGCCAAAACAAAACAAATAAAAAAAGCGATTATCGAAAATGCCGAACATGATGAATCTAGAGATTTTATTAGTCGAGGAAAGAGTAAACCTCATCATCACCATGGGGTGGGGCCGTTTAACGATGTTGATCTGCCTGGTGTCTGGTTCTTTCGTATTCCACATAAGGTAAAAAAAAATCCGTCTTGTCCGACGTTTTTTCTCAGCGCAAAGCCAAACCTAACGAGATAAATTCCAATTGAGTCTGTGATTTAGCCGTGCCCTGACTTAGATCAGCCCAGAAGTTGTTTCAGGGTTCGATCTGTGAGTTAGCCGTGCCCTGACTTAGATCAGCCCAGAGGTTGTTTCAGGGTTAGATCTGTGAGTTATCCGTGCCCTGACTTAGATCAGAACAGAGGTTGTTTTATAGTTGATATAAAAAACAATAATGGTGTTATTAACATTTATATCAGATTCTTTGTGCACCCACAAACAATATGTAGACATCCAATAATATTTTCTTTCCACAGAAGCCCGATAGACTATAACATTCTGAAAGAACTAAGTATTTAGTCATATTATATTCATATAGTGTCCATGGTATTATCTGGTAACTGGAGCTTGTTTCTATAAAATTGATGTTTTTCGGTTTCAATTGGCTTTCCCTCTCCTTCGAAGTCTCCCTACAGCCCCTTCCCCTCCCCCTCCCGCTCCCCCACCCCTCCCTCCCTCTTTCAACTGAGAAGGCATAATTTTTACAATCTTATTTGTATTTTCTCAAGAATGGCGAGCAATACCGTTGTGGGAACCCTTTAGCAAAAGATTACATCAGCAAGTTGGACGATGGGACGTTGGTGACTGCAGGTGACCGCAATGCACGCCGGACATTAGTTGTTAACAAAATGATTTCGTTTTGGAGAAACGCGCAAAAGCGTATCAGGTTTGTATTCAATGGTTTTGGGGTTCCTGTGTTATTGTAACTAATGTTAAGTGTTTACTGCGGTAGTGACAGTGCAGTGTGGTTCCATATAAATGAGGGGGAATGTTTTTGTAAATATTTCAGGTCCCAGATGCCTGTTTGGCTGACTGAAAACGATCTAGACGATGAAATTAAAAGGTTTGTAGTTAAGTTCTCTTTGTTTTATTCGTTTTGTTGTGAAAAAAATGCTACATATTACCATACTAAATACTATGCACTTCACCAGCCTGCAACCACACCACACCACACCACACATACTACACTGAACTGCTTTGCCTCTAATACACTTGGCTCTAATACACTACACTGCGCTACACTACACTACGCTACACTACACTACGCTACGCTACACTACACTACACTACACTACACTACACTACACTACACTACACTACACTACACTACACTACGCTACACTACACTACACTACACTATTCCGTACAATACCATACTACCCACACACCATACTAGACTACACCACACCACACCAATCAACACTGCACCATACGTCATACTACACCACACCAATACACTGCACCACACCAAACTAAACCACACTGCACTACAATACGATACACCACGCCACTCCAAACCACACTAAACTATATCACCCTACACTACACTACGCCATTTTACATTGCACCACACCATACTACGCTACGCTACACCACGTCACACCATACCACCCCATACTATACATCACACTACACTGCACGCACCACGCTACCATACCACACCACACTAAGAAATATTATACTACACAATACCAAAATGTTTTTTTCCTATCCTCAAAAGGTCATCTGACTTCAATCGTGATGCCAACTATGGTGCAATAATCCCGCGGGTCATACCCGCAGGTACCGTGACAAGAAGGGCAGTGGAGGCCACGTGGTTGACAGCAAGTAATCCTAGAGTAAGTCAGGAAGATCGTGCAGGGCCTGAGATTAAACCTATAATAAAGGCCCTATCATGGTATTCATAAGTAGGGGCTATAATATAAATGCCTCATTCTAATGGTTTGTTTTTCAGGAAGATCGTGTAGGGTCTGAGATGAAAGCTATGATAAGGGCCCCACCAGGGTACTCTTTGGTAGGGGCTGATATAAGTGCCTCATTCTAATGGTTTGTTTTTCAGGAAGATCGTGTAGGGTCTGAAATGAAAGCCATGATTAGAGCCCCACCAGGGTACTCGTTGGTAGGGGCCGATGTTGATAGTCAGGAACTTTGGATAGCCGCTGTCTTGGGCGATGCCAACTTTGCAGGCATTCACGGTAAGTCGTCTCTCTTTCCCAAATAAAAGCCTTAGAACCATGTATAATGGTAGCAGCCACTCTTGAATTGTCAACCGCCAACCGGTTTGCTCAGTTGGTTGAGCATCGGACTTCAGTGCGGGAGGTCATGGTTCGAGCTCCGGCCGGACCAACACTCAGGGTCTTAAAACAACTGAGGAGAAGGTGCTGCCTTTGTAATTACATCTGCAAATGGTTAGACTTTCAAGTGGCTTGGATGACCACTTCAAATGGCGGTCCCGTCTCTCCACACTTACTAACCAGGACGTAAAGAAACCCTGGCAGTGACCACCCTCAGTGCCTACACTTCATACTAACCATCTTTCATGCTTGTAAATTGCATAAAAGCAATCTGTTGTTCACAAAACTCAATGTAAAGCGCCTTTATGTCCATATTATGTCCATATAGAAAGGGCGCTATATAAATCATAATTCATTATCATTACCAATCAGAGATTTATGGCACTTATTATTCAGGGAGTACGGCCTTTGGATGGATGACGTTACAGGGGAAGAAGTCAGATGGTACGGACCTGCACAGTAAGACAGCAAGTACTATCGGGATCAGTCGAGATCACGCCAAGGTAAGTACTTACATGCTAACATTCTTTAGAGTGAAGTCACTAAACCTGTTATATCCTCCAACATGGCCGCCGTGTCTTTTGTTATTTCATTCTCTTGGGGATGGTCGAAAACCATCAATACACCCATTCTCTTTTCCCGGAGCTTTGGCAGCACCCGGTCTCAATCTCGTTAAAAATGCATGTCTTTTTTAGGTCTTCAATTACGGTCGTATCTACGGCGCAGGTCAAAAGTTCGCTGAGCGGTTGCTTCTGCAGTTTAATCACAGACTGACTGATACAGAAGCCAAGCAAAAAGCTGAAACACTGTACTCTAAGACCAAGGGAACAGTCAAGTAAGATCATGAGTCCCTTTTCTTTATGTGTACATCAAGTTATTGGAGCCCACTTGCAGTCATGATAATAATAATAGGTTTTGATAGACGTCAAACGATTCCATGTTTCCGTTGTTTTCTTTTGTGTGTGTGTTATTATTATTATCATCATCATCATCATCATCATTATTATTATTATTGTTATTATGTTACAAGGCTATGACAAACTGTCAATGCATGACTTTTTTTGGACATCATAACATATCGCCACTGAACGTCTGATACGTCTGAGCTCTTGATACTAAATCTAATTTTGACTCTGTTATCTGGTATCTTTTATATATACATTTTTTTCTTTTCATGACTAGTTTTAAAGCTAATAAATAAATAAAAATAAATAAAGTTACTTAGACAAACTGGAATGAAAGGAACACTATTGACTTATCATTGCTGTTTTCGTTTTCATATATACTGTTTATAGATATCTGTTGTCTGATTACGGCCATGAAATAGCAGACAGGTTAGGCTGCACAGATAAAATAGATGAAGATGGATGTGTGGAGCGAAAAGTTTATTGGGAACTTGTCCGATCTGCCAGAAGAGGAAGGTAATTGTTGGCACATTCTTTATACCGTCCTATCGGCTACCGCCACATCAGGAACAAGCTCAATACTCGTTCCTTTTGAATGGGCCTCTTTACCTTGGGCGAAGTATTTTCCCATTTCAGACAACGTGTCATTCTCTAGAGAATACGATTCTTTGTTTGAGTTGTATTCATATTCATGTGTTTTCTCATGTGCAACCGTTAAACAAAAGAAATGATACTCTACGCATGGTCTCCTTGGATCTCATAGCGGATGTTGCTAAAGATTCCAACCATTTTCTTTTCTTTTCACAGAGGCAGCAAAGCTTCAAAAATGGTTGATGCAGGTCGTGTTTGGCAAGGAGGAAGGTGAGAGGTGTTTTTTTGAAAAAAGGCGTTTCTTTATCTTTGGGATGGGGGGGGGGGGGGGGGGAGGGAAAGGGGAAAGGAAAACCGGTGAAAACCGGTAAAAATCCATCGTGTCATTGGAGAGAACAACACATCAAACAAACTCTATCCACATGTGTCGCATTCAGTAATATCCGGTAATTCTTTGTCATCAGTGAGTCAGAGATGTTTAATAAACTAGAAATGATCGCACAGTCCGAAGAGCCCCGGACACCGGTTCTCGAGTGCAGAATAAGCCGTGCTCTGGAACCTTGGATCGTAGGAAATGAGGTAAGATAGCAGTCTAGAGCTTGTTTAAATACTACAGTTTCTAATTCTCTGTTGCTCTGGGTTGGCCTTGACTTTGTGTTCAATATTTATGTGTTCCAGTGAAGGCCCTTCGAGTTTCAAAGTGTTTGTATTGTTGAAGTTGTGCATTCTTTACTTTATCGTTTGTATTTGTGAATATTTTGACACTGAAATGAGGCTAACTTTAAATAAACGAGTCTGCAGTCAAGTAGCATAGGGTTATTGCAACAAATTCGAAAATTATCTTGTTTACGATTCTCTCGCAAGCGTCTCTCTATTAACAGAACTTACCAAATTCACATTAAAAGTTGTCGTTTTTTCCAGTTCATAACTAGTCGCGTGAACTGGGTGGTCCAGTCGTCTGCTGTGGACTATCTTCACCTGATGCTCGTTTCTATGAAGTGGCTTTTCAAGGAGTACGATATTGAAGGTCGTTTTTGCATCAGTATTCATGACGAGGTTTGATACATTAGCTATATTGTAGATTCCATTAGTTTTCCGAGGTTGAGGTAAAAACTGGGTCAAGTTGGCATCGCAGTGCATTGTGGGACTGTCACCTTAAACACTCCCACGATGCACTGCAATGTCAATTCGACCCAGGTTTTTCCTTCAACCTCTGAATGGCTAATTTGGTTTTGATGTTACGGCATGCCGTACCATGTAAGTGCTGTAAGTCAGCACAATACGTTTTACGCTCATACGATAACCATTCTTATGGGAAGCCATTTCAATGTTATGGCATATCGTACCGTGTAGGTGCTGTAAGCCAGCACAATACGTTGCCTACTCATACTACAACCATTCTTATGGGAAGCCATTTCAATGTTACGGCAAATCGTACCGTGTACATGCTGTAAGTCAGCACCATACGTTGCCCATTCGTACTACAACCATTCTTATGGGAAGCCATTTCAATGTTACGGCATATCGTACCGTGTAGGTGCTGTAAGTCAGCACCATACGTTGCCCACTCATACTACAAACATTCTAATGGGAAGCCATTTAAATGTTACGGCTTATCGTACCGTGTAGATGCTGTAAGTCAGTACCGTGCGTTTCCCACTCACATGATAACCATTCTAATGGGAAGCCATCTCAATGTTCGATCTTAAAGGTGAGATACCTCGTGGCCGACAAGGACAAATATAGAGCAGCTCTGGCTTTGCAAATAACAAACTTGTTAACAAGATCGATGTTTGCCTACAAGCTTGGAATGATGGACCTACCACAGGTATGGTACATGAATGCTGTGGTGCATATAAAGAGGAAGGGGATCAAAACTGAAAGGGCCAATAAGGGCCCGCCACCAGCGCCGGCAGTCACAGGGTTCTGAAAACAAACGATGGGGCACGCATACAAAACACAGGGAGCCCATGTAGAAAAACACGTAGAAATAAAGAATTTTCGACTTATGATGTTATCTAAATTGGTGCAAAGTTGAAATTTTTTAATGTTCATTGTCAAGCGAACAAATTAAATACAACGGTCTTTCAATGAACGCAGTACAAAATTATAAGAGGTTCGGAGCATTTGAATATATTTTGTGCCTAGTGCTATTTTCTCTGCAACTTGTCTCGCAACAGCGTTGCGACACAAGTTGCAAGAATGTTTAGGTGGTGCAATGGAAACGCAATCGTTACCAAAAGTAGAAACAAATTCTACTCGCAACCATTGCTGCTACATTTTTTCGAATTGCGCTTTTGGTTACAAGCTGCAATGCTCCTAGAACGTGTGTCGCAACGTGTGTTGCAGAGAAAATTGCTCTGTGTAATCGCTCCTTTAGTATAGTCTATCGCTCTCATACCGGCATAAAAGTAATACCGGAATAAAACTCGTACAAACGTTTTTCTCTTCTCTAAGCCCTGTGCAGGGGGTTCAGATTGAAAAGACTTCAAATTGATAAAAATAAAGCGACAAAGGCTACAAAAGTTCAATGATGAGTAATGCTAACACGTTTTTTCCAGTCTGTAGCGTTCTTCAGTGCTGTGGATATCGACAAAGTGTTGCGTAAAGAAGTGACTCTCGACTGCAAGACACCATCTAATCCACATGGATTACAAGAGGGACATGGAATTCCAACTGGTAGGTTCTCATTTTTTTCCCTCTTTATACTAAACGATTTTGGATTTCTTTTGTGTTTTGTGTGCACCGCTTATGCGCCGTCTCTCATCAATGCGACCCGGGTTCGAGTGCCGTCGGGCCCGGTGTCATGTGTGAGTAGAGTGGCTTGTTGGCTCACCCCTCTGCTTGAGGTTTTTTTTTCCGGGTTCTCCAATTTTCCTCTGTGAGAATCAACAATTCTAGAATCAGAGGGACGTATGTTAGATAAATCTTTGTAGTTAATGCATCCGAACATATTGCCGGTTTTCACATGACGTCATCAAAACATCAAAATCTAAACTATAGATCGCATAAAGGCATTTCTCAAGTATGTTTTAGAAATCAGTGTTATAAGTCACAAGAAAAAATGTCGAATCATTTCGGTGTTTGGTTCCCGAGTTATGAAGGTTGAGTTTGTGTTACTCAGTAACGTCACGACTAACTAAATAGCGTCCGCCATGATGGTGTACCAACTTGGAACACCAAGATGGCCGCTCCATACATTTTAACCAAAAATTGCGTCATGTTTACTCGCCTATAGTTCCGCAACGAAATGCTTTACAGCCTCGAAATTTGGCCAGAATATGTAGTTTTGACCGCTTTACAAGATTATGAAATTTGTATTTCATTATAATGCGAATTTACGCTTTTGAAATTCATGATGGCGTAGGTGAAACCAAGAATTTTAAATAACGGCTATTTTTTTTCCGTCCAGATTTTTAAATTTAAGGTAAACTCGTAAAATTACACGCAAGCGCAAGCATCCCCCCAGTGTTTAACCAGTCCCAAATAGATAGTAGTTCCTGCTTTGCCAATCAGAATTCTCTATCAAGGCATCGTCATGGTTACAGGACAGCAAACAAATGGCTTTTTTGTTCAGAGATCGATAAATTCTGGTCTGTTCTAGTTTATATTAATGCATATGTCATATAAAAACGAAAAATACCTTATGTTGACACCAATTCAGCATTTTTTTATGTCCCTACGACCCGTCAGACTCAAAACTTTACACGTTCTCTCCTGCTTTAGACCCAGTTTAAAGGTCGAATTTAACATGTGTCGAATCGGATACAAATGAACATAACCTATTGTTTGAATCATTTGCATTAGATTCGGTACATGTGAAATTCAACGTTTGAACTGAGCCTTACCTTCAATCACAACAAACAGACAGAGTTAGTCGAAATTAGGGAATTTTCGATGAATGGAAGCCAAAAACCCTGACCCTAGTAAGCAGACGATATGCACCTTCATTTTCTTCTACGTTGACAATGGGTGGCTTGCGCTCCTACGGTGCTGTATCTCACCGCCTTGCAGTTAAAGCCTGGGGGCGCGCGTTTTTTTTTCCAGGTTTTCTTCCTTCGTAAAAATCAACTCGTGATTCGAGCGTTGTGTGTTGTAAATAGTGGATGTAATGGTAGTGCGTGTGGAGCGAACCTCACGGAAGAGCTCCTTACGTATTGATGGTAGTTAAATATATAAAATGGAACAAAGACAGCCACAGTTATACGTTGCCAGCACCAAGATAACTGCAGAGCTTAACCGAAGCTTTAGGAGTTTTCGATGTCAAAAAAACCAACACACACACAAATAAAGAACTCTAAGATTTTTCTAGCAAAATGAAAAGGCGTCGAGATTCTGAACTAAAGAGGTGTTCTCAATAACCAGGTTTCCCTTTTTAAATTTTTTTTTAGGTGAAGCTCTTGATATTTACGAAATACTCGAGAGAACAACTGGCGGCAAGCTAAACAAGGAAAAACCTCGAGTTAAGGATGAGAGACTTGAAAACTAGTGAAAAAAGGAAAGTTATGTTAGTTAAAGTAGATAGACAAACTTTTCATAACTGAAAATATCTTTCATAAAAAAATATCAAGAATATATACAATTTTGCTGTTATTTCAATAAAAACAGCTGGAGCTCATTATCCATCCTGCCTGCCTGCCTGCCTGCCTGCCTGCCTGCCTGCCTGCCTGCCTGCCTGCCTGCCTGCCTGCCTGCCTGCCTGCCTGCCTGCCTGCCTGCCTGCCTGCCTGCCTGCCTGCCTGCCTGCCTGCTGTCATTCATTTTTAATTCAAATTCTGGAATTATTACTGCAGTAACGAAGTGGAAAGATGTATTCCTTGTGTGATGTATTTTGAAGGAGTAACCAAGTACTTTCTAGCAATACAATTCTTCTCTCAAGTTTCAGCATTTTGCAAGGAGTTTATAAGATACCACGAACTCTGATACCACTCTTAGCTCAAATTGCACTTTCAAAATTGTTTTACCAGTGGGCAGCGATTGAGGAATCTTACTCGCGCGGGCATGTAAATTCGTTCATTCATTGTTACTCAAAAAATGCAACGTTTAAATTTACTCCCTGCCACGTGACTCCAAAACAGCCAATAAGAGTGCTCAATAGATCCTAAGAAATATAGTAGATAAAGGACAATAATGCGTGTGACTCAGTGTTAGTGCCGAGGAGTCTTGCTGAGCCTGAGACTGGCTTAGCTAACATAATTGAGGTCTTTTATTCCCATCATCGTTCGTCTAGTTCAACTTTCAACCAAATTCAAAATGTCTTCGCTGGATACCACGACCTCTCACCTAAGTTCTGGCAGCACCATGAATATTGTAGAAAACGAAGAAGAAGATAATTTGCCTCAAAACGCTTCAACAGATGACAAGGTATTTCAGGATAAAAGTCTTGCTTGGGGATGGAGAAGTTTTAAACCATCTTGGCTGCAATGGCTGAATTCACCGAACTGGTTTGTGTTCTTCCTATGTTGGTTCACGTTTTTGCAAGGTACATTTTGATATTTTGAGTATATTTTCCTTTATGTTGCATATTCAATATATCTTGAAGGTGTCTGCGATTCAAGTGTTATCGTATCATTCTACACCAAATTTTATTACTTTTGTTTCTTGTTAAATGATAATTCAATTAAGGGGATGTGTCTTAATTAAGTTTATGGTTGTATGGTTGCCGCTAGTGTAATCCGTGATAAAGTGTAAGCAGTCCTGAAATTCCTTTTTAAATAGACCTCTATTTTTCCCCATAGTTTTTTGCTTGCTTTCTTGTCTGCCCACCTGCCTGCCTAGCACTAGCTAACTAACTAGCTATTTCCGTAGTTCATTTTAAATGAATCACGTGATCGCTGTTGGTTCGGCTATCATTCTGAAAATTCCTGCAAAGTCAAAACCATTTCATTTACATCTTGCAGAGTAAAATGAAAGTGATAAACACGAGCCAGTTATCGCATTTCAAGTAAGGATACCGCATACATGTTTATCTCTTTTAACAACTCCTCGAGACTTGGAATTTCAAATCAATTCAAAAGCACTTGAAAACAAAACAATGCGAACACGATATTAAAGTTGTAAATATCGAGACTTGGACGTCGAGGAACCAGAAAGTTATCGGCTGAAATTTTAAAAAGTTTGTAATACAGTTTTTGCTCTGTTCTTATAAGTGAGTAAATACTTGTACTACGGTTTTTCTTCCCTCTGCAAAAATCAAATAGTTTAAAAAACCATATCGATGTTAAGGCAATCATCGAGATTTAAATCAGTCTCTATTGCGATTCTCCTCTTAATTTCACACTTGTAATCCTGTTCTTCATGTAGCGAACCGAAAAAAGGCCGGTGTTTGCCGTACGTTATTTTTTAGGGAGCATTTATCTTTTAGGAGGGGGAGGGGTCCGGGGAATAGCTATTAGTATATGTGCCCAGTTGCTATCCCGGCTTAGTTTGTAAATTTTGAAATGGCCCCCAATAATAACTGGAAAAAAGCAAAAATGCAAGCCGGTTATTACTAGAAACAATCTGTGATTTCATTCAGATTTTCACTTGTAAATATTTGACTACCCCCCCCCCCCCCCCCCAATTCCTCCGGCCCCTCCCCCTCCTAAAAAATGAACTCTCCCTTAATATCTGGCTCTCGTCAATCAAACCACTTGGCTACCTTAATAACTCCAGATGTTTGGAGTTGTACGTGACCAGACAAGTTCATAGATGTCGACAGCACATGTTGGCGAACAACTGATGTTTGCCAAGTCACTTACATATATTACATATATTACATATATTACGTATATTACATATATTACATATATTACGTATATTACATATATTACATATATTACGTATATTACATATATTACGTATATTACATATATTACATATATTACATTGACCCCTTGCAACAACTCCTGCTGGGCGTGATTCGGTGGGCAGAGCAATAGACACTACCTTCTGGCCAGTTCGTTGCTTGCCCTCCTGGTTGCGCTGCTTTGGGGCTGATGCAACGGGCCTACATGGTATGTTTAGATCATAATTTATATTTCTATATTATATTTCAGTTTGTAATGCGCGTGTGAGCTTCTTCCTATGTAACACACGCAATATAAGTATTAAATTATATTATTAAATTATTATTACAGTATTTTAACGTTGAACATATTTATTTCTAAGTAATAACTTTTGCTGCCGTTTAATAAAGGTCCATACAGATTCCAATGAAACTCTTTTACGCGTTTGTTTATAAACTTCCAATCGTCATCCAAGGTTACGAATAGATATCACGCAGACGTCGTCTATCCATTCCATCTGTTAAGCCCTTTACACTGGCAATTTTTGTGGCAATTTTCGAAAATATGAAACCTTTTGTCTCATCCTTCAAAAGAGACATTCATTTAGGAAAATCTTGGTATCCTGAAAAAAACTTTACAAGTAAATTCTTTATTATTATTTATTCGGCAACGCTTCGTGGATCCACACTACTTTGACAATGTGGTGACGCAACTTATCGTCAATAAGAAGAACAGACACATAAAAAAACTGATGTCTATTTGTTAAATTTTGAATATTTTTACTTAATATACATTCCTATTCATTTCCAGGGATGGCAGTCAACTCATTCGTCAACCTTGCCCTACCAACTCTCGAAAAGCGCTTCAAACTCAACAGTAAATTAACTGGTTTCATCATCTCGTCCAATGACATTACAGCGTTAATTCTGGTCATGTTTGTCAGTTTCTTCGGGAGCTACGGACACAAGACCAAGTGGCTTGGCTATGGCTCTGTAGTTACTGGAATTGCTGCGTTAACATTTACAATTCCGAAGTTCTTGGTCGGCAAATACCGACCAGCCGACTGTAAGTATGCGTAGCCGCGACAGCGTGTCCTAGTCCCATCCATCCATCCATCCATCCATCCATCCATCCATCCACCCATCCTTCCATCCATCCATCCATCTCATTTCTATTTTCAGTACGATCAGCAGGTAGTTCGTTGTGTTTTTTAAACGCCACATCACTTCAAGCCAAAGAGTGTAACGGAGACTCCAGCTCTGCCAGTCTGTACTACATGTTCTTCATCTTATCTCAGCTTCTAGCCGGGGCTGGTACGACCTCTTTGTTTACATTAGGACCAGCTTATATAGATGAAAACGTGCACCCGAAGAAGATGTCCTGGTATCTGGGAGTCTTTTATCTCTCTTTTTTTCTCGGTCCTAGCATTGGTTCAATACTTGGTGGACAACTGCTATCGATTCATGTTGATTTGTTTCTGGTACGTTTGTGTGTCTAATCTCGAAGTATACACTGTTTGTGTTTGGTTTGTTAGCCAAAAAGCCATCAAAAAGGCCATTAGCCATCATTCCATGGTTGAGGAGAAAACTGGGTCGAGTGGGCATTGCAGTGCATTATGGGACTGCTTTAGGATACGAAATAGACGCCATCTTGGAAATATGTCCTCTAAGACAGTCCATTGCGATGCCAACCCGACACAGTTTTTTCTCAACCTCGGAATGGCTAATAAACCTTGCTATTCTCCACGGGACACTGCAACTTCCGATGTTCTATGTTCTTGAACTCGACAACAATTATGCAATTGAAAATAAATACAGAACATAACAGATAGCTAGTAAAAAAACTCCGTCGCTTGTTTGTTTGTTGTTTGGTCGCTTGGTTGCTTGGTCGTTTGGTCGCTTGGTTGCTTGGTCGTTTGGTCGCTCGGTCGCTTGGTTGCTTGGTTGCTTGGTCGCTTGGTCGCTTGGTCGTTTGGTCGCTCGGTTGCTTGGTCGCTCGGTCGTTTGGTCGCTTGGTCGCTTGGTCGCTTGACTGAATGAATGATAACTAAATTGATTTTTCAGCGCGAAGGTTTCAACCTCACTCCCACAGATCCACGCTGGATCGGCAACTGGTGGCTGGGTTCATTCGTCTGTGGATTCATTTTGGTTTTATTAGGATGTATCTTGCTTGGTTTCCCCTCGATACTCCCAGGTTCTGTTGAAATGAGGAAAAAAGCAATAAAAAAAGGCTACATCAAAGAAGACAAAGAAGAACTGACAGGCAGCCTGAAGAAGATCTTGCCTTCAATTAAGTCACTATTTACGAACTGGACTTACTTATTTCAGGCGCTAGGCTCGACATTCAGGTTAGCTGGGCATTGTTTGGTGATTTCAAGTTTACGCAAAAAGATTTTTATTCATAATATGAGAATGAATTGTGGTGAAGCGGTAGTGCAGTCTCCTCTCATTTCTGGGTTCTTGGGTTAGATTCCTGGACTCAGCTCCACATGTCAGTAGAGTTTGTTAGCCTCTGTCTCTTGATTGAAGGCGGTTTTTATCCTTCTGCAAAACCTAACACACTGAGTGTATTTTTCTGAGTCTTTCAATTTGATGCAGCTGCACAAGGGTAGCATGGGTGGCGTTCGCGGTTAACGCGTCGTCTTTCACCGCTGTGAGTCCAACGGATCGGGTCGCTGGTTCGAGCCCTGCAGTCGTGACATGTGAATTGAGTTTGTTTGACGTGTTGTTCTCTCCTATGCTACGAGGGTTTTCTCCGGGTTCTCCGGTTTCCTCCCTCCGTAAAAATCAACATGTGAGTTGAGTGTTGTGTGCATAGAATATTAAATGTAGTGGTAGTGCGTGTGAGCAAAAAGTGTCCCTAATTAGTGCGAAAGCCTTCATATACTGCGAGGATCAGCTCAATTTGATACATCACAACCGCAGTACAAATATGTATTTCATATATATTCTCATGCACATATCTAACACACTGAATAGACCATTTAAAGAATATAATCATGTGGCTGTTACTAGAAGACAATAAATAAATAAATAAATAAATCGGACTTTATTTATTTAAGAACTTTTGCTGGATTACCAATGTCATATTCAAAACCTTTTCCTAAATATTTTTTTACCCCTATGAGCGGATACTTTCGATTTCAAGATAGCTGAGACTTCCCCAAGGGACCCTTGACTGAGTTGACGTGACTGTTCGATTCAAAGGGCCTATTCAAATTCTATCTTGCTTTTTTTACCTGTGCCCTGACTTGGATCATCCCAGAGGTTGTTTCAGTTTATTGATAACATTTTAAGGCTAATCTACAGCCAGCAGCAACATCAAAATCTTTAAAAAATCAATTCATTTTGTTTTCGTTTTGTTTCAGTACACTAATTGGTCTTGGTGTTGGTCCGTTCTTCTATAAACTTCTTACTGGTAAATACGGAGCATCATTAACAGAGGCAGGCATTGGCATAGCAATCATTCTTCTACCTGGCTCAGCTGCGGGAATATTTATTGGTAATCATAGAATGCTGATAAAATTAACTATTTTTAAAGCTTGCTATATTTTAAACAACTGACAGTAACTTCGCCGTCTGCTCACTAACTATTTATAATTCCACTCTTTTTGCCGCCTTTTTTAAAAATGTCGGGGCAAAAGTCGTGAGAAATTTAGGTGGTATGGGTCTACCACTAAAAAGAGCGTGAACGTTGACTCGTAATGGAATACGTGTTTACCCGCCAAAAAGAGCAGAAAACGTTGACTCCCGGTAAATAGTACACGCGCCTTCCCACCGAAAAGAGGGGGAACTGCCCCCCTACACCCCCCACGGGCTACGCCCTTGTAAAAATATATTTTGTCTTTCCCAACTAGGATCCTTCGTTACCAAGAAAGTCGGAGTTCGTGACTCCTGTAAACGGGCTGCAAAAGTAACGTTTCTTCTACAACTGGTTGGGGTTTGGGGTTCGTTGAATTTTCTAATTCCAGGATGTGATTATGACAAGTACGCAGGCGTGGATGTGGGATACAGAAACAGGTATATTCAATCTCGTCCTCACAGCCTGCGTTTCTTCTGACCTGCGGCGAAGAACGAGGGGTCTGACATAATCCATTTTTTTGTCGCATGCGCAATTTTCCGGAAGTTATAAAATATAATCAATGAAAATTATTCTTCCATTCTTTTTGGAAAGTCTTTAAACGCATGCGGTCAGTGTTTGACCACCATTTGGAGCACATAATGAGATTCAAAGACTTTTATCAGCTGATTGAAACCCAGCAATTCTTGGGGTGCAACCACACGATTCAAAATCCCTTGAGATATAAAAATCAAAGAAATAGCCGCCATATTGGTTGATTTAACGAGAGAAGCTTAATGAGGTATTCTTTGCTATCGTCAACCAACATGGCGGCTTTGACGCCCAATAATTACGCACTAATTGTGCGCGTTTGTTTCATGGCCTAAATAAAATAACTTTAACCTAGGTGTATTATATAATCTACTAACTATTTCACGGATTAGAGTGCAAACAATAAAACCGTGAAACTTTAGTAATACTAAGTAATACAATTTTATTCAAATTCCATTGTTTTCTATTGTTTAACTAGCACTATTTTGTACTATTTAGTAATAAGTGTTTCACGGATTAATTGTTTTCACTCTAAGTAAAGCCAATTGGTTGATCATTAAGTATGGTGCTGGTATTAAATGTCATTCAAATGTTGCTGATATTGTTTTATCTTATTTAAAGTTCTATTGGCAAACTCTCCTTAGAAGACCAGTGCAGCTCAAGGTGCCATTGTTCTACTTCAAGGTTTAGACCTGTTTGCGCACCCAATGGTATCAACTATTATTCTCCTTGCTTCGCAGGATGTACTCAACATATTCCTGGTAAGGTGAGGTAAACGTTTACTGCGCCGCACTTTTTTTCCGGTATAGTCAATTTGGATGAATGGATGGATGGACGGACGGACGGACGGACGGACGGACGGACGGACGGACGGATGGATGGCATGGATGGCATGGATGGCTGGATGGATGGATGGATGGGATGGGATGGGATGGATGGATGGATGGATAGACGGACGGACGGACGGACGGACGGATGGATGGATGGCATGGATGGATGGATGGATGGATGGATGGATGGATGGATGGATGGGATGGGATGGGATGGGATGGATGGATGGATGGATGGATGGACGAATGACGGATGGATTTCGATAGCTGTCAAACAATCGACATTTCTTATATATTTCAGGGTTTTACAAATTGTTCGTGTGTCGGCCCTTCATTCAACGTGTCGGCCAATCATACCCAGTTGCACACGATTCTCGCAGAAGGTGTTTGTCGTCAAGAATGTTACCGGCTTAACTACTACGCCTTCGTATTTGCTAGTCTGTTTGTCGTTATCCTGGGATTTTCCAACGCGATTCCAAGTAAACTGGTAACGCTAAGGTAAAACATATTACTCTTGTTAAACAATCTGGTACCCAGAGCTCTTATTTCTTCCTGCGCGTGCTCGACGAAATAATCCGGCCCGCACCAAGAACCTTTCTCGTACCCAGAGCACCGAAACGCACCCATGCGCAACGTGTTTCTCTAGTTTTAGTTATAATCAGCTGTGCGTTCTTTCTTTTCTATATTCAGATCAGTTCCCAACAATCTGCGCGCCTTTGCTTTAGGAATCCAGTTTGTGTTTTTACGCGTAGTTGCTGGACTACCCGGTCCTGTTATCATTGGGGCTATCATTGACGGGACGTGTACTTTATGGAGCACGAAATGCGGAAACCGCTTAAACTGCCTGAATTATGATTTCTATAAACTTGGGTGGATCATTACTGTTTACGGTTTTCCGCCTCAAGGTACGTGACTGAATGTTGGGTTAAAATTCGTGTGTTTATCTGTGTGCTCCTGAGAGCAATGTTTTTATTTTTCCATTCATATCTCTCCATCCATTCATCTATCCATCCATCTCTCCATTCATTCATCTGTTCGTCCATCCATCCATTCATCTATTCATCCATCCATCTCTCCATCCATTCATCCATCCATCCATCTCTCCATTCATTCATCTATCCAACCATCCATCCATCTATCCATCCATTCATTTATTAATTTATTCATCCATTCATCCATCCCTCTATTCATTTATCTATTCATCCATCCATCCATCTTACATAAAGGTTACTTAAAGGTTACTTAAGGATGATTCTTTTATTTTCATTGTCAGGGGTCACGATATGGCTAAACTTAATTAATAATTTGTGTCTTTCAGCTCTATCCTTGCTCTTCCTTTTCCTGTCGTGGTTTCTGTGCAAAGACTCGGAAAACTCCTCATGGCCACCTTCCGGCGAATATAAAATGAACAATAATGAAATGCAAGAGTATGGCGAAAAGATTGATGATTCTGTTGGCGGTCAAGGCGTTGAAAATTTAGGAGTCGAGACAGAGGAAAACGCGAATAATACCAAATTTTAAAGATGTATTTAGTAATACGTACAATAATTATTTTGAATGAATGAATGATTAAAAAAATTAAATTAATAAATCACTTTGTTTAAGTGTCTAGTCGTTCTAGTGCTTTCGCACTAATTGGGGACACTTTTCGCTCACACGCACTACCACTACATTTAATATTCTATGCGCACAACGCTCAGCTCACATGTTCGTGATTTTTACGGAGGGAGGAAACCGGAGAACCCGGAGAAAACCCTCGCAGCACAAATAAAAAGTTTCATAACTGAAAACATTTGTTTGCATAATCTTTTATTTGGTTTACTTGAAGCTCTCAAATTTAATTTTAATGTTTTGATTTTTCTTTAATTTTAATGGGTTTCTCTTTTATGGGTTTCCTGTGGTATTGGCGGGAAGCCATAAATAAGGAAACGATAAAGCGCAACAACTACAGTAATAATAAAAATGGAAAATAAAGAAAAAAGAGAAAAATGTAAAAGAAATTCCTTAGGGACAAAATTAACATTAAAAGAAAAAAAGAATCGAAATAAAGATCTGAAAAGAGAGGAAAAGAAAAGGAAAATCCCGGCTGTCTTTCTCTCGCTTGGATTTCTCACTCTACTTTCCTTTTATTCAGAATGTTTGATCAAACATTGTTTATCATAACGAAAGACATGAAAAACGCACGAAAAGTTGCTAAATTCGTTCCACTGGACGCCATTTTGAATATTGCAAATCTAATTAACTCTTGACCCTAAGCCTGCACTAATGTAGATCAGCAGTTTCCCCAAACACAAAACAAAATGGCGCTTCACATGTGGAGTATAACTTTGTCTTCACTGCCTTCATGTTCATAAATAGCAATGCTTAACCCCAAAATACAGTCAAAGATACGTCCATTTGGTTTAATTATCTAGCATTCTTTGAAGCAGTGAAAAAATTACGGCTTGAAACGTTAAGTGTTGTACTCACGTGGTCTGAGCAAGAGCTCACTAGGACCTCTTTTTATCATTGAAGCATCTTTTTTTCTCTTTTAACGTATGAAAGTGGAGTATAATAATGGAGAGCGCATGAGGCAACTTGAACTATAGCAAAAATATAAGTATTTACAGCTTTGAAGTACATAACTTTACAGAAAACTCACTGGCAGCGTGATAAATTATGGAAGAGTCAGGAGTAGTGGGTATTGAAGCTATTTTTGAAACTCTACAACACGCATGTAGCCAGAATCCTGAGTTACTTAAGCCAGCTGAACAGAGGCTACATTCATGGGAGACGCGACATGGCTTTTATACTGCATTAATGGTTAGTTCTTTTTGGATGTATAGTTTGTCGCATTGTTTTGGGTGCCTAATTTTTACTCCCTTTGAGAACACGTTTTTTCATGTATTAAGACCTGTTGTAAGAAATTCACAATCTGGGGGACAAAGCAATTTAAATCTTTGATTGAGCCCCAAGTATGAGCTATTGTCATTACTATGCCAAACAGAGATGCAATTAATTGATGGAACAAAGCAACTTGGCAAGAACTATTGTCATGATAATATTTGGCAGATTAACAAATTGACAACGCAATACTAATATTTTGTAAATATGCCATCTAGCCCTATGCAGTCATCTCTCGCTACAACAGATGCTTTCGGGACCATCACTTTGTGTTTGTAATAGGGAGTGTGTCTGCAATTATTTTGTTACATCATCACCTTTATCATCTTTTATTGTATCCTCTTGTGGTCAGCTGTTAATATCAATAATTATAAAATAACTAAGAGATAACGCACACTCTGATTGGTCAATTACCATTTTATATAACCCAACATAGATCGTGAGGAAATGATGTCAGCAACGCAAGCAATGTTTTGTTTGTTTCTTATGTTTTTTATTATTTCTTTTGAGTTAATCGTTAGTTATTTCTTTGTTATTTTATAAAAGAGATAGAAAACTCCCCTTGCTTGTGCTATGTTGAGTTATACAAGCACTTGGGAAATTGCATGAGCCCTCGAGAAGTGCCAAAAAGCACTCGCCTAAGGCCCATGCTTCTCCTAGCACTTTTCTCTGACTCACGCAATTTCCCGCGTGCTTGTATAACTCAACATAGCACGTGCGCTCTTTTTCTATCTCTTTGATGTCATTACTGTAGAAAAACTTTATCAAAGTAGTCCAATTCTGGCTGGACATTGTCCAATTACAGGCCATTATTCTAAGTGCTGTATTTTTTGTGAAGGTGCATAGAAATAACCAAAAACAGATAGCTGGAGGAACACAACTAAAAAAAATTGCTTTGAGCTTTGCAGACTCATCTCCCTAAGCAATCAAACATCTTGCTGAATTTCTATTCCTTTCATCAGTTATTGTCAGTATAATCCAGACAAGGTATTAGTAAGCTAATTGTGTATTCGATTCTTATATATTTTTCAATTCCAGCACATATTTTCCAATCGATCAATGGATGCCAACATTCGATGGTTAGCTATCCTTTACATTAAGAATGGTGTGGATAGATATTGGAGGAAAAATGCCCCAAAGTAAGTTACATCTTGATATACACTCACTATAATGAATAAACATTATATTTTTATACATATTTTTTTATTATTATCATTATTATTATTATTATTATTACTATTATTATTATTATTACTATTATTATTTTTTTTTAATATTAATATTTTTTAAATGTTATTATTATTATCATTATTATTATTATTATCAATGTGCCATCTTAATTCATCTTTTGTTGTATTCTCTTGTGGTGAGCTGTTAATATCAATCGGCATCATTACTGTAACAAAGCTTTATTTGCCCCCCTGGACGCCCCATAATGCTTTGCAATCCAAGATGGCCAGCACATCATTGAAGTAGTCCATTAGGGTTTTACAACCTGTACTTTATGTAGCTATTTATCTTTGTCTTTATCTTGTGTTCTGTGACTTTTTTAAGGGCTATCCCAGAAGAGGAGAAAGCAATGATGAGACACCAGTTGATATTGTCATTAGATGAGCCTGTTCATCAGGTAATGTAGTAGACCATGCTTTATCTTAGTCTGGTGTGGTATTGAACATGTTCATCAGGACCTATTTGTTCAAAGGGTGGACAGGGCTATCTGATGGATAATATTGTTATCCAGTGGATAAATTTATTGGATATTAGCATTTATTATATAGATATCGATGAATTACCAGGTTTTCTCTAGTGTCGAAAACTTGATATCTTTCACCAGTGGAAGATAACATATCTTTCACACGTGAAGATATCGCTGTTGAAGCAGCTTGCTTTTTTAATAAAGAATTTTTGAGCTTTTGTTTTATTTAAGTTTCATCGATATCTATATAATAAACAAAACGTTACATGGCCGCTTGGAGATATGAATTTTATCTTCTCGTGTTCAATTTAGATATCTCACTTGTTCGCGTGTGCTCACTCGTGAGATATCAATTGAGCACTCGAAGATAAAATTCGTATCTCCGCGTGCCCATGTAATATCCTCTATTGACTTAATAATATTTGATATTTGATACTTATATTGTGCATTTTAGATATAAATACTCAAATGCGCATTATGTGACTTATGCGCTAGACAAGGATTTATCCATTGCCATCCACTCTTGTATAACCGGGCTCAGGTAATACGGTAGGCCTTGCTTGATGTTGAACTCATCAGTGAAAATGAGCATTATGCAGGTGTATGCCTTGAGCTGACCAGGTGTCCATGGTAACCACACCATGATCACCACATACTGCAGCACCTGTCATACTGGCATGTCAGAGTACTTGCCCAAGGGTCAACTTACCCAAAGTCTATGATGTACTTACCTATAATCAAGCTCAACTTCCCCAGCTCATATGTAATCTTAGTTCTTTGATTGTTTTTAATTTAAAACAGATCGCAACACAAGTAGCAGTTTTAATTTCAAAGATTGCAAGACTTGAATTGCATAGTTGGCCAGAACTTTTTCCTGCTCTGTTTGAGGTAATTGAGGACTTAATGAACTGTTGTGTAAAATACCTATATAAAAGGATTGAAAAATGGGATTAAATAAATGAGATTAAAAAAATGAGATGATGGGAAAAATAAGGAGATAATAGTGATAATTAATGCAATATTGGGAATTATGGGATAATTAAGGGAATTTTAAAATGTTTCATAGATTTACTCTTCCTCTAATGAATTCCATTTCAGAACAAGTGTCATTCTCTTAAAAATATATATGTAAGATATAGAATAAGTCTTATTCCTTGTGGATCCTTATGCATAGCTATTACACAAAGAAATGCTACTCTAGAGAATGACACATGGTCTAAAATGTGAAAATCCTATGCCCATCTAAAGATGTGTAATAATTAATAGATGGTTATAATTGGTGAATTTAATATTTAATGACCCATACATCATATATTTGATACTTGAGCCTGTTGCAACCTTTTATTGTTATTATAGGGAGTTCAGAACCCTTCGTTTTTAGTAAAGCACAGATCTTTACTGGTCTTGAACCATGTAACCAAGATGTTGTCGTCTAAGAGACTGGCCAATGATAGACAACTATTCAGACAGGTAAGATTATTGAAGAAATAGAAAACCCGCGCGCGTGCTGTGTGCTGTCATAAAGCACGCGGTGGTTGGCAGAACACGAGAGAAGTGTTAGGAGAAGCACGACGCATAGCAGTTTTTTATTTCTTTTGTAAAATACAAATTACAATAATAGATAGGAATGACGAAAGGGAAGGTGTGCGTGTGTGCAATGTGCTCTCATAAAGCACACGCTCCAAACCAATCAGAACGCGACATTCATAACAGTTATTTTATAAACAATTATATCTAACTCTTGAATATATGGACACTCAAGAGATTACATGTAAATGGTCCTTGATTTACAAGGGTGGCACTGACTGCCATTTTCATAAACATGTGAACTTGGTAGCTGCAATCAGCTGCACCCTGAAATTTAAAACTAAAAATAAAAAACTAATTAGTCTAGTGCGAGCTGTGTCGGTGTTTGTAATGAAACAGTAATGATAAAACTTAGATGAAAAAACTGACATTTTAAATGCTAGTCCTTCGTCGGAGTAAAAGAGGAAGGACTAGCGTCCGAAATGTCAGTAAGTGTTTTCATCTTTTCATGGTGTATAATTTACCTTTTTATCATTACCTTTTATATTTGACTGGCGGCCATGAAAAACCAAGTTCTAATGGGCAAATCACGACTAGTTGCATGTGTATGAAAATAGCGGTAATAAGGTGGTAATAGCCAAATGCTAACAAGCATATGTGGCCCTCATTCATTTCTATCTTCATGCATATTTTTTAAATATTATTTCAGTTATCTGAGAGCATCTATGCATCTATACTTGATCTGTGGGAAGCTCATTCTACTTTGTGTTTTGAAAAAGTACACCAACAGGTACAATATAGGATGTATTCAAGATATAATATTCACAGTTACAGTATATCATGTAGCAGTGAAATATATAGTGCTTGAAGCAGGGTCCAAAATTAGCAGTCTTCCATTCATCAGAAAATTTTCAATTGATGACTGGATTTTAGAAGATGGTCTTTCAGCTATTGACTAAACTGTTTGTCCTGAGACTGTTTGCAGTGTTTGTTGAATATAAGAACGAGCTTTCTCAATGCTTTTTAGTCAATTATTATTTTAATTCAGGCTTCATTATGACCCCAAAGCACAGCTGTAATCTGAATCCATGATGGTTGATTTGAGAGGAGAGAGAGAGAAAAGAAAAAAAAACCACTTAGTCACTTACAGTACAATTTTGTTTTTGCAGGCATCAAATATCGAAGAGTCCTTAGAACTAAGTATATTGTTAGTAAAAGGTAAGGATAACACTTCACACAACTACAGAATAGACTCCTTGTAGCACGTCAGAATGCAGCTCAAATTGGAGGACATAACAATAGGTTTCCAATTTTACAGTAATGGGATTGGAATTCTTTTGTTTTGTCCTCCCAATTGAGCTGCTTTGACGTCACATTTTCTTACGCATTCCCTTTCAAATAGAGAATTGTACGCCAGTAGTAGCTGTAAGTACTACCATTTGGTTGGATCCATAGCCTCAAGAGTAATACAATGACACGTTTGTGTGGGTTTGTGGGTGGGGTTGTGTGAGGGGGTGTGCATATGGGGTGGGGGAGGGGGAAGGGGGGTATTTCTGTACATAGAGGTATTGGGTTGAGGCAAGTGGGTACAGTTTAGGATAACAAAAGACTCATCAAGTCAACAGGGTCGTCATATCTGTTATTTCTTATGTACCACTTAGCATTGATCAGTAAGCATTTTGGTTTAGTCCTCAGGAAACTCACTGTTCATGGCCACAGAGGATTTACTCCTGATTCCAAGCCAATGGTATGTTACTACTCACTATTTTGGATGTGAGGAATTATTATTTGTGAGGAATTATTATTTATGAGCTAAGAAAGTGTTATAGAAATCATTTGTCTCTAGCTGTCTCGAACCATGACCTTCTGGATGCCAGTCAAATGCTCTACCACTGAATCTAGTGATTTTTTATTTCATTTATTTTTATATTTCAGGTATTTCTTAGCACAAGTTTTGACAAGATTAGACTGTTTTTGGAATGTCGTAAGTAGCTTCAGAGACTATGAGAGATGGTCCTTGGTAAAGAATAGTGGCTTTGCACCATCACGTGATGGCAGCCATGACAGGAGGCAGGAACAATTGAATCTGGTCTAATCTGATTTACATAAGAAATAACTCAGTTTCCCAGGGCAAAGAGACTCTATCGGTGTGCCTCCTGTCATGGCTGCCATCACGTGATGATGCAAAGCCTCTATAGTATAGTCTGTGTAGTTTGATTCGATAGTAACATTAATTATGCTTCAATGATTTTAGGGAGACAGCTAGGCCACAGCCAAAAGTTAAATGAAATGGTGGAAAAAATAGCAAAGCTTTTAAGCAAGTCTGTAAGTATAAAGATGTGTGATTGTTAGCCGTCGTTTCATACAGGGCTTTTAATACTGGTATTACTGGAAAACGAAATATGGAAAATGAAAAGAATTTCCAGGTTCCCGAAAAAGTCCTTGAAATTTCTGTTCTACTTTTAATTTTGTGACCGTTTTTGTCGAATTTGAAATGGAAAGTCAATTTACATATTTCTTGTGCTTCCTGGAACCTCGACAGAAAATTGATCAGCAAAATCATCACCATCATCATCATCACCATCATCATCATCACCATCATCATCATCATTACCACCATCGCCACCATCATCATCACCATTATCATCATCATCACCACCATCACCATCATCATCGCCACCATCGCCATCATCATCACCACCATTATCATCACCTTTATCACCATTATCAACATCAGTATCAACATCATCACCGCCATCATCATCACCACCATCATCATCACCACCATCATCATCACCACCATTATCATCACCTTTATCACCATTATCAGCATCAGTATCAACATCATCATCACCACCATCATCATCACCACCATCATCATCACCACCATCATCATCACCACCATCATCATCACCACCATCATCATCACCTTTATCACCATCATTATCATTATCAGCATCAGTATCAACATCATCATCACCACCATCATATATAATACCTTCATAACCATCACCATCATCAACAGCAACCAATTGCTAATATTCTAAATGATGTTTATGTTTGTTTCCATGGTAACTATAGCTTTTGGACAGCTTGGATCACCACCCATCGTCTTTCATCCCATTGGTGCAAAAGAGTCTAGAGTTCTGTGTCACTTATTTATTTAACTCAGAGGCAGCAGGTAAATTCTATTGTAACGAAACGTAACGATTGGCAAACGAAAATTTACGATGGGCTCAAGAAAATTAACGATGGGATAACGAAACGTAACGAAGGGCTAACGATAATAAACGAGTAAGAACGGGAAGAAAACGACAGCTACAACGGAAAGTTATTAAAAACTAACGAGAACTACCGGAAAACAGGCGAATAATAACGAAAACAATCTACAACTGACCGGGGGGAGGGGTGGGGGACTGAGAGGGGGGAGGGATGTATTGACGATAGCCGAAGCTGAGAAGTAACGAAAACTGACAAAGCATAACCGATGAAAAATGTATTGGAAAATAACAGAGAAAAAGACAAAGTATCAGAATAATACACTATAGTCAAACGTGTTAATTAATCATATTTTGGAAATAATTATCTAAGTTGTAATTCTGGGTACAATAAATTATTGCTATCGTTGTACTATGATTTAGGTTTTGCTATGCTAACAGATTTTGCCGATTTATTCACGTTATCGTTGGCATTGCAAAGTTTCACATACGCTTTATGTAATGTTTAGTTTAATGGAGTATACTTTTTTCTTGCTTCAGGACTTGGGTTTGAGTTGTTTCTTGTTCAGTGTTGTAACATTGTGAGAGCCATTCTGCGCTGTGACGTCTACCGTCCACCCAAGGAAATTAAAGGTATTGATACGATGAAATTATGCAATAGATCCAACCTCATTCACGTAAGAAGTGGTTACTCAGACAAGGTCAAACGTCGAACTTTACATGAGCCGAAACTAATGACACGAAAGAAGACCGATTTTTATTTTATTTTTCAATTAGGTTCGGCTCATGCGTAGTTCGACGTTTGACCTGATCCTTTAGGATTAAGATTAGATCACTTGTCAAGAGATTGAGTTTAAGTTAGTTAATTTTTTGCGGAGGGAGGAAAACCAGAGATCCTGGAGAAGTGAATGAATTGAAGGAGAGATGAATGAGTAGATGGTGTCGATGAATGGACGGATGGATGTAGGATGGATAAATGCTAAATGGCTGGATGAGAGAATAAATGAATAGCAAGATGAAAACTGCAAAGGAAGGACGGACGCACGGACGCACGGACGCACAGACGGAAGGACTTACGGACGCACGCACGGACGGACGGACGCACGGACGGACGCACGGACGCACGGACGGACGCACGGACGGAAGGACTGACGGGCAAATGGACAAATGAGAAGGCGGGAATAGATGAATGAATGAGTGTATAGATAAATTATGGAAACTTTCATCTCTTCCATTTATAACTTCTGATTATTTTTCTCTACTCCAGAAAGTACTCCACAAGAAACTATTGCAGTTCATCAGGTATGTGACTAACTCAAATAGACACCTAGATTTAAGGACGTTCTTGTGCAAACGATACCATCGTTAGATTTTTTAAATAATTTTGGATAATGAAAGTACATCATACTAGAAGTAAAATAAGCAAATAAAAAATGGGATTCCCTGACTTCGTTTAGCCGTAAGAATGCTTGGAAGTTCAATCTTTTAACGGTAAAAACGCGCGAACAACTTAGACATGGAAAGCTTTTAAACTTGTCCGCATATTTCACTGAACTCTAGAAGATAACAAAATAATTAGTTAGCATTTGAAATTTGTGTTAAAAATTAGAAATATATTTAAAATGTTATTGGGCTACAAGTGTGGGTTTGGAGCCATATTCCTGCACGAAGCGGAGGAGAAACGTTTTATCGAAGGGCACCTGCGAACCTATACAGTAACCTTAACCCAAAATTGTTCTTTAACTATCATTTTCCTTAGATTGAAATAAATAGATAAAAATTAAATTATCTTTCCTAATTTCTAAACATTTGATATGTAATTTTTTTAAATGCGAATAAAGACATTGTTTTTTCTTTTCTTATTTTTTTAAACTATCATTGTGCATTTGAATAAGGTGTACCTCCTTACTAAGTACAAAATACACTATTTATTTTTTTCATTTTTTTTTACCTTTTTATATTTTTTCCGATAGGTTAAGATGTCATTTTTCACGCCATCAGTGTTGACAGAAATCATACAACGACTTGTGATGCATTTCTTTTTGTTAAAAGAGGAGGTAATGATCTGTCAGTCCTTTCTTACTTACTAAAACTGATATAACAAGACTCTAAATCTTGCGAGTTGTTGTTGCTAACGATTATGGAGATGATGATGATGGTGATAATGATGATAGTGATGCTGATAAAGGTGATGGTAATGGTCATGATGGTAATATGATGGTGATGGTAATGATGATGGTGATGATGATGATGATGATAATAATGGTGATAATGATAAAGGTGATAGTAATGGTCATGATGGTAATATGATGGTGATGGTGATGATGATGGCAATGATGATGATGGTGATGATGATGATAGGATGCTGATAAAAGTGATAATATTGGTCATGATGGTAATAATGATGGTGATGGTGATGATGAGAATGGTGATGGTGATGATGAGAATGGTGATGGTCATGTTGATTGTTATGGTGATGGATGATGATTGTGATAATTATAGTAATGATGATGATGATGAATGATGATGGTAGTGATGGTGATGACGATTATGGTGACGACAATACAGTATTTTCAGTTGTATTTCGTGAATGCTATAGAAGACATACAGTCAATTCAAAAAATGTTTTCGTCAACCAACTCAAGTCTACGCGACTGGACCGAAAGGAACTCTGGGTAGCAATCATTAAAGCCGAGTTGACTCCATAATTCTATCTGACTAGTTATGCCTGGTTTACACCACAAACCTTCGTAGGCGAGTGGGAAGTGTTGAAGGAGACGTTTTTTAAATGCCTTCATACTTTCGGAATCGTGAACTGAATCATAACTACTTTGTTTTTCTTTCCCTAAACCCGAAGACATGCATTTGATGGATTCTTTCTCGCCATTATTATCTTATTTCTAGCGGGAACAATTAATTCAGAACGAATATTTAACCGCTTCAGTGATTTTTACCCATATTCCTTTCGGTCCAGTCGCGTAGGCTTGAGCCAGTCGACGACAACGTTTTTTGAATTGACTGTATGCACATCTGACCCACCCACCCCATCCAACACAAATTTACCCCCACCCCTGTATGGAATTCACTGGCACCCCTTCTGAATTTGTTTGAAGCTACGTACTTAAAGAAACTCTGTACCAATTTTAGTGATTTTTGTAACGATATTTTAAGCAACCTCTATTCAACAGTAATGATGGTTTGCCGATAAGAAAGGTTCCTAGCGTTAGCACAAAGTTTATGAGAATTTTGCTTTCCTTAAAGGAATTAGAAAACTGGGAGTCAGATCCAGAAGATTTTGGTAAGCCCATTTTGTGTTTCTATAAGTACATCCATCCCATCTCGCATTGATTTTTCTTTCAATTATTTATTATATTTCCAGTAAATGAAGAAGTTGGGGAATCATGGCGATATCAGTTGAGGGTAAGTGTGACTAAAATGGTTTCTAATAATAGAGTGCATACCATATATTCGTGAAAAAACGTTGTAAGAAGTTGCACAAATTTGCTCAAATTAGTAAGTTCAGTAGACCTCAGTAGACCTTAGACCTACAAAACTTTGCTCTGATTTGTACAAATTTGTTAGTTAACTTTTTCATGGTTTTGTATTTACACGTGAACACAAGGCTAGTCAGTACAGAACAATAGTTATTGGTCTCCATATTTCTATTCAGTGTATAATAGAGATTAACCCTATAGAGAATATCTCCTAACATCGAATTGGAATCTAATGTCCTTCATATATATTTTTTCTACAGCCAAGCACAGAAGTCCTGTATCTTACTTTGTTTGCAGAGTTCAGAACTATAGTCACACCAGTGGTGGTCAACATGATTCATACGGTACAAGGTTGGTATCCATGGTAACCTGGGTTCACTGACTGCTAAACCGTCCTTGATTCCACATTCAATATTACAGAATCTCTGCCGTACCAATAGTCCCCTTCACGGTTCTCTGCGCCATCTTGAAAGGTAGCCGTGCCTTTGCATCAAAGCGAGACGAACGGTGAGCTTGCAATGATAGAGATCTTTTTTAACACCTTGGACAATTATTCACATGTCTCTACCATTGCAAGCTCACCGTTCATCTCACTTCGATGCAAAGGCCCGGCTACCTTTCAAGATGGTGCAGGGAACCGTGAAGGGGTCTATTGACACAGTAATACCACCTCTATCGTTTCAGTGTCTCCAGATTCTGAAGACATGAACTTTTTACTTCAAAAAGACGCTGGTAAGTGTTATTGTAAAGATTCAGATTAACAGTAAGAATTGTGATAATAAATGTTGTTTTGTTGTCTTTTATTGCCTTCTCTTCTCTTCTCTTCTCTTCTCTCCTCTTCTCTCCTCTCCTCTCCTCTCCTCTCCTCTCCCCTCCTCTCCTCTTCCTTCCCCCTTTTCTATATTCTCCTGTCCTTCATGTTTCACAGCATTTTCGTTTCACTACAATAACCAGTTCCAATTTCATTCTAGTATACACTGCAGCTGGCTTGGCGTCGTATGACTTATTTGGAGAAGTTGACTTTGACGCTTGGTTCAAAGACTATCTTTTAAGGGAAATGCATACGACGTCATCCAGGTAAATTGTTGCTATGACAACAACTTTGTAATATGTAAGGTAATAGATCCTTCAAAGAAAATGTCAATTATTTCGAACCGTGAAACAACCTCTGGGCTGATCTACGTCAGGGCACGGCTTACTTACAGATTGAACCCTGAAGCAATCCTCTGGACTAATCTACGTCAGGGCATGGCTAACTCACAGATAGAACCCTGAAACAACCTCTGGGCTGATCTAAGTCAGGGCATGGCTAACTCGCAGATTGAACCCTGAAGCAATCCTCTGGACTAATCTAAGTCAGGGCATGGCTCACTCGCAAATCGAACCCTGAAACAACCTCTGGGCTGATCTAAGTCAGGGCATGGCTCACTCACAGATCAAACCCTGAAACAACCTCTGGGCTGATCTAAGTCAGGGCACTGCTAACTCACAGATCGAACCCTGAACTCTACTCAGATGCGATGCAGAGTCCAGTGTATCCCAGAGGTTATATCGTGGCGAATGCGCCATTCTTGATTTTAATGATATAAATAAGAACCTTGTAGGTGTTGATAATTGTTTCTGATATATAGAACAAAATTACTTCGACGTCGTGTGCCGTGGCTTGTTGGTCAGTGGGTCAACGTGAAGATGTCTGCTTCAGTTCGTCCCTTGATATATGAATCACTTATCTACCTCATGCAGGAACACGAGGATCTGGTGGTAAGTATAGGATAAAGACTTCTTTACCTTGAGTACATTGTTTTCCCAATTCAGATCACATGACATTCCCTTGAGGATAAGCCTCTTTGTTTGAATTGTATCCATACCAATCTCGTACCCAGAGCCTGCGTTTCTTCTAGCCTGCGTTTCTTCTGGCCTGCGGCGAAGAACGAGGGCTCTGGCATAATCCATTTTTTGACGCATGCGCAGTTTTCGGGAAGTTAAAATTTTGAAAATCATGCTTACAAGCAGAGTTCTGTGTTTATTTCCGATCAAAATTAAAATTAGAGATCGGGAACATATTTTTATTTTTGGCAAGTCTTTTAACGTAAGCGCTCTTATAACGGAAGTCCGAGAAATCCTGGTCTCAAAAAATGGATTATGCCAGAGCCCTCGTTCCTCGCCGCAGGCCAGAAGAAACGCAGGCTCTGGGTACGAGATTGTATCCATGCCGTTAAACGAAGAAATGATAATCAAGGGGATGCCATGTGGTCTGGAATGAGAAAACATGCTGGAGCTAAAGAGAGGTGTATACGGCGTAGTATTGGTTGGAGTCGTCCCGTATCACAGACCTTTCTGTGTAATGAAGCGTTTATCGTTTTTTTTTTTGAAGGGGTTAAATGATTAGCGTTTTTAATGAGCAATACTTGCGCCCAGAAATGCTGTATTTTCCATTCGAAGGAAAGTTATCATGTGAAAATGAAAAGAAAAACGAGGAAAAAAGACAGAAAGAGGGAGGGAGTGAGGGAGGTAGGGAGGGAGGGAGGGAGGAAGGAAGGAAGGAAGGACAGAGGGAAGAAAGGAAGGACAAAGGGAAGAAAGGAAGGGCAAAGGGAAGGAAGGAAGAAATAAATGAGAACCATTGATTGATGGAAAGATCAAATAGGAACGAGGAAAAAAAGAAAGGGATGGATAAATCCAGCTGGAAGAAAGAGCATTATTATAATTCATGATATTTCAATCAAACCAACTCAGGTATAACAGCATTTACTACTACATAAAAAGAACTAAAAATGAACACTACCTTATTACTTTCAAATCTTTACTATCTTTAGGTTCGACTAACAGCAGCAAATACAATGAAGACTGATATCCTTTTATACCATCAGTATATCAATTTGTGTTTCGTCTCATTATTTTTTACAATTTTGTTACATATAATTTGATTATTGGTTTTTACAGGATCTTCTTGAAAATCGCTATAGTGAAGAAGCATCCTGTTTAAATATTATTGTAAAATAAATAAACTATTGATCCTTATTTTACGAGTGTAGCCATTAATAGCACACAGTGGCTAACAAACCTGTGCCCTCGTGGTTGATTTTTATGAAGGGAGGAAAACCAGAAAACCTTGAGAAAAATTCTCGTAGCATATAGAAGAGAAACAACAAGCAACTCTACTCTTCTCACAGCGGCGAGAGTCAGCGCATTAACAACGCACTAGTTCGCGCTCTTCCCTTACGTTATATAAATGCTTTGATCTCCTTAACTATGCTTAATTGTTGATGACGTCGAATTCCATCTCGATGACTTTGAACCGGTAAGTACAATAACGCAACATCTTGTAACACAATACTCCATTTTCCAGTTCTCTGTTGCTCAGGGTTAGCCTCGATTTTGTCCAGAATATTGATGAGTTCCAGTGAAGGTCCTTGGAATTTCAAAGTGTTCGTATTGTTAAAGTTGTGCATTCTTTACTTTACCGTTGGTATTTGTGAATATTGAGACACTGATTCGAGGCTAACCCTGAGGAAATGAGTCTGTAATCAAGGAACACAGCGGTTATTTGGAGCTCGAATATGATCTATTTGAAGTAAACATTAATGTATTTTGGACGAGTTTTATTCATAATTTGTTCGTTCTTTGGTATACAGCTATTATCGGTCTTTGTTTTCTCATTACGTTCCTTTTTCTTGTTTTAGTTCATCAATGGAAGTTTTACGTCCCTCTTTCATCTGTTGCGACAAGTTTCAGAATGTGACACTAAGGTCTGTAACATAGACCTCGTTACCTTGGGCTTAATGTTTGTTTTTTCATTTCAGACCACTTGTCATTCTCTTGCTACTAAGAGCGATTTTCTTTAAGTCGAACCGATTAGTCTAAGTGAAGGATCATTAGATAGTTGATGGAGGGTTGCGTAAATCCCCCCAAAAATATCGAGCAAGCACTTAAACCTCAAAAAAATGTCATGCAACCTCTTGATCTGCTAGAAGAAAGATATCTAACTGTACGCAAAAAAATAACGTGCAATGGTTAAGCCAATCCCAGGTAGTGTATGAACGTGACATGATAAAAATATGTATTAGTTGTACGTTTTATCATGTCATGTTTATTCAAAGTCATAACTGAGATTGAAATTTTTTTTTTTGTTTTTGTTTTTTGAATCCGGAATTAAAATTTAATCTTCATTCTTAGTTTAAAAGAATACATAATAAACTAATTATTGCGCTCGCCTCTCACCAGTGCGACCCGGTTTCGAGTCCGCAAAAATCAACTTCTAAATTCCAATTGGAATCCAGTGGAAGAAGGGCCACTCTGTGGAATCCACTGTTGATCCCATTATTATTATTATTATTTGATTATTATTATTATTTGATTATTATTATCATCATCATCATTATTATTATTATCATTATTATTATTATTATTATTTGATTATTATTTGATTATTATTATCATCAATATTATTCTTATTCTTATCATCATTATTCAATTAGATTCCTGCACGATAAGTGTTGGGCAAATAACAAGCTTGCCTTGTATTGATGAATTTATTACAATGTATATCATACTCAACCTCATCCAATACTACACCTTTTGCTGTTCATTAACAGAAAATGTACATTCATTTGTGCCAATAGTTGTATCAATAACGTGTAATGTACTTTCATCAACACCACAAGTAACATCATTAGCGTGGATCAACTTTCAATAACGACAATTGAATATGCGTGTACATTCATAGGCATCAATGGACAATCAATAGCGCGTTTGTACATTCATATGCGCGGAATTTATTTTCGTTTGCGCGAAATTCAACTTCAACTAACACCAAATGACAAACAATAGCATTTATGGACAATCATTTACCCAAAAGTGAAAATTCATTAGTGCTATTAGCATAACCATTGACAATCTATAACGCGTTCGGACAATCATGAGAGTCAACGTTATATTCTATAGCGTGGTTCAACAAACATTTGTATGATTCGAATGAACAATAAGAGAAATAAAACAATCATTAGCGATTTTTTTTAATCACTTTAAAACATATAAAAAACTCAGGTAACTGCTTCCATAATAGCGGCTGCGTCGGAGAATAGCAATTAGCTCACTTAAAGCAGCAATCAAAGACGACATCAGCCGTCCAGAGATACAACAACATACGAACGATCGGGCTGAGGCAAGACGACAAGGGATTGCTCTAGGTCACTACAGAACGCAGTTGCTAATGGAAGGGTTCTAGAGAAATGTGGCAACTATCACTATCGCTAAATGTGGTCAGTGGTTCAGTTATATGCAAACGTATTTGCCACGATGTATAAATGGCGAAGAAATTAAAGGCTAAAATAAATAAAAAATCGCTAATGATTGTTTTATTTCTCTTATTGTTCATTCGAATCATGCAAATGTTTGTTGAACCACGCTATAGAATATAACATTGACCTTCATGATTGTCCAAACGCATTATAGAATGTCAATGGTTATGCTAATAGCACTAATGAATTTTTACTTTTGGGTAAATGATTGTCCATAAATGCTATTGTTTGTCATTTGGTGTTATTGAAGTTGAATTTCGCGCACAAGAAAATACAATCCGCGCATATGAATGTACAAACGCGCTATTGATTGTCCATTGATGCCCATGAATGTACACGCATATTCAATTGTCTTTATTGAAAGTTGATCCGCGCTAATGATGTTACTTGTGGTGTTGATGAAAGTACATTACACGTTATTGATACAACTATTGGCACAAATGAATGTACATTTTCTGTTAATGAACAGCAAAAGGTGTAGTTTATTATTTTCTTCTCACCTACAGATGCACGTCCTCCATGTATTATCAACCCTGATTGAAAGAGTGGACTCAAAGGTAGCTAAAGGCACAGACACACGGTGCAACATTGCGCACAACATTGCAGGCAATCTTGCTGAAGTAGAATAGATTTCTAATTCAGCAACGTTGCGTGCAACAAATTGCGTCGCGCGTCATGGCTGGCAACATCAATTGCATGCAACATTGCGCGCAATGTTGCACCGTGTGTCATGGCTCACAACATCAATTGCATGCAGCATTGCGCGTAATGTTGCACCGTGTGTCCGTAGATTAAGTGCTACCCTAGTAAAACAAGGATTATAGAAGGTTTGTACTATCAAGTGATGGTAGCCATGACAGATGTTGGGAACAATCGAATCTTGTCTAATCTGGCTTACATGAAACAGAATTCAGTTTCGCAGCGAAAAAAGACTGTATTGTTGTGCCTCCTGTCATGGCTGCTATCACGTGATGGTGCAAAGCCTCGATTACTTCTATTTGATTACTCTAGGATAGTTACCCTCATTTCCATGTTTATCATCACCAGTCCCACACTGTCTCATAGACTCTTGTGTTTTGTTAGGTCCGTCCCTTCGCGGGTTTATTAACAATGTACCTGCCTCATCTATGGGATGAATCTGAACAACACAATATGCTACGGTGCGCAATACTTGCCACGCTCAATCATCTCATACAGGTATAGTCATTTTTCGTTTTCGTAACTCTCATGTATTTGTCCTAAAACTCTGGAAATTTTATCAATGGGACTTTCCCGAAACAATGACTCTAAGGCCCCGTCCACACGTATCCGGATATTTTTGAATCCGCAACTTTTTTGTTGCAGATTGGCCTTCCGTCCACACGTATCCGGCGAATACGGTAGACGAATCCGCAACTTTTTGAATACGGTCTTCAGAGTGGAAATTTTTGAATACCGTGTGAATCCGGCATCGTGTGGACGGTCGAATCCGTATATTTTTGAGTACGCTGACGTAACAGTGTCTGATCCAGTCTTTAGCGCGGGCTCATGGTTATGCTTAAGTGCGCATGCTCTGTTGACCTAAGATTTTGATATGCGGATGCGTATAGGATACGTGTGGACGTAGTCTCCCCCACAGCCGCTCTTAGTGTCGTCACGCAACGCTTTCTCCCCTGAGTAGCTACTCAGGGGAGAAAGCGTTGCGTGACGACACTGAAAGCGGCTGTGGGGGAGACTAGTGTGGACGAGGCCTAAGTCAAGGATGGACTTGATAAAATACAGTAAATGTATGAACACATTGAGTCCAACCTCGACTTGCAAGCATTGTTTCGTGGTCACTCGAGCGAATTTTGGAAAGGTCTATTACTAATGTATGTATACTGTTTCAAATACTGGCTGATAGAGTGCAAACAATATAACCGTGAAACTTTAGTAATGCTAAATAGCACAATTTCATGCACATTCTATTGTTTTCTATTGTTTAATTAGCACTATTTTGTACTAGTTAGTAATTAGCGTTTCACGGATTGTTTGCACTCTATGACTTCAGGGATGTAGTGGAAAAGACAGGTTTCTTTTGTATGGTTTTGCATAGGGTCTACGCTACTTCACACACCCGACCAGACACACACTGCTAGGTCGTGAGATATATTATAAAAGGTCTTACATTACTCTCTCCATTCTCAGGGCTTGGGAACAGAAAGTGTCAGTTTGTATCCTTTTCTTCTTCCTATCATCCAGCTAAGCACTGATATCACACAGGTTAGTATGTCTGTGTTTTCATTTATATGATCCGGTTGCAGCCAACTGATCTGAGAAAAAGTGCTAGCCAATCAGAACTGAGAAAATTTTCAAAACTCAGATGTTATAGATTTTCAGGTCTCCAAATGAGAGTAAGCGCTTGATAAAGTTACACAATAGTCAATATAATATTGGTTGACGTCAATCAATGCGTTTCCATGACATTCCATAGGCACGTGCCCTTAAAAGCTTTGTGTTTTTCCGACAATGCTGGGAAACCCTTTGATTGACGTCCACCAAAACTCTATTATGTTTCGAAAATGTTTTCACGATTTCGCGCGTGATTGAGAAGCGCTGTAAGGCGTTTTCATGACATTCTATAAGTAGTGCCCATGAAAACTTTGTGGTTTCCTAAAATGTCATTGAAAAGATTTAATATCCTGTATAATCGTGTTTCAATAGAAGAGGTTTAAAAAATTCCAATCTTTCCGAAGTCTGTGAAAACCGGTGTACTATGTCCATAGCCACAGTATAGGTTTTTTTTAAAAAGTTTGTTAACCTGTTCTATTTTCTTCGTAGCCACCGCACGTTTATCTGTTGGAAGATGGACTAGAGCTTTGGTAAGGATGGGGTAATAAGTAAGAAAGGATATATGATACCAAACAAGAAAAGTGTAGGGATGTAATGATTGAATACGAGAGTTAGAAAAGAATAATTTGAGCGAGAATATGATTTTTATATGTTTTTATTTGTTTGGTTTTAAGGCAAAAGACGATTGAAAATGCAAACAAATTGACTCCAGAGCTTCTCCATTTGTTCAGCAACATGCCTGCGTTAATGGGTTGGTAATCACCTTTGCTAAACATCGTTTGTACATTAGAAAAGGGGGGGGGGGGGGGATACTCAAATAGGGAGTGGTTGAGGATTGAAATCAACCACCAATCTTTTCGAACCTCTGAGCTGATCTAAGTCAGGGCGCGGCTAACTCACAGATCGAACCCTGAAACAACCTCTGGGCTGATCAAAGTCAGGGCATGGCTAACTCACAGATCGAACCCAGAAACAACCTCTGGGCTGATCTAAGTCAGGGCATGGCTAACTCACAGATCAAACCCTGAAAGAACCTCTGGGCTGATCAAAGTCAGGGCATGGCTAACTCACAGATCGAACACTGAAACAACCTCTGGGCTGATCAAAGTCAGGGCATGGCTAACTCACAGATTGAACCCTGAAACAACCTCTGAGCTGATCAAAGTCAGGGCATGGCTAACTCACAGATTGAACCAAGAAACAACCTCTGGGCTGATCAAAGTCAGGGCATGGCTAACTCACAGATTGAACCCTGAAACAACCTCTGGGCTGATCAAAGTCAGGGCATGGCTAACTCACAGATCAAGCCCTGAAACAACCTCTGGGCTGATCTAAGTCAGGGCATGGCTAACTCACAGAACGAATTAAAATTTAGCGTGTTTGGTTTCGCGGAGGGAGGAAAACCGTAGAACCCAACCCTGACATCAAGGGAGATACCTAACAAACTCTACTCACATGTGATGCTGAGTCTGGGAATCAAACCCTAGACCACAGAGGTGAGGGACGAATGCTGCGACTACCGCTATGCAACCCTTGTTTCCCAAATCAGCGAGTCTGCTACACCAGATCATTTCTGTATCCTTCCCTATCCTTCATTTGTCTTTCTTTATTTAGGGCGATTTCTTTCTTTCTTTCTTTATTTTATTTATTATATTTTTGAGTTAGGAGTCAAGTCTAGATTCTTCCCTGATTATACGCACCTCTTTGAATTTCAGAAATCAGCAGTGAAAACTTAAGAACTTGCTTTGGAATAATCGACCGTTATCTTCTTTTAGACGGGAAAGAATTTCTTAAGGTAAGATAACAATTAGAGTGGATTTCGTAGTTGTACCTTATCTTACCATAGCTGTAACTCCGCTTTGTGATTGGATAAATTACTGGAAGACAATGGAAAGCCATTTCCATGTTACAGCATGTCGTACACGTTTCCCACTCATACGAAAATCATTCTTATTGGAAGCCATTTCCATGTTACAGCATGTCGTACACGTTTCCCACTCATACGATAACCATTCTTATGGGAAGCCATTTCAATGTTACAGCATGTCGAACACGTTTCCCACTCATACGATAACCATTCTTATGGGAAGCCATTTCAATGTTACAGCATGTCGTACCGTGATGTGCTGTAAGTCAGTACCGTACGTATCCCACTCATACAAAAATCATTCTTATGGGAAGCCATTTTATGACATGTACTGTGATGTGCTGTAAGACAGTATCGTATGTTTCCAATACTTATGGGAAGCCATTTCAATGTTATGGCATGTACCGTGATGTGCAATAAGGCCCCGTCCACACGTACCCGGAAATTTTTGTATCCGCAAATTTTTTTTACGGATACGGGTTGAGTCCACAGGCGTGTCCGGAAATTTTTGTGTCCGTATCCGCAAATTTTACGAAAACGGATACATGTGGACGGTGAAAACGATTCGAATACGCTGCGTGTGGACGCAAACATCTTCGTATCCGCAAAAAAAAATTTGCGGATACAAAAATTTCCGGATAAGTGTGGGCGTGGCCTAAGTCAGTACTGTATATTTCCCACTCATACGAAAATCATTATCCCACAGAATTTCGGTACGTCCGTGGTTCGTTCCTGCGAGAACATGGTGGGGAATATCAAACCTGAAGGAGGAATCATTATAGCCAAGGTATAAGCACAAGGCAATATGTAAGCAGGATTGGATTTGGGGTTCCTGTGGAAAATAAAGGAAGAGAGGGACTAATCTTTCCCCTCCTTTAGTCCTCTTCTCTCCTATTATCTCCACAGGCCCTCCAAAAACAAAAATCAAGCCGAAAAATGTTACTCATAGCTTATAGAGAAAGCTAATTTGATTGCAATTGCAGAATAATTTGTTCGTGGCTGTTTGATTTTTCTAGGTTATCGAGACCATTGTCAAATCTTTTCCTGTGGAAGGAGTGCAGTTGTTGCAGCCAGTTCTCATCAAGATGTTTAAACTGATTTTTGAAGAAGAGGTACTAATACTAAAACACTTGGATACTGTGTATTCAAGGCGGTTGTGGGGTTGGGCACGCCACAGGTAGCCCGCCAAAAAGGCAATCGCGAAAGAGACGCCTGCAAAAGAGGCTGGGATTAAATCTTCCACACAATTTTTCATTACACGGGTCAGAAGCTTATTCTTGGGGTACACTTTACGTCATGGCCGCCATGTTGGTTGACGATAACAAAGTATTCCCTATTAGCTTGTCTTCTCTTAGATCAACCAAGATGGCGGCTGTTTCATTGTTATTTATATCTCGAGGGGTTTTGATCCAAGTGGTTGCACCCCAAAGTGGTTTCAACCCACTAATGAGTTTCTGACTGGTGGAAAACGTGGTTGATGTGCGCCACCTCTTCTGACTCCAGATTGAACACGACCACAGCGGTGAGAGGCATGCGCAGTAGAGGCGGGGCATTAATGCAATTTTCGTATGACTGTGAAAAGCTCACGGCACGAACACGGTCGTGACACGGCAAGGGATACGCCAGACCAATCACATTGCGCGAGAATTTACTCTGCGTCCAATCAAATGCCCGAAACATGTCACGATCACTGCGCGGACACGGTCACGCCAATGTCACGGGACTACCAGACCAATCACATTGCGCGAGAAAAAAAATCAACTAATTAAAATTCAAGAAATCATCACGGTCACTTCACGGACCGCTTACGGCACTGAGCTTTTCACAGTCATACGAAAACTGTTCTAGCAGTACACTCATATGTTCTTATTGTGTGTTTTATCTAACCAGGAACACACACCGTTGCTAGTCATCTATTTATGTATTTTTGGAGAAATCATTCTAAAGAATCCCTCCTACTTCTCGGACTTTATTGAAATGATGGCAGGAATGTCCCATGCGCAGGTAAGTGATGTGAAGCTGATTCAAGTTTTGGATTTCTCTAAAATATATATATTTTTTACAATTTTTCGCATCCTTACTAACCCAGGGGTAAAATTCTGTCGCTCGTTTCTCGATTCCAGAAAGAATTATTTTTTACCGCCGAGGAGGTAAACATCAATATTGGAGTTGTACGCATAGAATATTGAATATAGTGATAGTGTGTGTTAGTGGAAACCAATATTGAAAGTGAATTGTTTACGCATGCGTGATGTATCGCTAAGAGTCACTCGCTTTAAAATCAGAGGGAGTAAAATTAAAGGGTAAACCAGAAAGATCATGTTAATCTATATGTCTTTCTGTTTTCAGAGCGTGGACCTTCTTGGACAGTTTTTAGATGTCTGTCTGGACAAGGTAAAGATTGAGTGTGGTTAATACGTCGACGAAATTTTTCTTGTGAAATATTGATTTTTATGTCGTGAATCCGAACAGCTTGACTCGATGACTCGACTGGAAAGAAGAAAACTAATGGTGATGGCGCTATCTTCACTTTTACCTGTAAATTCGAAGTAAGTCTTGTCATTTCTTCAACACTCCATAAATAAAAATTTACCAGGGACTTGATTTACCGACACGGCCAACCTCTATTTGTCGTCCACTTGACCGGCGCCAGAGGTTAGCCGTTTAATTAGCCGTTTCGAGGTTGAGGGGAAAAACTGGGTCTTGTTTAACATTGCAGTGCATTGTGGGGCTGTTTGAGGGGACATATTTCAAAGATGGCATCTACTTCGTCCCCTAAAACGTTCCGGCGATGCACTGTACTGCAATCTCGACCCAGTTTTCTCACCCTCGGAATGGATAATGGTGGCTCTACTGTCGTCTGTCGTGAGTATTCATCGTCCTTCCAGACTCGTACCCAGTCGCTTCTCTTCATTTATTGATCTCACGCTGTGTTTGTTGGGAAGGATTTAGCGAGTTTGTGGTGTATCAAGGGAAGGAAGGAAGAGAAAAGCGAACTTTTTCTCTCCTTCCCAAAAGCCTTCGCTCGCAATAAGAAAGCGTGAGTGACGACTGGGTACGAGTCTGTCATCCTTCCATTACGCTTGAGTGATGTACAGGCTGAGAAGTGGGCCTTCAATTTGCTTAACATCCTGGTCCGCATTTTCTGTACAAATAGTATACATTGTTAGGATTGCTGGCACTACACACAGTTTTGTCAGAGCCTTGTTTTCCGGCTTTACTTTCCGGCTTTATTTTAGGGGGAGGGCTAATTGAGTTTAGGGGGGGCTAATTGAGTTTCTTCTGTCAACACAACGGCAAAAAATATAAAAAAGCATCGTTTTCTCTGCAGCCACCCTTTGCCCCCCCCCCCCCCCCCCCGCCGGACCCCCCCCCCCCCCCCCCCGCCGGATCCGCCCTTGACTTGTTATGACATCACTTGAATTAAGCCTACAGAAATTAAACCTGTGCATTCCTTTTTCCTTAGATGTGTAACAGAGAGGTTTGCAGTCATCCTGGATGCAGTTGTGGATGTTTTACACGAGATTCATCGGTGTGAAGAAGGAGTACATACAGAGTGAGTACCACCAAAACCCACCTTCTTCGTTTCAGTCTCATATTTAAAAGCTGCTATTTTCTCTGAGAAGCCCGGACAAGCTAGCCGTTAAAACAATAGGGCGTCTTTTCTTATGCAAAAGAAACATCCATTGTTTTGCCCCCCAGAACCGAATCTTCTCGGGAGTTTTACTGGCTCTTTTCGTTTCAGTTGCCTCGTACTTTTTACTGATGAGGATGTTCCGAATGATGAGTCAGAATCGGAAAACCAACTGAGAAAAAAGAAGGTAAGGTCGTATCTTACGTACATATTTCTGGAGAAAAGTCCACTGGGAAGTTAACATTCCAAATCCCAGGCAAGATTTCTTAATGAATTGCTGGGTATCACTTCACTTCACTTCCCGTCTCCCATTTCTTTGAAATGTTCATCAGTTGAATCACGAGTTTTCAATAGCATTCTTTCTGGCTGACAGCACATGGTGGTCAGTGTTTGAACACCATGTGGAGCAGATAATGAGATTCAAAGACTTTTATCAGCTGAGTGAAAGGCAGCAATAGACCTCTTGCAGCACGTCGGAATTCAGTTCAATTAGGAGGAAATAACATATGTTTCCAATTCTCATGAGATTGAAATTCATTTGTTTTGTCCTCCAAATTGAGCTGTTTTGACGTCACATACAAGGGGTCGATCTATAGGTCCTGTGAGCAAATAAGGGTTTTAGAGTCAGTCAACCAATCACAGTCTGCCAATTGATCCAATCATATTTGACACGTGGTCTGAAAGCTAACCATTCTATAGATGTTTTGCACCACCACGTGACGGCAGCCAAGCTAGATGGCAGGACCAATACAATCGTTTGACATAAGAATTTAATTCCCGAGAGCAAAGGGATTTTATTGTTCTGCCATGTAACCACTGGCAACCCGATCTGTATTATGGCGGTGGGCACGTGATGGTGCAAACCCTCTATACTAGCTCTGATAAGCCTCTTGTGTAATCCAACAGTTGACCTTATCGGATCCAGTGCATCGTATTCCTCTGTGGCAGTTTGTTGGTGCTAAGCTTAAAGAGAGCCAATCAGCGCACGGTGATGTCGTGTTCCAATCATGTATGGAATGCCTAGACTCTGCCGTAGCAGAGCAACTCTTCTCATTTATCAATCACTAAGATGAAGGGTGTATTTCACTATTCTAGGACTACAACATATCATTATGACCCCACCCAAGGTAACATAGATCTATCACTAAGATGAAGGGTGTATTTCACTATTCTAGGACCACAACATGTCATTACCGCGTATATTAGAATTTGATAGCATTTCGATTGGCGATGGGGAGAGGGGTGGGGAGAGGACGGGCGATCATTAAACCTAAAAAAAAGTATCAAAGTAATGGTGTCATTTAATAATATTTTTAATTGTTTAAGATTTGAAGACAAAAGAAAAGAATGAATTTAAAAGCGATAAAGCGAACAGATGAAATATCGTAATTCGATTGCTTTCTTTTAATGGGAAAACAAACGTATGTCAATAAAGTTCAACTTTTTTCAAAGCAGGACTTTACCGCCATTTGCATTGCCACGCGGCCACCCCAGAAAAAAATCGCGACGTGCACTTTGCAATAGACTGCCGTTTGTATCCGAAAATTATTTTTTGCGGATACGAAAATGTTTGCGTCAACAGGCAGCGTATTCGAATCGTTTTCACCGTCAACACGTATCCGTTTTCGTAAAATTTGCGGATACGGACACAAAAATTTGCGTACACGTGTGGACGCAACCCGTATCCGTAAAAAAAAATTGCGGATACAAATATTTGCGGATACGGTGGACGGGGCCTCAGTAAACCTCACGATACATTATTTAATCCTTTATAACTGATCTGTATGCATGCAAACTTGCTTTATCAGCGACGTTTTTAAAAGGCCTTATATTATAAAAATTTTGGTGCATCAAGAACGAGCTCGGGTATCCCGGTCGGGTGTACCTCAGGAAAGTGTTAGGCCCTTTCAAAATCAGAACCAAATGAAGAAACAAAATTTTACGTGTGTTTTATAACTTGCGAATTTTAGTGACTACACAATTCTTTTTCCGGAATTGAGAAAGGGACTGAGACCGAGTGAAAGAAAAAAACATATTGGCTTCGTCTGCACGTTACGTCATTTCTCATTAGCATCCATTGATAACGGTACCACAATGGCCGCCATTTTTTCTCTTTTATCTCTCATGGGTATGTTTGCAACCCATCAATTACATTCGTATGTAAATAATGTTAGCACAGCAGACAGAAAAACAACGGAACAACGTGCAGACAAAGGTTGAGAAAATTTCAAATCGTTGTGACCTTTCGCTGATTGTATTCACATCGTTCGTATTACTTTTTGGACTTGGTGTGCAGCATGCAACAAAGACTTTACTAATATTTTAAATAGCTGTATTTTCGTAAATGTCGGAGTTACTTATCATACCCTTCCCAAAATCCCTGTGTAGTTAGTGTTGGTGCATCAGAAGACTGGTCAGTAGATCCATTGGTAGTTGGTGTTGGTGTATCAGAAGACTGGTCAGTAGATCCATGGGTAGTTGGTGTTGGTGTATCAGAAGACTGGTCAGTCGATCAGTGTGTAGTTGGTGTTTGTGTATCAGAAGACTGGTCAGTAGATCCATGGGTAGTTGGTGTTGGTGTATCAGAAGACTGGTCAGTAGATCCATGGGTAGTTGGTGTTGGTGTATCAGAAGATTGGTCAGTAGATCAGTGAGTAGTTGGTGTTGGTGTATCAGAAGACTGGTCAGTCGATCCATGGGTAGTTGGTGTTGGTGTATCAGAAGACTGGTCAGTAGATCCATGGGTAGTTGGTGTTGGTGTATCAGAAGACTTGTCAGTAGATCCTTGGGTAGTTGGTGTTGGTGTATCAGAAGACTGGTCAGTAGGTCCACGGGTAGTTGGTGTTGGTGTTTCAGAAGACTGGTCAGTAGATCCATGGGTAGTTGGGGTTGTAGTATCAGAAGACTGGTCAGTAGATCCATGGGTAGTTGGTGTATCCGAAGACTGGTTAGTAGATCCACGGGTAGTTGGTGTTGGTGTATCAGAAGACTGGTCAGTAGATCCATGGGTAGTTGGTGTTGGTGTATCAGAAGACTGGTCAGTAGATCCATGGGTAGTTGGTGTTGGTGTATCAGAAGACTGGTCAGTTAATCCACGGGTAGTTGGTGTTGGTGTATCAGAAGACTGGTTAGTAGATCCACGGGTAGTTGGTGTTGGTGTATCAGAAGACTGGTCAGTAGATCCATGGGTAGTTGGTGTTGGTGTATCAGAAGACTGGTCAGTAGATCCATGGGTAGTTGGTGTTGGTGTATCAGAAGACTGGTCAGTAGATCCATGGGTAGTTGGTGTTGGTGTATCAGAAGACTGGTCAGTTAATCCACGGGTAGTTGGTGTTGGTGTATCAGAAGACTGGTCAGTAGATCCACGGGTAGTTGGTGTTGGTGTATCAGAAGACTGGTCAGTAGATCCATGGGTAGTTGGTGTTGGTGTATCAGAAGACTGGTCTGTGGATCCGTGGGTAGTTGGTGTTGGTGTATCAGAAGACTTGTCAGTAGATCCACGGGTGGTTGGTGTATCAGAAGACTGGTCAGTAGATCCATGGGTAGTTGGTGTTGGTGTATCAGAAGACTGATCAGTAGATCCACGGGTAGTTGGTGTTGGTGTATCAGAAGACTGGTTAGTAGATCCATGGGTAGTTGGTGTTGGTGTATCAGAAGACTTGTCAGTAGATCCACGGGTAGTTGGTGTTGGTGTATCAGAAGACTGGTCAGTAGATCCACGGGTAGTTGGTGTTGGTGTATCAGAAGACTGGTCAGTAGATCCATGGGTAGTTGGTGTTGGTGTATCAGAAGACTGGTCAGTAGATCCACGGGTAGTTGGTATTGTTGTACCAGAAGTAGTTGCCTCATTATTGTTGTTCTTGCAGATGTATTTTTCAAATGAAAAGTCTGGTGTACATTTGGTTCCAGCCTGACATGGATTTGATGAACATGGGTTCTATAAGACAAGAATTCATCTTAACACGTAAATATCTACTATTTTATTTAAGTATGGCTCATATAGGCGAGAATCTGGGCGAGAAAAAGGCTTTTGGTTAAAATTGTTAATGCAAATTGACTCCTACCAGAATCCTTTGCACATTTTTTTTTTCAGTTAATTCAAACGTCCTATGCCCCAAATTGGTAAAGATGCGACAAAATTCGATTGGATTGGATTCCGTCGAAGCTTCGTTGTTTAGCTGAGTTTAGCTGTGGAAAATAATACACCTCTTTAGATTGTATTATAGTTTCCCCATGTCCGACGACGTGCTATTCTCTTGAGTGTCATTTCTCTGTTTGGATGTTTCAATTCCGAGCAAGAGGCTTGGAGCGAGTTTTGAATTTCAAATAAATTTATAGCAAAACAATTGTTTTTTTAAAAAGCACCTCAATATGAATAAATCTGCGACATCTGCGATATTGCTGGTTTTAACCATTCCCAAAAGAATTGAATAACAAAAGACACGGCGGCCATGTTGGATTGTATAACACATGAGACTAATGACGAATCTTTCGTTATATTCATCCAACATGGCGGCTGTGAAAACCATCAATGATGTTTACCTTAACTGGGCAATATTTGCCTCCTGGAATTGGAACAAGATCACTGGGTTCTCCAATGTGATCTGTGTTGCTCAGTTCACAGGTCATCACACTTCCATTTGGCTTGAGGTTGATCGAAACGCAAGAGTCATCCATCCAACATCTCACTTTGCACATGCTTTCAGGTTCCGAGTCTTCAAAAGAGCTTGTGACGTGACCTGTGAATGTCATGTTCTCCATGCATGAAAGGAACGTCAAAGTTCGACATCCGATGGCTGTGAACGGTAAAACAATTTATTAACAGCTCACAGCCATTTTCATGATCACGTCATCAACACAGCCTAATAGTCCCCTTCACAGTTCTCTGCGCCATTTTGAAAGGTAGCCGTGCCTTTGCATCGAAGTAAGACGAACGGTGAGCTTGCAACGATAGAGACCTTTTTTAACACCTTGGACAATTATTCACAGGTCCCTATCGTTGCAAGCTCACCGTTTGTCTCGCTTCGATTAAAAGGCACGGCTACCTTTCAAGATGGCGCAGGGAACTGTGTAGGGGACTTTTAAAAAAATGAACAACAACAACACAAAACAAGCTCCTATCGTAAGAAATTTCATTGACGGAAGCCGGAGAAAAATTTCATTTCGAATAGAGGTTTTTCACCATCACGTGCCCACGCCCAAAATACAGCTTGGGCTGCCTGTAGTTAGATGGCACGGCCCGGTCGTACGAAGCCTGGATAGCGCTATCCGCTGGATAAATAATTACCCAGTGGATAAGTCGATGCTGTTATCCAATAAATTTATCCACTGGATAAGATTTATCTGTTGAATAGCGCTATCCAGGCTTCGTACAACCGGGCCCAGAACAAAAAAATCCCTTTGCTCTTGGGAATTCTTGCTCGCGTAAAACGATTGTATTGTTCCTGCCATCTAACGTGGCTGATGTCACGTGATGGTACAAAGCCTCTATTGCACGTAGGAAGGACCCCCTTCGGGTTCAATGGTTCTTGGTCTCGGCACCACATGGATAAGAGTTTGTTAGGTCTCTGCCGTACATCGAGGCTAGTTTTTCTCCGGGTTTCTCCACGTATTTTCTTCGCTCTACAAAACCGTGCCTAACCAGCTGAATTGCAATTCGATCTGTGAATCAACCGTGGTCGAATTCGATCCGCCAAGAAGTTCTTCAGGGTTCGATAAAATTTGAGGTTTGGAAGAGTAATATTGAATACTTTGGCGATTTCACCCGTAGCAAAATGTTTCTAATTTAATCCGTTGCGTATTATACCGAATCGAAATATGGCGAACATTTTAGGTATAGCTATATTTCTTGACTGACTAGCCTCGTGTCAAGGTGACTGCCTACTTTTGAACGTTCGATTCAGTTGAGCCCGCGATGTGCGCGCGCTCAAAAACCGCTGAAAAATCTACAAGATTTTATTGAAGAACCATTGAATACGCGTTTTGAGCTTCACCAGGGCAAAACCCTCAAATTTTGCACGGGACTTAGCTTATTCGAAAAAAACTCCTAAAAATCTAGGTCATAACAGCATTTTAGAAAAAGTTAATTTTTCTAACACACGAATAAATAGATTTTTGTAGGGATTTTTTAAGAGCACTAAAACTACAAAATCAGATATGACAAATCAATGTATCTCTTTGTCTTTGTATCGAAAATATCCATGTATTATTGTAGAATGATTGACTAGCCGTCATTTGTGCAATCATATCTGCAAATAACTATTATCTTATGAATCTTAATTTTATCTGATCACTTTCAGTGGCGCAATTTTTGCTCCAAAAGCTCGTGCGTAGGCTTCCATTAAATGCTGATTATCTCAAAAACAAGCTCGGGACACCCAATTTTTCTTTCCAGATCTGGAATCAGCATTAAATTTCAATTTCAAAGAGACTACAATTGTTCTTCTCCATGGAATATTTCTATATGGTTTGGTACCTCGTCACGTGAGGGAAAACATTCTATTCTCTACTTTCACATCCCCATAATACTTTGCGTCTTTGGGGGGTAACCAGAGGGTAAAAACCCACTTATTTTGCTGAAGGCTGATCAAACAATGTTGACAACCCTTGTTTGGTATCCAAAAACAAAATGAAGAAGTAAGAAACAGAAAAAGATAGAAGTTTGAAGACGTTTAACGTAAATTTTAAACATTTTTTCGTAAGTCAATACATTTTCTAAGACCAAAACTCTTGATGATCTGTACACGCAAAAATAACTTGGAATAAACTGATAATCAGTATTGTCGGTACAGATAAAAGCAGGTATAGTATAAATTCAATTAAGAAACCTTTCAATTTGGGACAGTTTTTTGATTGGTTATCCCCAAAAGACTCGAGGCATTATGGGGATGTGAAAGTATAGAATATTTTTAGTCACTCACTTGAATTACATTTTGAAATCTAGATCTTTTGAACACTTAGAATGATAAAGTTTCAAATAAGAGTACGCTTTTAATACATCACAGTTTCAAAGTAAGATAATATTTGAGCATGAGTTTTTTAAATTTCAAATTTGATTTCTCGGTTCGTCTCAATCTCGTACCCAGAGCCTGCGTCTTCTGGCCTGCGACAAAGTACGAGAGCTCTGACATAATCCATTTTTGGCGCATGCGCAATTTTTCGGAATTGAAATGTAATCAATGAAAATCATGCTTTCAAACAGAATTCTGTGTTTATGTTATGGGATGGACCGCTCTCGGTACGAGCTACGGGATCTTTATTCTACTATCTCTTCTTCTGTTCTTCTTCTTCTGACAAACTAATTACATGAGCTCTATTTATAATACCTTCATGACAGGTGTCATTCTACAATCAATATGATATTATCGCTGTGTCTTGATTGGCTAATGGAAATAGTAAATTCCTAAGTGTGATATCTTATAAAGAGTAATACGAGTGAAAATCATAGAACTAAACATAGCTTAAACTAAAGATAATTTATAAGTATATGGTAAATGTGTAGAAAGGTCTACGAGGGATATATATATCATAAGATTTAAAAGAACAGTGCTAAAATAACTAAGCAAAGGAGTAAAGAGTGTTTAGGGTGTAACCAGAGGTGTACATGCTATTGGGAGGAGCTAAGTGGTTTACTTGTAAATTCAAAGCATACCATCATCTAAACTTGTGCGTGATGGTAGCCTTACTGAAATCTTATATCGATATTTTTAATAACTAATTGATCGTTCTTTATCTTGTTTTCATACTACAAGAAATAGTAATTAGAAAACTGATGTCTAGCTTAGTCTATAAAAACATTAATTTTCTCTCCCATAACATTTACTTCCGATCAAAATAAAAATTAGAAATTAGCGGGAAAAACTGTTTTATTTTTGGGAATTCTTTGAAAGCATGCGCTCTCATACCGGAAGTTCAAGAAATCCTGGTCTCAACAATGGATTATGCTAGAACTTTCATTCTTCGCCGCAGGCCAGTTACGAGGTTGAATATGACTGCGAAGGGGTTAAACAGGTGCTAGTTTTTATCCCTCGCCCCCAACCGTGACTTCTTTTGTAACTCGTTTCTGTAAGCAACTTTTGTTGATCTTTCGAATTGGAAAGCTCTGAAGACCAAATACAGTGAATACAGTGGAGAAGTTAAACAGGTGCTATCTTTGATCTCTCCCCCCTCTCACTTATAATTCGTATTTTTAAGCAACATTTGTTCAACTTTCGACTTGGAAAGCTCTGAATTGAGCAAATCTAGTGAATGTTAGCTCGAGTCATCGTGGTCATGATATTATAACGAGAGTCTTTTAGAAGCCAAAACCAGGCTAAACCAACATGTTTTACCTATTGTAGTCAATACATCTCTTTTTGTAGAAACACAAAATACTTTTCTTTACTTTGTATAGAGAATTTCATCTCAAGTCATCGCGGTAAATTATAGTTTAACGAAAAAAATTAAACGAAACATTTTTTTTGCATAGAATATTTTTTATGTGTTACAGAATATAGATTTTTTACTTTTTGAAATTAATTTAAATCAGTTATAATAAACTGAATTAAACTAATACGCCATACAGGTTTACTACGAAATGTTCAATCAGATATATATATATATATGTAAAGCCGCAGCGATTCTGACCGTGCTAACAGAATTTTAGCCAGATTTTTTTTGGTCAAATTTTTTGCTCTGAAAGACGAAAAAGAAGAGCTGAATGACTTATATCAAATGGGTTTTTGAGTTGCCCAAGTTATGTTAACTATTTACGAAAGAATTTACATCTATAAGTTTTCAAGAATTAATATTTCAGTTTTGCTAAGAAATTAAAACCGTATTTCTTTAAATAAGTTAGTATCAGATATTTTGAGTTCTTAAGCTAAAAACCGATAAATTTACTAACCTTTCGTTACAGCCGTAACTTTGAAAAGAACAAAAAAAATCCTCAAAATATCCATCTTAGTCTTACGATAAAATTTTGCAGTGCCCTTGAATCAGTGGTTACTGAACATTTGAAGTAATAATTTTTTTAAATGTTTTGACGTACTTTTGCTATTCATTTTCCCTTATCTAAGATTTCTACCAATGACAGCCGAATCAATTTACAAACTATTATTATTTTTTAATTTTTAATTATAGTTAAATTTAAAGATTATTAACAACACTTGAATAGAAATATCAAACTGAAAAACTCAAGTTACGAACTATAATTTATGTTATATATGTATAGATTGAAGAAATATGATTATTTAAAAAAGCATATAAAAATATCATTAGTATTTACCTGGTTTTCATAAACCCGTGAATTACACACTTCTAGCCTAATACAAATTAGTAGACCCTAATTCCATTGTGTTATTTTGTCATTTCACTATTTCGCACTAACTTATAATATTTATTTATTCATTCATTCACTCACTCACTCACTCATCCATCCATCCATCCATCCATCCATCCATCCATCCATCCATCCATCCATCCATCTATCCATTAATTAGTAGAAAAAAGTTGCAAAAAGGGTTTATGAAAGTTAGCAGCAGTAAGGGGGACTCGCGGTCACCATTCGGAATCGCCTGGGAATTACCCGTGTTTACGCACTAGCGTCCCCCGCGGGAATTACCCGTGTTCTGTTATATGTTGCTGCTATGTTTGCGAAGGTTAAAATATTTGTGTCGCAAACGGAGGATAAAATATTCCTTAGATATAGATGGACACCATCAAAAGCATTAGTAACAAGACTGTGCGCCGACTGCGAACTCAGGTGCTGGACCGCTTAGACGCCGACTTTGCCTTCACAACGTTTATGGAGGGAGATACAGACGAGACGATGGACGAGGAAAGAGCAGAAAGAATAATTGGCTTGATGCCCGAAGGTAATTACCGCCTGGAGTTGACGTTTATAAAGTATTTAGACGGCGAGTGGATAATAGAAAAGGGCAGGAATCCAATACGGGCGTCTGGCAAGAAGGACCTGTTCGTTTTAAACAAGGACACGCGTCCTGGGGCGCTGGTGGGCATCGACATGTTGTTCTACGAAGTTGCTTACCCGGTCACCGTGGTTATTTACGGTGCGTATGAAATTAAGAACCCGGACGTTAAGAAGCTCAAACCAATGCGGCATCCGGGTAACTGCGTGGGTAAGTTAGTTAGAGAGTTCTTCGAGGATTCCTCTAGGGGAGGTAAGCTTACGTTGAAGAGAAGAGAAGCCATCAGGAAATGGGAGCATGCTACTCGTAGGGCAGGAGCCACCATTGAAAACATCAAGAAGTTAGAGGTTGCTTTAGAAAGGCGCATACACGTGAAAGACATCACCGACGGCTTCATCTACTCCGGGACGCACAAGTATGGGGGCCGGGGTGCGCCTATCGTAATTTACCAGCATAACGCACATGCGTGGAGGGAGTTAAGGTTCCCAAAGAAGAAGGAGACGCGCGTTTACAAGGAGTCACCGCTTGCAGAACTAATGCACGAGAATTCCATTTGGTTAATGGATACGGAGGGAAGTCAATTTATGACCCAAGACGGCACCTTGTATCGTCCTGAAGTGGAACAGCTGCGCATTCAAAGCGCCTGCGAGACTTTAGGAGAAGACTTCTCTGACGAAGTGCTTAGCAGTCGCAGTTTGGACTTCTTAGCCGCAAAGAAAAGAAACGGGTGGAAATCCACACCGGAGGAGTTCAAAGATGTAGCTAAAGCTTGTGTAGAACACGGGCACGGTGGTCTGTGGAACATGGAGTACGATGAAGACGAATACGTGTCGCTGGATATGAAACATTGTTACCCCGCAAGCTTCAAAGGCCTGGGAGATTGTAAGGAATATTACGACCGTTACGGACATCCAGATTCGCAGTTCTTTCGTGTTGCGTTGGATGGTCACTACGACGCCCCAGCAACGGGGTTTGTACGGTTGACCACCTGGAAATTAGCAGCGGGTCTGCACCCCATAAGCTATGCGTGGTATGGGAAGCACCTGCAGGAGAAAGAATGGATACCGGTGCCCCTATTGAAGTTCTTTGAAGAGCGCAAACTTTTAAAATACACAGCGCATGAAGCCATACTTTGTCACAGCGCCTTCACGCAATGGTTACCGGAGCATAACCCCACAGCGCGCGTGGTCATAGGAAAGTTCACGCAGGGCGCTAAGGAAGGAGAGAAACATATGCAGCGGCGCCTAATAACGGACGCCGGCGAGTTAAGCTTCCTCATAAAACGTGCGCATGACAAAGGAACGATGGTGTCCGTAGAGAAATGGGACTACATTGTCGACGATAAGCTGCACGAATGGAATGCGCTGTGTTACTACCAGGACCATCGACCGCAGTATTACCATCTGCGTGCCAGCATGTTAGCCTACGCGCACATTAACCTTCTCGCGATGCTCCTGCGGTTTGACAAAGAAGATATCCCCCGCGTAGCCACGGATTCCTTATACGTAAAGCCTAGCGTCTTAGAGAAGATGAAGGAATTCTACACTGCCGATGAACTCGCAGAAAGTGGCCAGTGGCGCGTCAAAGATGAAGAAATAAAAGCCTGGAGGGCACGCGTAGAATATCACGGCGAGCACACCCAGGGCACCGTAACGCCCACTGTGGAGCCGCTGCCTTCCGTTGCCGATCCTATTTCCTACCAACGCTTTTCCTATCTGTACGGTACGGGAGGCAGCGGTAAGACGACGCGTGTGTTAGAACTCTTTCCTAAGATAAAGGTGCTAACGCCAACGCATCGTTTGGAAAGAGAACTCTGCGAAATGGGCTACGACGCACAAACCTACCACAGCTTCTTTCGTTGGAATGGCCAAAAGTGGGTACCAGAAGCCATCCACGACATACCTCCGGTGATACTTTGGGATGAGATTTGCACCGTTCCTTTAGAAATCCTGCAGGAGTTCGTAGAGTTCCTTCGCGGGAAATGTCAAGTAATATTCGCAGGAGATCCCTGCCAGCCTCCTCCAATAGCCGGAGAAATGCCCCACGAATGGCTGAAAGAATTCGTAGACCATGCGGAGGAAATTAACGCCGACTACCGCAGTAAGGATCAAATAAGAAACCTGAAAGCAGAACTTCGGGGCCTCAGTGATGCCGAGCAATGCAAAACACTGCGCAAACGCGTACGAGCGAAGTCCTACGAGGACTTTCTATACGCCTGGCATCCAAAGGATCTTATTGTCAACATTCTGAGACACTTTTGAAATAGTTTCCGGGGTGTCTTAACAAAGATTTAACCTTATTGTCAACATTCTGGGGCATTTTTTGGAATAGCTTATGGGCGACATAACAGAGATTTAACCTTATTGTTAACATTCTAAGACACTTTTTAAATAGTTTCCAGGCATCCTTAACAAAGATTTAACCTTATTGTTAACATTCTACGGGGGATATCGCATGAAGTCCTTAACGGACTCCTTAGCCCACGTTGCCATAGTTATCAGCGCACCAAACCTTTCCGCGCGCTTCAGACCGCACATTTCATCATACAACTCCTGCACGCGCTCTTTTAACCGGTCTATCTCCTCCCTTTGCATTTCTATGGTGTCTCTTTTATCTTTTGCGTCGGCGACAATTCTTTGCACTGCTTCCACTGGCTCCATATATTTTAGCGAATAAGTTTAAATATAAATGAACCCAGATCACATGCCTTGTAACGCTCTGATAGTAGGACCCACCGGCTGCGGAAAGACCCAGTTCGTCGTGGAGCAGCTATTAGGACCCTTTAGATACCGCTTCGACTACATCGTGCTATTATGCCCCACCTACGTGAATAACCGCACCTGGACAGGCATAGGAGTGAAAGATGACGACTTCTTTGTGGACATACTGGATCCTAACGAGTTATCCAGCCATCTTAAGTTCTGGCACAAACAATTCCCTAAAGATACGCAAACCTTGCTCATACTGGATGACATCGCCTGCGGGGACGACGTAAAAAGACGCACCTCCGAGCTCGTTAAGCTCGCTTTCAGCGGCAGACACGACAATATTAGCGTTTGCTCTCGCAGCAGCTTACCAGCGTCTCTAAGCCTTTTAGGGAAAACATAGGTTCACTTGTCGTATTTTATACGCCGAGCAAGTCTGACCTGGAAACCATCTTAAGCGACTACGGCGGTGAGATATCCAAGGAACAGTTGCATGAATACATGCGGCATTTAAAGACGCACCAACATTCCAAGATGATCTTCTCTTTGAGGTTTCCCTACACGGTTGGAATCTATGATTCCTAATGTATATGGACATTGAGCAGTTGATAGATGAAGTCCCCACGCAGTTAGATGAAAGTAACCTCAAGGAACAACTTAACATCCTTGTGTCTTCTGGGAAGTGTAAAGAAATGATAGGCAAGGAACTTACCCATGAGCAGGTTAATAAGTTGTCAGAAGATGAAGTCAAGAAGTTCCATAAGAGGTACGAGGCTGCCCTTGCAAGTAAGACCACGGACGCCGTAGCAGACTCCGCTATCCGACTTGCCACCAAGCTTCTCGGACTTGCGCTGCCCATAGACGACGTGGAGCAACTACGGAAGGACATAAGCGAGGACTATGTTATCGCCCAAGAACTTAAGATAACCTGCGGGTGGTTGTCTTTGAAGTGCGGTAAGTTAATGGCAGTCGCCTTTGCGGCACTTCACGTAGCTCAGCACGTCGACTTGAAGGAACTTGCGGGCACCTTTGGTGCCTCTTGGAAGGACTTCAAGAAGGACAGAGAAGTCGAAAGGGTATTCGAGGCGGCACTTGCTGAGGTACCTAGTCAAGTACCTGCAAGTGACTTATCAAGTACTTGCTTAGGCACCTCAAGTACTTAGTCAAGTCATTCGCGGGAATTACCCAGGTCGCCTCAAGTACCTAGTTAAGTCATCCTTAAGTACTTAGTCAAGTCGTCTTAAGTTACTTATCAAGTCCTTCAAGTCCTTAGATATAAATGAGTGAAGCTGAATCGAAGGCGGAGGAAACCCCTCAAGTAGAGGAGCGACGAATCACCAAGGCTAAATCTCCAGGCAGAGTTGCTGCCGGTAAGAAGCTCGCAGAGATGAACAGGAAAAACAAAGCCAAAAAAGAAGAAAAGGTGGAGGAAAGAGAAGAGGAATCCTTTATTAATCCTGGGTACGTCATTGGCGCGTTAGGAGTTGCTATAGCAGCAGGCAGCCTCTACTTACAATGGCGGGCTACGAAAAAGGTAGGACCACCAACATATCACGCGCCCGTGCACGCACCTGTGGAACCGGCTGTTAGAAAAAGTAAGATCCCTGAAATGGAGTAACCTTCTCGCTTTGTAATATAATGTCAACCAAATTAATTGACGCCGTCCAAGAAGCTGCTATCACAACCTCCATCATCGCCGGTATTGGCTGGGTAGGTAAGAAAGTCCTAAAGGAGGACCTTACTGAGGACCCAAGCAAAAACCTGAGTAACTTTGCTAAGATGACCGCTGCCGTATGCGGGGCTATCATGCTAAGAAATTACCTACAGAAGGAAAAGTACCTACCTACGGTGTGAAAATCCCTGTGATTTTCTAATATATATGGCTGGCGTGGTCGTAGGTGGAGTTATTACAGCTTTAGCATTCACTGGAGCTAATTATGGTGGTCAGTATTTGGATAGATTAGTCAGAGGCGACAAAAGCGGAGAATTGGCCGCCGAAAGGAAGAGACACGACTTAGCGCTGGAGAAATATCAGCGGGACGTGGCGGCTTGGAATGAAAAAAGACAAGCTTACAGGGATTGGTTGGATAAGAACTACCAAGACAAGATGCAGGCGGATAAGAACTTCGAAAATACGGACTACGCCTTTAAACTTTATGCGCAAGCACACCCCGCGGCATTAACGGGGTTGAAAAGGCCTCAGTTCAAGAATTACTACCAGCCTTCTAAGAAACAAAAAGACAATGAGCTGGTATTTGTAGGAGTTGCAGGGCTGGCAGGAGGCGCGGCTTTGGCGTATCTAATATAATGATCGTCTTTTTGGAAAGCGACAAGAATGACTTTACCACTTACTTGAATCCTCCCATCAAAGCCCATAAGGTTCGGCTCATAAGTTGCTCTTTGTACAATTCTTGGCATAACCTGATTAGGGGCATAGTCACTGAGCATACAGGAGGATCTAACTATCAAGCCGTATTGCTGCCCGATGGACATTACACACCAATCACACTGGCCAAGGAATTAGCAAAACACGGTTATACTCTCACCACGGGGTTGCCGCACGAAATGACCCTCAAACACAATATGCCAAACTATTCAATGACTTTTGGAAAGTCTGACCCATTGGGATTTTTATTATGTGCCTCAGGCAAGACGATTACCAACACAGCCATACCTGTGAAATGGAAAGTCGCATCCTCTTACGAAGTCTATTGCGACTTGGTCCATAGTTACAACAATGGAGAAAAGTCTTCTCTTATGTCCAAGTTTACGCCTAAAGGTAATCCATTTGACCTGGTAGAATACACTCCCATTTCTTTAAGCTATGACTTGTCTCATTTGGTAGAAAGCATAAACATCACCATTAAAGTGGACGGAGAGACGGTGGATTTCAACGGGCGAAAGATCAATCTTGTTTTGGAATTCATATAATGGGCCGCGTAGAGGACAACTCAAAAGGATTTACTACGGGCCTGAAGGCTATTGGAAAGGAGCGTCGGCTATCAAGAAACTCGCGACCGCGGCCAGGGTATCAGAAGAAACGGCTAAGAACTGGTTGAAAAAACAAACCCTCTGGCAGGTTTATCTTCCCGTGCCTAAGTACATTCCCAGGCCCAGCTTCACCGTAAATGCCCCCAACGAAGTTCATCAGGCGGATTTGCTTTTCTTACCGCACGACAAGGTGAGAAGAAAGACCTATAGGTACGCTTTGACTGTAGTTGATATCGCAAGCAGATACAAGGACGCCGAACCCATAACCAGCAAGGATTCTGGGGAAGTCGCAGAAGCCCTAGGTAGGATTTATAAGCGCGTCTTGAAATGGCCTAAGCTGCTGCAAGTGGATGCGGGGACAGAGTTCATGGGCGTGGTTACTAAGACCCTGAAAGACCACAGCACTAAGATTAGGAGAGCCGAAGCTGAGTACCACAGGGGTCAGAGCATCGTCGAAAGATTTAATAAGACCCTGGCCGAGCGTCTCTTTGGGTACCAGTATTGGAAAGAGCTGGAAGATCCCTCCAAACGCAACAGGGAATGGACTCAGAGGCTCCCCCAGGTCGTCGCGGCTTTGAACAACGAGGCGGCCAGGGCTACGGGAATAAAACCCAAGGATGCTATGAAGAAGAAACACGTGGAACATAAGTCCTTCGTCAGAAGTTCGAGGGCGGTCGGACTGAAGGAAAAAAAGCTACCCCGCAACATAGTGGTCAGATACCTCTATCAGCCGGGGGAACTCGAAGGTGGCAGTAAGAGAGCCACGGATCCTAACTGGTCCCTGGAAACGTATGAGATTTCGAAGTCCGTCACCAAGGAAGGGCAACCCGTGTTGTATTACCTAGATGGCCCAAGTCGTGGATTTGTCAAGGAAGAGCTGCTCATAGTCCCCAAAGACTCAGAGTAGTGCTGCTCCACGCGCCCGATTGCACTCTAGGCATGTCAGTCTTACGTTGCCTCTGCAATGCCCGCGTTTGTTATTTATACGATCCACGGAGAACTGCTGATCGTCATTTGGGTCAAACCTCCATAGTAGAGGTATGTTACATTTGGCACACCTTGCCCCTTTCTTATAGACGTCGTCCACGCATAGGTCGAATTTGACCCCCGCATAGCGGGGATCCGTACTCTTTTCTTCGTCGGGTCTTTTGTAGCGAAGGAGTTTCTTAGCAATGTTTTCTTTGGCTACGTCCTCTGGCGTCTTATCGTAGCGCAATTGCGGACCCCAGGCTCTTTTTAACTGCTTGGCATATTCTACGCGGCTTACGGCGGTGTAGATAAGGTTGCTCCAACACAGCCGCTGGTCTATGATCCATAAGGTTTCTTTTATGGTAAGCCCTTGCGCGCTGTGGACTGCCATGCAATAGCCTAAGCGCCAATCTGGATGGGAGGTTATTTTTTCCACCTTTTCTATGGGTACCCAGGCTTTGTCATGCGTTACCGCGTTCTGCAGTTGGATGTCGGTACCAGGTACCCAGACGTCTCTTTTTTGCATGCGGGTGTCGTGGGGTTTGTAGCAAACAGGTACGAGATGCGTAGGGAAGCGCTCTCGGTGTATATTTAGCAAATCCTTTTGTATGCGAGACTGTGCTGCGCGTTTGCTGCTCAGCACCAGATCCTTTGGATGCCAGGCGTATAGAAAGTCCTCGTAGGACTTCGCTCGTACGCGTTTGCGCAGTGTTTTGCATTGCTCGGCATCACTGAGGCCCCGAAGTTCTGCTTTCAGGTTTCTTATTTGATCCTTACTGCGGTAGTCGGCGTTAATTTCCTCCGCATGGTCTACGAATTCTTTCAGCCATTCGTGGGGCATTTCTCCGGCTATTGGAGGAGGCTGGCAGGGATCTCCTGCGAATATTACTTGACATTTCCCGCGAAGGAACTCTACGAACTCCTGCAGGATTTCTAAAGGAACGGTGCAAATCTCATCCCAAAGTATCACCGGAGGTATGTCGTGGATGGCTTCTGGTACCCACTTTTGGCCATTCCAACGAAAGAAGCTGTGGTAGGTTTGTGCGTCGTAGCCCATTTCGCAGAGTTCTCTTTCCAAACGATGCGTTGGCGTTAGCACCTTTATCTTAGGAAAGAGTTCTAACACACGCGTCGTCTTACCGCTGCCTCCCGTACCGTACAGATAGGAAAAGCGTTGGTAGGAAATAGGATCGGCAACGGAAGGCAGCGGCTCCACAGTGGGCGTTACGGTGCCCTGGGTGTGCTCGCCGTGATATTCTACGCGTGCCCTCCAGGCTTTTATTTCTTCATCTTTGACGCGCCACTGGCCACTTTCTGCGAGTTCATCGGCAGTGTAGAATTCCTTCATCTTCTCTAAGACGCTAGGCTTTACGTATAAGGAATCCGTGGCTACGCGGGGGATATCTTCTTTGTCAAACCGCAGGAGCATCGCGAGAAGGTTAATGTGCGCGTAGGCTAACATGCTGGCACGCAGATGGTAATACTGCGGTCGATGGTCCTGGTAGTAACACAGCGCATTCCATTCGTGCAGCTTATCGTCGACAATGTAGTCCCATTTCTCTACGGACACCATCGTTCCTTTGTCATGCGCACGTTTTATGAGGAAGCTTAACTCGCCGGCGTCCGTTATTAGGCGCCGCTGCATATGTTTCTCTCCTTCCTTAGCGCCCTGCGTGAACTTTCCTATGACCACGCGCGCTGTGGGGTTATGCTCCGGTAACCATTGCGTGAAGGCGCTGTGACAAAGTATGGCTTCATGCGCTGTGTATTTTAAAAGTTTGCGCTCTTCAAAGAACTTCAATAGGGGCACCGGTATCCATTCTTTCTCCTGCAGGTGCTTCCCATACCACGCATAGCTTATGGGGTGCAGACCCGCTGCTAATTTCCAGGTGGTCAACCGTACAAACCCCGTTGCTGGGGCGTCGTAGTGACCATCCAACGCAACACGAAAGAACTGCGAATCTGGATGTCCGTAACGGTCGTAATATTCCTTACAATCTCCCAGGCCTTTGAAGCTTGCGGGGTAACAATGTTTCATATCCAGCGACACGTATTCGTCTTCATCGTACTCCATGTTCCACAGACCACCGTGCCCGTGTTCTACACAAGCTTTAGCTACATCTTTGAACTCCTCCGGTGTGGATTTCCACCCGTTTCTTTTCTTTGCGGCTAAGAAGTCCAAACTGCGACTGCTAAGCACTTCGTCAGAGAAGTCTTCTCCTAAAGTCTCGCAGGCGCTTTGAATGCGCAGCTGTTCCACTTCAGGACGATACAAGGTGCCGTCTTGGGTCATAAATTGACTTCCCTCCGTATCCATTAACCAAATGGAATTCTCGTGCATTAGTTCTGCAAGCGGTGACTCCTTGTAAACGCGCGTCTCCTTCTTCTTTGGGAACCTTAACTCCCTCCACGCATGTGCGTTATGCTGGTAAATTACGATAGGCGCACCCCGGCCCCCATACTTGTGCGTCCCGGAGTAGATGAAGCCGTCGGTGATGTCTTTCACGTGTATGCGCCTTTCTAAAGCAACCTCTAACTTCTTGATGTTTTCAATGGTGGCTCCTGCCCTACGAGTAGCATGCTCCCATTTCCTGATGGCTTCTCTTCTCTTCAACGTAAGCTTACCTCCCCTAGAGGAATCCTCGAAGAACTCTCTAACTAACTTACCCACGCAGTTACCCGGATGCCGCATTGGTTTGAGCTTCTTAACGTCCGGGTTCTTAATTTCATACGCACCGTAAATAACCACGGTGACCGGGTAAGCAACTTCGTAGAACAACATGTCGATGCCCACCAGCGCCCCAGGACGCGTGTCCTTGTTTAAAACGAACAGGTCCTTCTTGCCAGACGCCCGTATTGGATTCCTGCCCTTTTCTATTATCCACTCGCCGTCTAAATACTTTATAAACGTCAACTCCAGGCGGTAATTACCTTCGGGCATCAAGCCAATTATTCTTTCTGCTCTTTCCTCGTCCATCGTCTCGTCTGTATCTCCCTCCATAAACGTTGTGAAGGCAAAGTCGGCGTCTAAGCGGTCCAGCACCTGAGTTCGCAGTCGGCGCACAGTCTTGTTACTAATGCTTTTGATGGTGTCCATCTATATCTAAGGAATATTTTATCCTCCGTTTGCGACACAAATATTTTAACCTTCGCAAACATAGCAGCAACATATAACAGAACACGGGTAATTCCCGCGGGGGACGCTAGTGCGTAAACACGGGTAATTCCCAGGCGATTCCGAATGGTGACCGCGAGTCCCCCTTACTGCTGCTAAGTTATCTCTCTAATGATGGATTTAAATTCCCATAACAAAGACTTTTGCACCTTGCCTGCTGGCAGACTCTTCTTTTAATATTTTTCCCGAGCGATAGAAATTGAGAGCTCTGCCAAATCGATGAATTTAGAAATTTTGAATAGCACGAAGTAAAACTCCCAAAGATATTGGAGATTAAGATAAGAGAGTTTATAAATTTGTATTGTTAAATCTGGCTCATTTTCATTTCTTGTTGAAACGTCAATTTTTTTCGATATATTAGTACAGTATTTTTGATATGATGAAACAAGTTGCAATAGATTCTTAGATTATAAATCATGATTTTGATATTGCAGGATAGCCATTTTAATTTCATTGTAATTTCACGTTGACGAAAAAAAATGGATTATTTCTTGTTATTATGTTTGGACGAAATTTAATGCTGTAAGAGCTTAAAGTGTATATCAAGGGAAAAAATTTTTTTTCAAAATCACTTATATGTGAACAGTGTAATAGCATGGTTGCAGTATTTTTGTATGTAGTCTTCTCTTTTCACAGATATAAATATTTGAAATATCAAAATGCAAATGAGATGACGTAAATTCAAGAATGTGTTACATTTTGCAGTGTGATTTACGATAAGTGTTCAGAAGTGAAATAACCCAAAAGTGTACAAAGCCATATATTTCAGTTATAAGGATGATTTAAAAATGAAAAAACAGCAGTACTTTCCACAACAGCATTTTTGTACAATAGATTAGTCTTGAATTTAAACAATCTCATTTGCATATTGATATTTCAAATGTTTATATTCCTAAAAGAAAATATCATATACAAAAATACTGCAACCATACTACTACACTGTTCACATATAAGTAATTTTGGAAAAAAAATTGTTTTCCTTGATATACACTTAAAAGACTAAATTTTTAAACGTATGTCTGAATCGTGCCGCGAGTCGATTCTTAGAGCAGTTTTTGTATGACTGTGAAAAGATCTTGGCACAAATACGGTCGTTACACGACAAGGGATACGCCAGGCCAATCACATTGCTCGATAATTTACTTTCTATCCAATACCCGGAACACGGCATAAACACGGCGTGGACACGGTCACGCCATTGTCACAGCACTGACAGACCAATCACATTGCGCGAGAAAAAACAGGTGATTAAATTTCTAGAAACCATCAGCTTTTTTACAGTCATGAGAAAACTACTCTATTCTCAGCATGACTCAACGGGGTTTTTGTCGACAAAGGCTTTTTCTTTCTATTTCATTTCGCCTGGAGATAATCGAAATTAAAAATAAGTTAAAATTTAATAACATGTAAAAAAAGAATATTCGATGACATGACGTGTTATTAAAAACAGACAAGACTTGTGCGACCAAAGCGGTTTTTTCATAGCTTGCAATAACAGAGAACGCAAATAGATCCAGCACTTTTTTTGGCACAGTTTTATATATTTATTTGTCTGTGATAATTTTCATTTTGTTGTGAGATATTTGTTCCAGTCCAAGGACCTTTACTTAGTAGTAACCACGTATTGAATGATTATGATAACGAGTCTTCATATCAGCTCAGGACATCGCAATCAAGACTGAAATAAAAGGATCACTGTAATAATAAATATGAAGAAGGATTGGATTTAATGTTAGAATCTTTAGAACGGTCACTCCAAGTTTTCTACGTTTAAAAACGTATTTGCTTCCTCGAAATATGATGACTTCAAGAAAAGTTTATTTGGTTACTCATTTATATTCATTTGTTTTCATTTCTTCATAAAGTTATATTACAAAAAAGCTATAAGATTATTATAGCTTATCATTGTTCTTTCTTCCTTCCTTCCTTCCTTCCTTCTTTCTTTCTTTCTTTCTTTCTTTCTTTCTTTCTTTCTTTCTTTCTTTTTTTCTTTCTTTTGAAAATGAATACGAACTTTTTTACTGTCCTATGAGATGTAAATTTACACACCAATTCAAGGTGCTCGTATTTGCTAGTGTTTGCAGTTTAATAATTCAACCTTGAACTCAGAAGACAGATGTGTTTGTTCACAGCAACCCGACTAATAAATAAGTTCTAATTCACTTCAGTTGACGGTTATTTACGCTGTATTGATAGGCTGTTATGGTAAAGTTTAACTTGTTATGCAAATAATAATGTTTCGAGTGAGCCTTAATCTATTTCGTTTACATTATATTGTAAAAAAAAAGTATTCTGAAGTGAATGTTCTCTCTTGCCAGATGCAATGTTAATTCTGAATCAACTGCCAGTGGCTACTGGAACTCTTTAACTATTGGACATTAATTGGACTATCGTATTAAATTTTTTTCGGAAAGAGTGGCTCAGTTTTGCAGTCTCCGCAGTTCAAGACAGGCTTTCGCAGTTTAATGATTTTATCTCAACTCAGGGCAGGTGTGTTTGCTCACAGCAATGCAATCAACATGTATAAATAAGTTTTATTTTCGCTTAAATTGATCTGCCGTCCTTATTCTCTTCGTTGATGGGCTGTTCAACGGCTAATATGCAAATAATGATCGATTTTGAGTAAGCCTGGTCTATTCCGTTTGTATTGTAAAAAAAAGTGTATTCTGAAGTGAACTCCCTCATACCAGATGCGATGTTTATTCTGAATCAACGGGACTAGTGGCTACTGGAACTCTTTTGACTATTGGACTTTAAAGCACATATATTTTAAGAGTTTTTAAAATGCAGAACAACTTCTCGAGGCCCTTTGTAACAACACCTTCATTGAAGACTGAATTTGAAACACTTCATGATTATCACTACAGAAACCTTATCCTAATGACGATATCTATTAATGGAGTGTTGTCCTTCGTTACGACTATTTTGAATCTCATGATCATCGTTACCTTCGCAAAAACGCCGTCTCTACGAGAAGTGCCTTCAAATATTCTTATTCTTGGTCTAGCCGTCTCTGACTTTGGCGTGGGGGTCGTAGCTCAACCGCTTTTTTGCGTTTTAAAGTTGGTCCAACTTAAAGGCGATGCTCGCTTGACAGAAACTATTGACACTCTTTTTATCTGCTCGTGTTATGTTTTAACATCGGTTTCGTTTCTGACTGTAACAGCCATCACTGTAGACCGTTTCTTGGCGATCAAACTCCATCTACGCTATAACGAGCTCGTAACGACTAAACGACATAGCATTGCACTAGTTTTAATTTGGATTGTTTGCTCATTTAATATTGCCTTGAAAGACTTTTACAAAATTCAAATCTTTTTCAACATTTTAACGGCTATTCTTTGCAGCATACTATTCCTCAATATATGTCTTCTTTTCAAGATCTCTCGAATCGTTCGAAGCCACTCACTTCAAATACAAGCTCAAGAACGATCAGTAGAACAAGCTATAGACATTCCTAGGTACAAAAATCGGTGAATACGATTTATTACGTGGTTGGAGCTTTCGTTTTGTGCTACGTTCTTTACATTGTAAAAATGATTGGTTTGAATTTCGTAGCAAAGACTCAGAACATGGAAGTATTTTTCGCGATGGCTGTAACAATAGCAATGTTCAATAGCGTTATCAATCCTTTAATTTATTGCTGGAGAATCGAAGAAATGCGCTTAGCTGCTAAAAAAATAATCCGAGGAATATGCAGACGAGGCGAATACCATTGACGTTTTTTTCTTCAAGTTACGCGCAGAGGAGAAAGGATGGAGAGCTCAGTAGTCATCAACGGAAACCTTGGCTAAGAGAGAGAAGTCGAAGGGAAGCAAATTGAAATAAGAGTCAAGCTTCAACAGGATGCCTGGCATTCAAATCGGAGTTATATAGTATCTTTAAACAGGAGTGTTACATTAATTCATACGAACGAGTTAGATTCAATAAAGTTTTTCTCACCATTTGAAATACTGGGATTCATAGATAGGTACTCTATAGAATAAAAGAATATTCAGACAGGTGTTGTTGTTCGTGAGGCATTTTTTATGGGCCGTTCTGTCTGTGTGTCTGTCTATTTCTCTGTTGAACTATGTCTGTCCAAGGATGGATCCGGGCGAGGGACCAAGAGGTTGCGGAACTCCCTTCCCTATACAATTCGTTGTTTTCCTCTTCAAGAGCCGTATCCAGTAGCAACACATGTGTATGTCTTTACGACTGGTATAGCGTATGTTTGACGTCAAAAATGACGTAACCCCCCCCCCCCATCAAAAATCCTGGATCAGCCCTTCCTGTCTCTTTCCCTGTGTCCATCTGTCTGTCTCTAATCTTTCATTATCTTATTTCATCTCAGTTTCTGTCTGTCTGTCTTTCTTTCTCTGTCTTACTGTAGTATCCCTACTGTATGTCGGTTAGCAGTTAGACCAGTTTTCGTATGACTGTAAAAAACTCACGGCACGAACACGGCGTGACACGGCAAGGCATACGCCAGACCAATAACATTGCGTGAGAATTTAGTCTCCATCCAATCAAATGCCCGAAACACGGTACAAACGCAGCGTGGACACAGTCGAGCCAATGTCATAACCCTGGCAGACCAATCACATTGCGTGAGGGAAAAAAATCAGCTAATTAAAATTCTAGAAATTATCACGGTCACGGTACGAGAAGCTTTTCGCAGTCATACGAAAACTGCTCTAGCACTCGTTCACACGCTTCAAAAGGACGGCCAATTAATATGTATTTAATTGTTAAATGATTAGCATATTTTGATTCGAATCAAGTCCCTCACAGTCCTACATGATGATAACAACCAGGGAACCTGTGATTGTCGGTATAGTTAAACAATAGAAAACAATGGAATTTGCATGAAATTGTGCTATTTAGTATTACTAAAGTTTCACGGATTTACTGTGGTCACTCTAGTAAGAATAGTTAACAATAAAGTATTGTAGGAATTAAATAAAATATACAAATAAATAAATAAAGAGTTAAAGTATAGAAGAAAGAAATAATTATAACAAATATTACAAAAATACATACCGATAAACATGAAAAAAGAAGAACAATAGGGATCAATGAATAATTGTGCTGATAAGTAAAAAAGAAAATTTGTTCTTTGCTATATTTATTGATTTCATTTTGATGTTATTTCTAGTTTGATAATTCTCATCCGTTTTTATACCTACAAAGCAAATCAGTTTTCAGTCTTTCCTTAAATCGAGAGAGGTTACGTTTTTTAAATGACTCATCAATGGAATTCCAAACTTTGACTCCAACTGATTTGATGTTAAATTTTCCAAAGTTAGTTCTTGCTTTTGGAATATAGAGTGATGATTTGCTAGCAAGCCGTGTGTTGTAATTATGTATAGCTTTTACTTGTGTGAACAATGGATTAAATGATTCAGGTAACCTCTTTGAATGAAAATTGTACATAAACAATGCATTGCTAAAGAAGACTAGGTCAGAAAACTTTAATATTTCAAGCTTTAGAAAAAGAGGACTAGTGTGGGCATCAAAATCAGAAAATGTAATAAGTCTTAATATTGCTCTTTTTTGAAGAATGAATAGAGGTTCAAGAGATGAGCAGTAAGTGTTACCCCATGCAGTAATGCCATAGGTTAAGAAGGGGTAGATCAGAGTATAATACAGAGTAACACATATCAATATTGACAAAATGACGGAGCTTAGAGATAATGCCTATATTGCGTTTTAGTTTACTGGATATATGTGAAACCTGAGATTTCCAATTAAGATGACAGTCAAAAATGATGCCTAGGTAATTGATGTTATATTCTCTTTTCAGGGGTTTATGGTTTATGGTTAGTGAAACAGAATGATTGAGTTTCTTCCGCGAGGGGTGAAAGATGACAAAATTGGAGCCATTCATGTATAGATTGTAATTGGTCATTTATAAGAGATTCCAGTTGTATGAGTCTCTTATTTGAAAGAAAAAGATTTGAATCATCAGCAAATAAGTGTAGATCAAGTGAGTTCCAGGTATCTCGTTGAAGGCTTTACAATTTAATCAACTACTCAACTAGTAAACGTGACGTCGACTTCACAGGAGCTTTGTATGTTACGCGTGATAATATTGACAAAAAAGACATATCATGTGCTTACTTGTGTTACATAATCGACATTGTTTTGGCGATTCACCGAGGTTTTTGCTGAATCGACAGAGTTTCGGCGATTCACCGAGTTTTTTGCTGAATCGACAGAGTTTTTCTGCTGAATCGACAAAGTTTTATGCGTGATGATTGACAAAAAACATGACACGTGCTTATATGTTACGTAATCGACAGAGTTTTGGCGATTGACCAAGTTTTTTTTTGCTGAATTAACAGAGTTTTGGCGATTGACCAAGTTTTGTTTGCTGAATCAACAGAGTTTTAGCGATTGACCGAGTTTTGGCAATTGACCGAGTTTTTGTTGAATATTGACAGTTTTTGTAATTGGCCGAGTTTTGGCGATTGACCGGGTTTTTGTGATTGTCAGAGTTTTGGTGATTGACAGTGCTTGTGTTAATCGACCGAATTTTCGCAATTGAAGTATTTTAAGCACTGATTGACACAAAGAAAACATAATGCGTGCTTATGTAATGCAAGGCACTGATAGGTGTACACATTCAAGCGAAGCAACGTAATTGACAAACGAATATTCAATTACAATCAAAATGACAATTTTGAACCATTCCGCGCGCCATATATTAGTCTATTTCACGGATTACTTCATTCTACATCTTGTTATAAAGTTCCAAAGCTTCTTTTCTCGATTGCGCAAAGACAGATGTCTCATATTCACACTGATCTTCTTCCACGTCAGCAGCAGCGATAATAATAACTCTTCCGGCACTTGTGCCAGTGTTGATGTGGTTTGCCTTCTCCACTAACGTCTTGGCCGATTTGTTCGTCTTCATTCCTTGCTTCATGATTGAGTCTGGGAAACCAAACTGCGTCATGTAGTCAGCCAACAAAAGATGATGGGTGTCTCCGCTAACTCTTGGATTTAGATCCACCAGGTACATTCCATGGTCACAAAGCATGATGTCACACATGACTATGCCAAAATACCCTTGCGTGTGCAAGTAATCCTTGACAGGAACGACGAATTGGTCGTAAAAAAGATTCTTATATTCCTCTTGTTTATTCCATTCCACCACTCCATTCGTCCACTTGAATCCTTCAAGACCGCCAACAACAGTGCCCAACCAGTGCATCTTTCCCGAGACGTGTAAATAAAACTGAAAACTCACCACTTCATTCACATCTTCCATGAATTCTTGGTAAATAATATTACCAGTCCAACCACTATCTCGTATCTCTTTTATAATGGCGGCAAACTCGTTCCCGTTGTAAGCGACCCTGTTCCCATAACCCGACCAACTCATGTCGACTTTGACCATACACGGGAAAGAAATGTCGTCCTCAGAGTTGAAATATTTAGGGCACGGTACACCAATATCATGGATTGAACTCTTCAACTGAACTCTGTATAGAACATCAGGATCAACACTGTGTTTACTCTTTGGGAGACTTTGGATGGCAGCGTTAGTGACAATGAGTTTATCGTCCCGTAGTCCTTGACTGACTGGCCGAATGTCTGCATCAGGGAAGTCGGGAAGCCATTTTTTCCAATGTTCTTTCAAGAATGAAGGAGGCTGATAGTCCGATAGAACAGGGACCTCATTCCCAGTCGCAGGAAGGTTACGGCACGGAAAGATAAAGTCAGTGTAGATCTTTGAAGAGGGCGCATTTTCAAAGACGCGGTATTTTAAGTTGTTGTAAAATTTGTTTCGTGGTGAATACGAAGAAGGCCATGCAGGTAAAAAATAGGCATCTTGTAAGTCCTTCTTGATCAGACTTCCAAGGGTCAACAGAGGTTGTTTGATACCTGACATGTCAGCGTACAACGTAGACATTCGCAAAGGTCGCCGCCCGCTTTGTTTTTTCCTGGCTTCGGTCGAATCTAAAAAACACCGGGAAACAAGAGAGGTCGACTTGGGGCAAGTCTACGTACAACGAAGGCTACAATAACCAAAAAATCAGTACTTAACTTGATCCCTTTGCTCGTGTACAGCCGGGCTCTCATAGAACCACAGGTAGCCCAAGCTTGGTTTCTGTGGTGTCATATTACACCTTTTGCTGTTCATTAACAGAAAATGTACATTCATTTGTGCCAATAGTTGTATCAATAACGTGTAATGTACTTTCATCAACACCACAAGTAACATCATTAGCGCGGATCAACTTTCGATAACGATAATAGCGCAGCGCGCTCATTCTAAAAATAGCTTAAAGATTCGGACAAACATTACATTCTGTTTAACCGCTACGAGGATTATTCGAACCGATTTTATTATTTTTACTTAAAGTTACAATAATAACCCATGTAAACTAAGATCAACTGCGATCGGCTGTGAAAATTATCTGCTGAAAGTAAACTTGTAAGTTTGTTTGTCCGAATTTCGCCTTTGTCTTCGTTTTTATGACGTCACGGCTGCGCTGCGCTATTGAATATGCGTGTACATTCATGGACATCAATGGACAATCAATAGCGCGTTCGTACATTCATATGCGCGGAATGTATTTTCTTTTGCGCGAAATTCAACTTCGATAACACCAAATGACAAACATCGCAGTTTCAGTCATATTGAAATGTCGCCATTAACAGATCTTGATATGGGTGAACTTTGTACGTGGTTGAAGAAACACAAGGAACAAATCGCAATGGGAGTATAATTATCAAAGGTTGCAGCATCAACATTTTCACATCGATATGACATATTTTCCCATCATTGCAAAAGTATTTTGTAGCCGCAAGAATTAGCTTTTTTCCTCCTCAAAACTCCGAATAGCAGGTTTCATTGTTGACGTATTTCCGGTGACGTGACCACCCTGAAAACGAAGCTGGCCGTCACGCGGCCGTCAGTTTAGCCATCATTTTGTAAACAAACTGTTGCCCTTTAAAAAGTGTATCTTGATATAATTAAGCTAAATTTTTGAAGTTTTGTCACGATGGGTAAAACGTGTATTGTATTGGGTTGTACGAACAAAGATTCGGGGAAACATAGGAAAGAAAATGTGAAGTTTCATCGGATACCAAAAGAGGAGCCAGGCGAAGCATGTGGATAAAAGCTATCAACAGACGAGAAGAAAACAACGGAAACTTATGGATTCCTTCTTCAGACAACGACAGAATTTGTAGTGAACATTTCGTTAAAGGTAAGCTGATCATAAATCGTAATTTTCCCCGTGTATTTGTGATACAGAGTACGCAAAAATAGTATAGAAATGTCTATCTATGTCTATTTATTTCGTGTACAGTTTACGAAAACAAAGTCTTATGTTTTTGTTTTGTTTTTTGTTTTTGTATGAGTGAACACGTTTCTCTCAGGAAGTATTTAAAAAGGGATTAAAAATATCTACATTCAAAATATTTTTGTTTAAATATCGCTCAAAATCTCCTAAGTGCGTTCATTATCGATGTAAACAATTTGCAATAATTTTTTTTGTGTACTAGGAAAGAGTGATAATCCAGAGAGCCCAGACTATAAACCAACGATGAACATGGGATATTGTAAAGGTTCAGAAACTGCCAGCAGAAGATTTTCTAGAATTTCTAAGCGAAATTATAAAAAGTCACTTGAAGATTTCTTTGCTGAACGATCAAGATCGACAGAAGCCAGCAAACGACGGTATGATGGTGATGTGACACGTACAGATACAGAAATGGCAGCAGGCGCTTTATTGGATTTGTCAGAAAATAAAGAGAACAACAAAGGTAGGAAAATGATATCTTAGCTTATATTGTTAAAATACATTTTTTTCTATACAATTTCTTTGTAGAAAAAGTTGTAATAAGTTTTATATATTTTAAAGTTGTTTATATTAAAATTCAGTAAAAATAATATATAGTATATTTTATTTACATATATTATATTTATTTTTTCAGATCGATTTATACATAATATTTGCTTGAAAAGATTAGCAGAGTTGAATATGGAAAAGAAGGAAATTTTAAGGGAGTTGGCACGTCTTCAAGAACAGATACACTCCTTGACTATTAACAACACACCAAAAATGAGGGCCTCAACACTCGTGAATCTCTCCACCAATCCAATCCAATGGCCTACCATCTCATGATTGCTTTCTCTGGTTAAGTAGTTTCCTTGCAGATTCCTTCCCGTCATCAAATATTCTTGCTTCAGCTGATATTCTTCTTTTGGTTCTAATGAAACTTAGGCTAAATGCACCTCATAGGGATTTATCCTACCGCTTTGACATTTCTCCATCTCTGGTAAGTTCTCTATTAGACAGTGCTCTTCCTGTGTTTGCAAAGCAAATCTGTTTCTTCATTCACTGGCCAACAAGAGAGGAAGCAAGACGATATCAGCCGCAGTGTATCAAAGATACCTACCCTAGCTGCATTTCTATAGTTGACTGCACTGAAGTTCTTATAGAATGCCCAGCAAACTTCAATGCAAGATCTGCCACCTACAGTAACTATAAGCATGCTAATACAATAAAGTTCTTGGTTAGCATTGCACCATCTGGTGGTGTATCATTCATATCACGTGCATATGGGGGGAGGGCTTCAGATAAAGTCATCAGTTTAGAGTCAGGATATTTAGATTTATTCAGCATGGAGACACTATCTTAGCTGATAGAGGTTTTTTGATTGTGGATGAAGTGTTGTCTAGAGGGGCAAAACCCATCATTCCTGCATATCAGAAAGGAAAGGAGCAGCTTAGTGCAAGAGAGGTGGAGAAGAGTAGGAGAATTGCTCACATTAGGATACATGTGGAGATAGCAATGGAAAGACTAAAGAACTTTCTAATTCTATCTGGAAAAATGAGCTTGAACATGGTTCCTCATGCTGACAGTATAATGACAATTTGTGCTGCAATTATGAATATGCATCCAAGGCTAGTGAACTGAATAAGAAAACTGTTAGCACAACAGTTATGCTGTATAGTGGATTTCTTATGATACAGTACAAACACTAGAGTACAAACACTAAAAGTGTGCAACACTTTGCACTATTTAGTAGTAAATAGTGCTAATCAAACAATAGAAAACAATAGGATTAGATTAATTTAGTAGTATTTAGTGGTATTTATGTTGCACACTTATAGTGTTTGTACTCTATAAGTGTGCAACATAGTACTAAATGCTGCTTAACCATATAAATTCTAATAATGTCTTCTATGATTTATTAGATATTGAAAGTATTGCAAACAGCTTTAACTGTTTTTACTCTTACACATACTGTATGTATAATATGTGTGAGCAATGCCAATGCTAAACCAAATAATACGTTTTCCATATGTAATAAATAGAAGAAAGTTATTATGAGCTAGAGCCAAGAATATGTTGATACATGTGATAAGAAAAACATTTTTGTAAAGCAAAACACCTATTAAAGTATGTATCATTGCAGATTCATCTTCACAGCATCGTATGTCTATAATGTCATTCCTTTTTCTTCTTACAACTAGGACAGAACCATTTGCCAACAGGCTTCCTCTTAACATTTACACATTGATAGTGAAACCACCCAATCTTACATTCCTCGTTGTCACAAAATATCATCTTTCCATACTCTGGTTCCTCACACAGACACCATTTGGTCTCATCCTTCTTGTCATGTCTGTTTTCCAAATGTTTGTCCATTATGTTCCTTGTAAGAATCTCTGAAATAACATGTTCAAGTAAAAACAATGAACAGCGCTCAAGCAACAATTTACAAAAATCTATATCCTTAGGCAATCTAACAATTACCATAGAAACTTCATCTGGACTGGGAAATGTCATTACAACAAAATCACAATAATTACAATTAAATACAAGCATTTGAAATTGAATTTGTGTGTAGTATCTGTGATTTCTAGGAAGCTCAAGATTTTCATCTAAACAAAAATCTGAGTGATGTGCAGCTTCTTCAACAGTTAGAGCCCTATATTTGTAAGGGCACTTTATTTCAAGTGTGCCCTCTCCGCAACAGTCACAAGATAGTACGCCATCTGCTGTTGCCCCCATGAATGAATTTGCGGTGCTGATTCTGAACCCAGATTTATTACATGTGAAGTTCTTGTGGTTGCTGGATTGCATTTCTTGTAAATATTCTTGAAATGCGATGCTTTCATTGTCTAGCCCCCATTTCACAGCATCCTTTCTGCTAAGATCACATGACTTGTAGCTCATTATTCTTGTAATGAGGTGGTCAGGGGGTGTTGTCTCTTTTCGGACCAATACATCATGAGCTTTAGTACCTGTGATCCTTCCCTTGCGGTGATCAAACCATAAGGGGCTCACATTCTGACATTTGGTGAATTCAAAAAGATTGTCAATTTGATGTTCAGTAACAGAATATGCTAGAAAGGTTTCTTGTACTTTATTTGACAGTTAATGATCAGTAAGGGACTTGTTTTCTTCATTATAAAGGCTTGTTAGTGTGACAGGAAAATTATTCTCAGACAGTTTCTCAGATGTTGTACTTTGTTGACAAACACCAGGCAATGGAGGAATGAGGTTAAAAAAGGCAGCATAAGGGCAGATTTTGTGAAAAGAAGTAAGTGCAGAGCTATCTGGAAGTGGATCCCTGCTGGATGGTGTAAAAGATTCCACTTTTTTCTTTCTGTTACTGTTGACTAACCCTTGGATGTTATTGACAGTGGTTGGCTTAATCTGAAACAAAATACAACAAAAATTCTTACAACATGTACAGTGTCCTAGCTTAATCGTAAATCTTTACTTCTAAATATTTTAGGCAATCGATTGATGTTTTTACCAGGGTAAAATAAAGAAGCTTCCTTCCTTCCTTCCTTCCAAATTGAATGGATTAGATACTCCAATTTGCTTTTTTTTATTAGATTTGTACAAAACTGTGTGTGTGTAAATACCATATATACCTCTTTTTTGAAAACTTTATTCCATTTGCAAGCTTCACTGGTCACAGATGTTTTATTGATTCTATATCTAACGCCCAGTTCTACCTTAAACAGCAGGGCTGCAATATGACTACAAGCTTCCCCTAACCTGGAAGAAATATAATTAAAATCATGTCATAAATTGCATAAAAGACATTTATAATATTATTCACTTACAAATTACTACTTACCCTGCAGCACATGTACAATGGGCACAAAATATGTCTGCACTGGTTTTGTGTAAACAGACCCACGGCTGATGAGCTTTTTCCTTCGTTCTCATGGAGGGAAGAACTCCGGCTTTTAAAAAACAGTAGGGTGCTTCTTTAACATCAAACGCTTTGACATCCTCGACGTGGCCACTTTCGACATATCTACAAACCGAAATTTATCACGAAAAGTTTAGGATTTTGAAAGTCAAAGCAATCTTTTAAATTCCAAACGTGACACAGTGTAGTTCATTTAAAGAACCTAGTTCAGTTGACTTGTGCTGTAAAAAGTAACGCAGCTTCAAGACAACAATCTTGTGTTTACATATGCAAATAATATTATCACAATAAGTGTCATAAACAGCCAATTAGCGACCGCCATATTGCTCAAGTCGCTTGACAAGTTCACGACAAAAATGACCGAAAAGCAATATTTTGAAAACTTTTTTAAAGTTGAGATAAATTTTAAATAAAGCTTTTAGGTTTGCCATAGAGGTTTATTAATTTACGACTCCATAAAATTCATTCAATGCTCGGTATAAAAGCCATCTATAGACTAGAGGCGTACGTTGATGGGGTTGATATTTGTACAAAACAACTAGTCTTTTCTTTAAAAGTTTATGTACTGGCAAAACAGTCTTTTGCAGTAATACCAACAAAAAAGTATTCAGTATTATAAACTTACCTATATGCCTCTAAGCTCTTGTATGCTTTCATTGATTTTTTGTCAAAAATAGACGGTGTTTCTACTAGGTACGTGTAAATCTGTCCAAAGTCCAGGTCCGGCCAAAGAGTAGGGTCGGTCGACCAATTTTCATCTTTTATGATGTATGGGTCCGGTAAAATAGTTCCAGATACACCAAAACTTAATTTTTTCCGGTACCGTTCTTTTGCTTCTGATGGCATACCCATTACATATAAAGAAAACGAATTCTTAGTGTCCTTAGCCATAGCCAAGAGACGGCTTTCCCCAGCCGTCAAAAATTCCACCGCGCGTGTGACGGCCAGCTTCGAAATGCACGAGCGGATGTGACGTCAAAAAAAGATTCCATGAAACCCGGCGGACTTCTTATCTGTATTTCGTCGTTCCTCGGTGAATCGTTTCATCCTAAAAAAAAGTCGTGTTAATTATGATTTAAAAAGAAAGAGCAATGACCCAACAGCTTCTACTGATATCCTAAATGGCGCATACAAGGTTTGAATGATTGGTACAACTTAGTACAATGTTAAAAACCGCCATGAAACAAAGTAGGTTCGAAATATGACCTCGAAGCTACACATATTAATTGACAAGATGAAATAATCATAGTACAGGGTGCAAAAATACAACCCAAGAAAGTTATGAAAAACTTAATTGCGCACGATTATCTTCAAACGGAATAAAAGAAAGACGGACTTGAGCAATGAAGTTTACATTCGAGTTGTTTAAGTTGTCTGTTGCCTTAATAATTCTATGAATATGAGAGTAATAAACTATAGTTGTATATATATTGTAATAAATTACAGTAGTATTGTAAATAAATAAAGTATTGAAGAAACAAATTGCTGTTGGTGGTGTTAAAAAAACCTGTTAAAAAAATAACAACATTGCTAACTGGCAATGCTGAAAGAAGTGACAAACAACCTAAACATGAAGAACATTTGTCACTAATTAAAAATCCTTAATCTAAACTTATTTATTGCAGTAACTGCGAGTCAGTCATTGCTTCAGCTGCAAGATAGCAATAATTTGTTATAAGGATGTGAGAGAAACTAGCTAGTAACTTTCATTTGTCTAATTATTCAAGTGACCTGATTATTTTAGAAACATTGAAGTTCTTACATGTAAGGGTTAGACTAGTCTTTATATGGGCTAGCTGTACTTTAATTTTATATTTCCCCCCCTGGAATTATATGTAATTCTTTTTCTCCAACCTGGCCACTCATACGAGTATGAGAAATCCTCATTAATAGTGTAATTCAATATTGCAAACAGTAATCGCAAACAGTAATCATCATGAAAAAGAACTTTTACAAGTTATGGTCTACCCCAAAAAAGGATAGCCTAAAGAGGGGTGGACACAAGGGTGCTACCTTGTGATATTGTTTCACCATTCATCCTATTGCCTAAAACATGAAAAAATACTGACAGTAACAACAGTTTTGCAAGGAAGCACATACTTTTTTATTTAATGAGTCCTTTTTTAAATACAACAGAAATGCTAAAGTTTTACGGCTACATATACAATATTCAGTATATATTAAATTGTGCTTGAACATTGAGCACATTAAGATTGTCATTTCTACCAAGGTCTGTCACAAGCAACCTGAATAATGAAGAGTTTCTCTCTTGGCTGGGGAAAAACAAGACACAATTGGCCATAGGCATCCAACATGACGATATCCTGGACCTACGATCTACGAAGTACTCCAAGAAAGATACGTCTTGGGTAGCAATCTTAAACGTGTTCAAAAACAGTTAAGCTACGGGTCACTTGATAGACAATGAACAACTCCGAATCTCAGTATCCAAGCAGTCAAAACTATAAGAAGTAGCAGTAGCAGTAGAAAGTGAAACCATATGAAGTAAGCCACGGAGTAAGTTTACATCACTTTAGTTTCTAAGCGACTCAAAAAATGGCTTAAAAAACCGTTGTTGATGAACTTTCGCACAAATTGCAGCTTTCATACTTCAAGCAATCCAAAAGCTGTCTTGTAATCTAAAACGGGAGCAACATACACACGAAGAAAGGAATTTTTTCCCACATTTAGACGATTTGGAATACTAGTTTGGCCGCCATTTTGGAACGAAAACCACGTGATCAAATACTCCAAAAAAAAAAATCTTGGAGTATTTTAGGTCACGTGACCAGCCTTTACCAGGGTCTTCTCCCCGACGACCGCCATTTTGTTTTGGAGTCGGGCCGAGAGGGCCCTGGGAACGAGGTTGTGGAAGAGTGTGCTTAGCCTTCGATGTGGCCTGGCCGCTCAGTTTCAAAATGGCGGACAAAATGGCGGCGTTTGTCCCACGAGCTGTACGAAGAAAAGACGGTAAAAACAACATTAAAAACTCTCTGAAACGAAAACCAACATCTCAAGAAAAACAAGAAAAAAGTAAAGTACATATTGTTGACCTAAGGGAAAAATGTAACTCTGCTGCGAGCATTCCTATTCCTGATAAAGTTTCAAAAGAAAATGCGAATTTAGAAGACGACGATGAAGAAGAAGTGGAAGAAGAAATTGTATCTTACAGTAAAAACCAAAGATGGCCAGACCAGGATGAACCTGTTTGTGTTGTGTGTGGACGATACGGAGCCTACATTTGTGATGAAACAGAAAAAGACGTTTGTAGTTTGGAGTGCAAAGCAAAGCATTTAAAAACATTGGGAATATCTGTGAAAACATTAATATCTTCTCCTAAACAATTCCAAAATGAAACTACAAATATATGTTCTCTGTCTACGTCGTCGAATTCGGAATTAAATTATAACGAAAACGATGTTGGAACAGAAAATTTGTCTTTCCAAAATTACAAATTTAAAGAACATCCTACGATATCTAGTTTGAGTGAGACTAAAGTTCAACACTTGTTAAAGAGTTTAGAAATTCAAACGAAGGGAAATAACGTGACTAAGCCAATTCTAGAGTTTTTCCATTGTCAGTTTGATAAACCGCTGTCTGAGAACATTACTAAGTGTGGTTATTTTTCTCCAACTCCAATACAAATGCAGTTGATCCCTGTGGCATTGAGCGGTAGAGATATCATTGCATGTGCGCAGACAGGATCTGGTAAAACTGCTGCTTTCTTGTTACCTATGATAGCCAGGATTCATAGTATTACAGGTAAAACCAGTGTATGGCAGTCAATAGAATTAAATTCCTAGAGGAATTGTTTTGGGGGACCAAACAATAGGGCATCTATTCTTATACAAAAAAAAATCCATGGTTTTGTCCCCCACAACAATTTCTCTCAGGACTCAGTGCAAGGGGTCTATAGAGCTCTTTATCTTGGGGGTAGTGGTTTCCCATTTCAGACCACATGTCATTCTCTTGAGAATAAGGTTCTTGGTTTGAGGTGACTGCCTACTTTGGAAAACGATTTAAACTTTTTTTTAAACTTCGATTTTCCAAATTGAAATTTAATGCTGATTCTAAATCTGGAAAGAAAAATTGGGTGTCCCGAGCTTGTTTTCGAGATAATCAGCATTAATTTTAATGGAAGCCTACACTGTACTTGCTAGCTTTTGGAGCAAAACTTGCACCACCAGAAATGATTGGAAAAAAATTAAGATTCATAAGATAATAGTTATTTGCAGACTATAATATTGCACAAATGACGGCTAGTCAATCATTCTACGATGATACATAGATATTTTTTGACAAAAAGACAAAGAGATACATTGATTTGTCATATTTTGTAGTTTTGGTGCTTTGTTTGCCCATGACATCATAGCCACCATTGTGGATGAATTTAACAAAAGAATTGTCAATGCATTCTTTTGTTATATCATCTAATATGGCTGGCTTGTCTTTTGTTATTTCACTCCTCTGGAGATGATTGAAAACCAGGAATTTATGTGTCTTCTCATATGCATCCATACCCTGCTGGCAGAGTCTTGGTTAGTTTCTCCTGAGTGAGAAGGTAAAAGGGAGATTCTGCTCTCAGGGTAATGCAACTATAAAACAAAGAAATGATTCTCTAGGGAATGACATGTGGTCTGAAATAGTAAAGAGGTCTATTCTAAAAATATATATTTATATGTTTTTATAAGAACTTAGTCATGGGTATTGCGCACTGCTAATTTTTTTTGTATGTAATTTCAACAGATAAGTTATTACCAAAGAGTGCATTATTGCGAACACCACTTGGCTTAGTCCTAGCGCCGACACGTGAGTTATGTATGCAGATAGAAGACCAGGCTAAGGAATTCATGCAAGGCTTGTCTAACATGAGAACAGCGTTGCTTGTCGGCGGGATGCCTTTACCTCCACAAATTCATCGTATTCAGGTATTATAATTGTTATAATATTATTATAACTATAGATTTTAATATTTGTAAAAGAGTATTGTAATTATTGTCAAATAACTAAAAGATCCACTGTGAGGGCCATGCAGTGGCATTCAGGGACCCACCGAGTGGCTCTTTATCAACTGAAATCCCAATTAGAATTTAGAAGTTGATTTTTGTGTAGGGAGGAAAACCAGAGGACCCAGAGAATAGCAGGAGAAAACCAACAAGCAACTCTACTCACATACAACATGGAGCCTGGTGGGACTCAAACCCGGGTGATATTCGTGAGAAGCGAGCGCTCTCTCACTTTTACGCCACTGTGCCAACCTAACTTCCCAATATGTTGGGCAATAGACCTCTTCGGCTTGGGGTAATGTTTTCCCATTTCACACCACGTGTCATTCCATTGAGAATAAGATTCTTTGTTTGAGCTGTATCCATATTCATGTGTCTTCTCATGTGCAACCGAGCGCAAACCTTAAACAAAGAAATGATACTCTAGGGAATGACATGTGGTCTGAAATGGGAAAACAATAGGTCTATACAATTACATTTTTTTCCCCATCTTATACTAGTATAGTGTGCTTTAGATTATACATGTTTTAACAACACTAATTCCTTCAAATTCTACAGATGGGAGTACAAATCATTGTAGCTACACCAGGAAGGTTGCTGGAGATTCTGTCAAAGGTTAATTTAGACTTGATTAATGTGAAGTGCTTAGTGGTGGATGAAGTGGACAGCATGTTTCAACTGGGTTTTGAACAACAGGTAAAGATTTACCATATCAATCCCCAATCCATCCCATCCCTTTCTATTCATCCTTTCAATCCCATCCTATTTATCCTTCCCATCCCATCCTATTCATCCTTCCAATATGTATCCATTCCGTTTCATCGCATCATATTCATCCTTCCCATTCTATTCATCCTTCCAATATGTATCCATTCCATTCCATCCATCCATCCATCCATCCATCCATCCATCCATCCATCCATCCATCCATCCATCCATCCATCCAGTCATCAATCCATTTATTCCATCATGTCATCTTATCCTATCTTTCCATGTATGCATCCAATCCCACCCTATTTATCAATCCATCCAACTTTTTGCCCATGCATGCATCTTATTGAACCATCCCATTTACCATCTTCCATCCAACTTCCATCCATTAACCCATCTATCCACTAGTCCATCCTTCTCCCATTCGCCTCCCCAAAAATCCAAACCTTCTTATATGTCTAAGAAAAACTGAAAACCAACTCCCTACTGAAACCAATCTACTTTTTCTATTCAATTAAGGTTCAACAAATCTTAGAGAATTTAAATGAAGCAAAACAGACAATGATGACATCAGCTACAATCCCTCTGAATGTCGAAACTATGGCCAGTAAACTGCTACGAGACCCTGTGTTCATATCCGTGGGTAACCCCAACGCACCCACACAGGCAGTCAAACAGTTGGTCCTCTGGGTGGAAGAGAAATCTAAGAAAAAACACGTATTTTCTATTCTAAATGATTCAAAGCACTTCAAGCCTCCTGTGGTAGTGTTTGTTGATTCTAAGATAGGAGCAGATTTGTTGGCTGAGGCAATACAAAAGGTTTGTTTAAAGAAAGAAAAAATATAGAGAGGGTTTCATGACAACTTTGTTGTCAGGCCAGAAGTGTAGAGAGGGGGATAGCGGGCTGGGCAACCACCTAAAAGGTAATAAATCTAACTTTTATTGGTTTACATACAGTGTTTCTTTGTATATATGATTACAAGTTTTTCGTTTTGCGCCTAGTATCTCAGCATTGAAATTTCATTAATTCGTGTTGTACTCCTGTGGATATGACAGGGAATTCTCAACCTGTAGGGCAGAAACAATACGTTGTTTTTGCAAAATAAGAGATTTTTTTGAAATCCCTCTTGACATCCCTCTCTAATGATATAGCCCTCCATATAGCTGACATTCTGTTCTTTTCATCCTAGATGTGTAACATTCCTTGTGTAGCCATGCACGGGGACAAAAAACAAGAAGAAAGGACCCAGATATTACAGTCTTTTATCAGTGGAGAGTATCCTGTTATTGTCTGTACTGGAGTGCTTGGAAGAGGTGTGGATCTCTTGAACGTCAAACAGGTGGAGTTCTTTTATATGTGTGATGCGTATAATATGGCATGTCGGCGGGAGGGGAGGGGGGCTTGGGATTTTTGCCCTTGCAAAGCCCTCCTCTCTGAGAATATTGCATACTTTCGTGGCAGATCTGTTATAGACCTCTTTACCTCGGGCGTCACGTTTTCCTGTTTAAGATCAGTGTCATAACCAGGGATCTCGCAGTGGAGGTGCACATAATTATTAAAGTTTGTGTTATTCTACAGGTCATCAACTTCGACATGCCTGCCTCAATCGAAGAATACATCCATCAAGTTGGTAGAGCAGGAAGACTAGGAACCAGTGGCTGGGCAGTAACGTTCATCAATAACCAAAACAAACACTTATTCTTGGACTTAATTGAGACTCTTAGTCCTTTGGGGGTCTCTTTACCCAGTGAACTGACCAATTCGTTTTATGCAAAGCAACAAAAGGAGAGAAAGAAGCAAAAGGCGAAAAATGAGAAAGATGAAATAGTTCATCAGGGAAATTTGATGGACTTGTTGAAGAAAAGTACGGAAAGAAGGAAAAAAAGATAACTAATTAAAAAAAAAAAAAAAAACAGGAAACGAACGAACGAACGAACGAACGAACGAACGAACGAACGAACGAACGAACGAACGAACGAACGAACGAACGAACGAACGAACGAACGAACGAACGAACGAACGAACGAACGAACGAACGAACGAACGAACGAACGAACGAACGAACGAACGAACGAACGAACGAACGAACGAACGAACGAACGAACGAACGAACGAACGAACGAACGAACGAACGAACGAACGAACGAACGAACGAACGAACGAACGAACGAACGAACGAACGAACGAACGAACGAACGAACGAACGAACGAACGAACGAACGAACGAACGAACGAACGAACGAACGAACGAACGAACGAACGAACGAACGAACGAACGAACGAACGAACGAACGAACGAACGAACGAACGAACGAACAACGAACGAACGAACGAACGAACGAAACGAACGAACGAACGAACGAACGAACGAACGAACGAACGAACGAACGAACGAACGAACGAACGAACGAACGAACGAACGAACGAACGAACGAACGAAACGAACGAACGAACGAACGAACGAACGAACGAACGAACGAACGAACGAACGAACGAACGAACGAACGAACGAACGAACGAAACGAACGAACGAAAGAAAGAAGAAGAAAGAAAAGAAAGAAAGAAAGAAAGAAGAAAGAAAGAAAGAAAGAAAGAAAGAAAGAAAGAAAGAAAGAAAAAAAAGTACGAACAAAAAACAAGCAATAAGATGCGTCGGTAACAGCATATTGTACTAAGGACTCAAAGAATGCAAAATTCTACTGATTTGAGATATATTCCTTAATAAAATAAATAAATCGAGAAAAAGAAAAACATTACTGTTTGCTGTGCAAGGGAAAGCTAAAAAGTCGCTTTCCCGGCGTAAAACCACCTCTCTTGAAGAAACCTCAACATCCTAAAGATATCTCTCTCTCTCTCTCTCTTTCTCTCTCTCTCTCTCTCTCTCTCTCTCTCTCTCTCTCTCTCTCTCTCTCTCTCTCTCTCTCTCTCTCTCCTCTCTCTCTCTCTCTCTCTCTCTCTCTCTCTCTCTCTCTCTTCTCTCTCTCTCTCTCTCTCTCTCTGAAAGAATTGTCTTCAACCAGTTATATACTTATCTTAGTTCAAATAACCTGCTCTCTGAAAAACAATCAGGTTTTAGACCACAGCACTCAACGACTACTGCTCTGCTGGAACTTACAACTGAATGGCTTACAAATATGGATGAAGGGAAGATTAACTGTATCACCTTCCTTGATTTCACGAAAGCGTTTGATACAGTTAATCACTCTATCCTTCTCCATAAATTAGCTAATTACGGCATTGCAGAAAATTCATTGAAGTGGTTTAAATCCTATTTAACTGAGCGAAGACAGAGATGCAACGTGAATAATACATTATCTACTATAAAACAAACCCTTTGTGGAATTCCCCAAGGGTCAATCCTAGGTCCATTATTATTCATATTGTATATTAATGATTTACCAAATAGTGTACATTTTTCAAGTACAAGAATGTACGCGGACGACACAAGCCTCACGGCTTGTAATACTTCCGTAAAATCTTTATCTGAGCAGATCAATTCTGATATTATTAGCATATCCAACTGGCTGATGGCAAATAGATTAAGCCTTAATTCAACAAAGACTGAATATATGTTTATTGGGTCTGACGACAAATTACGTCAAATAAGTTCCAAACCACATGTTTACATTGAAGGTAAACAAATCGCACGTGTCCAAACAGCCAAAACCCTGGGGGTTGTAATCGACCAACGCCTGTCCTGGGCTGACCATGTCGATCATATATGTAAAAAAGTTTCATCAGGCCTGGCTGGCCTTAGACAGGTTCGTGATTACGTCCCCCAGGAGACGGCGATTGCAATATATAATTCGCTGATAACTCCTTGGTTTGACTACTGCGATGTGGTTTGGGATAATTTACCAAAAGCATCAGCTGACAGACTCCAAAAAATGCAAAATCGCGCAGGCCGAATTATAACTAAGAGTAATTATGAAACTAGGTCGCGCGACATTTTAATGTCTCTAGGATGGGAAAATCTTCAAAACAGGCGGAAGAAACATAAAGCCACAATAATGTACAAGACTTTGAATGCTCTTGCACCTCAAAGTTTAAGAGACCGCTTTGAGTATCAAACTACAAAATATAATTTGCGGAAGGGAGAAAAGTGTTTAAAATTATCGAAACCAAACACTGAGTACCTCAAACGTGCGTTCTCCTATGAAGGTGCAAAAGCATGGAACTCTTTGCCTTCAGATATTAAGTCAGCTAGAAGTATAAGGGAATTTAAAAGAAAGCTTTCTTCTGTTGGACTCTCATAAACTTTTTTAGCTGTCTAAATTGTATTCTTATTTAACTCGACATTCTTGTAAAGCAATTTTTATATTGATAGAATTTTTTTCGAGTATAAATAAAGTATCACTCACTCACTCACTCACTCACTCACTCTCTCTCTCTCTCTCTCTCTCTAGGATTATATATTTATATTTTATTAAGCAATAACGACTTCCATGTAAAGAAGTTTTATACTTATGGAACTATCGTTTTTAAATAAAGGTGTGTCTGTCTGTCTGTCTCTTTTTATTAAAAATTTTTTTTGACCTATCAATCCAAAAACTATGCGCTATTTTTTGTATGGCAGCTAAACGTATAGCAGTGTAAAGGCCATTGCAAATGTTGAGAGCTTTATATTTAAAGAGGAAAATAATCGATTTTATAAATTCTTATCGAAAAAAGTTCGTAGCAATCATGCATGATAATACTTGTGTGTTCTACTATCGTGGCCCGTCAAGTTCCTCAAATTTGGATGCGCACGCAACCTTGAGAAAATGGTCTATTTTAAAAAAAGCAATTTATGACGGTTTTGTTGCATCTGGCATGTTGCTCGAAATGTATTATATTCATCAGTAAATAGTCAGCACAGAAGAAAAACATATGCCGGAAAATCATGCAAACAACATTTAGGAAAATTTCATGCATTTTGTCGTGACCTTTTTTTTCTGATTGTATTCACATCACCCATAGTGCAGTTCGGGTTAGTATGCTTCGTCAAGAAACATACAATAAAACCATTACCAACCTTTTTGAAATAGCTGTCATACTCTTTCAATGTTCTATGCAATAACATGGTCTCAGCCAATGCAAATTATATAAAGAAATAAATGAAAAAACAAGACCAGAAGAAAGCTCTTGTTGAACCAATGAAATTAGCTATTTCAAGGTTAAGGGGGAAACTGGGTCGAGTTGGCATTATAGTAGAGAAGTATTGAGAAAATCAAGTAGAGTAAGCCTCTTGTCAGTAGCTGTTTCCAGGCAGCATTATGGGTTTGAATAAACAATTTAATGAAGAAAAAAACTCTTCATAAGGTGGCTTGAACCTGAATCGACCGGGAAAAAAAAAAACGATTTCACTGTGCCATACCCCCGAGACATCCGCAGAGCTGAGGCGTCGTATGGACTTCGGACCTGACGGCGATTAAATCCTTCTGCCCTTGGGTGTACGAATTACGCAAGAAAATGTTCTAGCCGAAGCATCAGGGGAGAGACCAGCCGGCCCCCAGACCATATCGGCTAATCCCTTGCATCTCTGCCACGCACGAAATCGTTGAAAATCTGATGTTAAAAAGTCTAGTCTATTCGGTGCATTGTTTTCGCGACCTATTGTTATGCTGATTACGTAGAACCGTGGCTCAATGGGTAAAACTTGGGCATCGAAGATACTCAGTCAAGCCCGTCTGAGGAGGGTTAGTACCTGGATGGGTGTCCTAAACATCGTACCTACTTAAAAAAGCTTTTGTTCCTGAATGTTTTTAATTAATCTATTATAAATAGACTACAATTCGTTTTAGGTGAGAAATCTTCGAAAATCAAAAACTTTCGGGCATTCCAGGGTATTAGAAGGAGATTAGGACCCCTTTTTTGCAGCTACTTCGTCTTTTCCTGCACTATGGGGTATTGGGGTAGCTGTGTTATTTCATGATGGACTGGTGACTAGCGCTTTAAACGCGCGAAAGTTTGAAGAAGAAGGCAGAGACTAAAACTTAATTTGTGGGTTAAAAACTTCCTTTTCTAGTCTTTTGGAGGTGAATTTATGGTAGAGAGCACCACAGGAAGAGTCTAATATGTTATTTTGTTCGAAATATGGGATCATTTCCGTATGAGTTTTGGTTTTTTACGAAGATTTGAGCCTGTAAAGTTAAACAGTCGTGCCTTCATTGTTCAAAATGGCGGCTCACTTTGGTCAAGGTGTCCCGTGCAATAACCTCGCTCAACAGCTAGAAATGTTCAACAAGAACAAAAAGATATCAGGGAACTTATCTAAAGGAAAGAAAGGTTTTGATTCTAAAGAAAATGGGTGAGTTGTGTTAAAATTTCATGGTCTTGTCTGGGATAAACTCACACAAATGACTCACTAATTTTATTAATTGATTTCATGGTCTTTTTTCCAATCCAGTCCAAGTTTATTCCGGTTTTTCAAAAAGGATAAATCTAACGTACAGGTTAGTTGCAAGTTATAGGAAAATTATATATTTGTTGAAATATGTTTTTTTTTCCACATTTTGGTGGGGAAAGGAGGTCCAAAGCTGTTTCTGATGCCTCAGCAACTTCTAGACGTGTCTGCAATTTTTGAATTCAGTCAGTCAAAATAAAAGTAAAATTGTAAACTTGATTGATGGAAGGTAAAATAGCTCCATGCTTTGTCTAGAGTAATGTCTGGGTGACAGAAACATTAAACATGGTTTAATTTTTGTAGTAACCAAACTGTTGCAAAGATTTATTTAAGGAATTTTATGGTTATGATCATGAAACAATGTCTGTAGATTAATAGTGTGGTTTCAAAAATTGTCCAATACAAGCCTCTCATCTTCACCACCACATTGATTTCTAGATTCTTTATACATTTTTTGTACATTTGTTGAGCTAATAATAAGTCCTTGCTAATAGATTGCAGCTTCAAAACCTTTCAGTCAAGTACCTGTAAACATTTCTACACCAATACAAAGTGAAAGGTATATACAATATATTTCAGTATAAGCTAAATTTTTCTCAAGTAAGAATTGACTTAAGAATGAGTTCATGTTTTATTTTGAGGTCTGAATATTTATGTTGCTTCCAACTTTTTATATGATTTGCCAAAGGAATGAAGCATCTCATTTTGGGGAAATATTTTACTGAAAAGAAGATAAGAAAATATTGTGGAATCGCAAATCCCAGATATCTCAAACTTGAGGCACTATTACATGGACTTGCATCAGTGTCTGGGTACTCACATCACTGTATAATAATTTACTCTGACCTCCTGTTATTTCGAACCTTTTCCCTGGTCCCCTTGGCCCGTTTGCACATAGGGTGGATAGTGCTGTCCAATGGATAAATCCTTATCAATTGGATAAGTTGAATGAAGCTGTTGTCCAATAAATTGATCCAGTGGATAAGATTTATCCATCAGATAGTGCTATCTACCCTTCGTACAACTGGGCCCTAAAGGTTCCAGATAACAGGACTCCACTGTAGTTTCATTGAGCATAGCTATTGAGCTGAAATCTTCTTTAAATCCTGGATGTCATCTGCTAGTCTTTCTTGTTAATGTCTATAATTTTAGTAAGTTATGTATTTCTGTCCACAGCTCAAGTACATGCAAGGAAAGTACACTTTCTGTTGGAAAACAGGTGGCTCGTATACAGCCTTTTAGTAAGAGGTAATCAACAATATATGTACTACATAGGTTTTGTACTGTTAAAAACACTTTACTTTGTCATTATATAGTAAAGAACTAATAAATAGCCCTTGTTTCATGAGAGGAGCCCTCATATGTCGTTAAGGGGCTAACAAATCTGTTGCCCTTATTTTATTTTATTTTATCTTATTTTATTTTATTAACTTTACCATGCAAGAATAAACATAACAAATTAACAGCATCAGAAAAAAGAGGCAGGGTGACTATGGTCAAACATAGCCAATTACTGCGGCCCCAGTACTTATATTCCATGATTGAATTGGAATTTACCGCCACCTGGTTAGCTCAGTTGGTAAGAGCGTTGGTCTGTTGGGCCGGAGTTCCCAAATTAGAGGCATAACACTAATATACTAATAAGCCACTCATGATTGTAGGCTGCATGGCTGCTAATAGCACCTTAATATGCAGCCTGTAAAGTCCTCCACTGGTTCATAAGAAATGTAAAGCACATTGAGATGTATGAAATGCGCTATATAAGAAACTCCCATTATTATTTAGAAATGTTGCTTGTGAAGGCAGGAAAACCAGAGAACTCAGAAAAAACTATGTGGACCGCAGAAAACTAAGAAATTTAGTGTCAGCATTTGCAAGGATTCTTAAAAGATTTCTTGTCATTGCAGTGATAGCCAAGAAGGACCTCAATCACAAAGTTTAAAGAAACCTGTCAATGTCAGTCAGAATCAACTGATTCCTGTGTCCCTTGATAATGATGATGATGACTTTGATATAAATACCAGTAGTAAGTATTTCATGTAAGATATACAGTATGAGGTTTGTATATCAGATACAACATGGACATGAATACTGTAGATTGCTTGTCAAACATCTAGGTTAGTTCCTTTGTGTTCCACTAAAATTTTCAAAATTAAAGTGAATCTGGCCAAGAAAATCCCACTTAAAGTTTATGCAAATGAACACAATTTTGTATCAGATTTACAACACTCTTCACGCTCGTGATTTCTGTTGTGCTTTCCTCATGAATTATTAATGAGTTTGACGAAGTTATTTACTTTAATGAAACTCTGGGATGTCGATCGGTCTGGATGTCTGAGTTTCTGATTTTTATCATTTAAAAGACTATTCTCACTAGTAGATGCTTTGTACCATCACATGATGGCAACCATGATCAAGACAAAACACTAGAATTTTTCTTCTTCTGGGAAACTGAGTTATTTCTCATGTAAAACAGGATTAAACCAGATTCAACTCCTCTCATGGCTGCTATCACATGATAAGGAAAAGCCTCACTCTACACTCCAACTGCTGGAAATTTGATTCACGAACAAACAAAATCTTTGTTTGTGACATAATGGAGAGTAGTAGGTCGGCAGTGTGGGACTATAATGGAGGTGTTAGGTACATAATTATCTTTAAGTGCATGTGGAAAATGTAATGCATGTTTCTGTACTAGGTTCTCCTCATTCCAAGAAAATAAAGTTACATCACTCTACTTCTCCTGCTGGTAAAGAAGGTGGTAAAGAAAGAAAAGAAAGCCCAGTAAAAATGAAAGATGTGGTAATTATATTAAAATTCTCATTAGACAAATATAGAAACCAGTAACCACTATTACCGTTTTTAAAGATCCTTTTGTTAGCTTTATATTAACACTGTCATCTTGCCACTCCCCAAGAAGTTAAAACAAATGAATAAAAAAAAACTTAGTGCTAATACCCTACAATTTGGGACTTGACAACTGGCTGCTAAGTAGGACTGTTGGTTACCTAATAGTGGTACAAACTAGTGCAAAAACCATCTTTGTGACTGGCTTCTAAATAGAGGCTGGCAACTTGAAACTTTGCTTTACAAAGAATTACTGTAATTAGCAAATGATAAAAAATATAATACTCTATACCTATAGTATACCCAATCCACATGATACCTAAAGGGACACGATCTCTTTGTAATGACTGTGTCTTTTTCTGGATTATTTTCTATTTAGGAGCCTGTTGTTGATCTAACACTTGATACTGATGAAATCAACTGGAGCTTTGGTATTGGATCTGAAGATGACGCCCTACTAGATGCTTACCAGGTAATGACATATCAGAGCTGTCAACATGGGTTGCACATGATTTTAAGTTTCATAACCTGCGTAGTATTCATTCTTTAAAAGATTTTGTTTCAAAATTGACAGAACCTCATACTTTAAACTCTTGTGCCCAGAATTCTGGGTCCACAACCCCTCTTCTCCCATATCTCAACAGTAGATAGTTATTTACAGTACAGGCTGTATCTATCCAAGTACTGAGGTGAGGGAAGTGACTCGGCGAAAAGTAGTTGGGATGAGACTTGAAATCAGGTTGCAGAGGCATTTACCTGCACAATAATATTATTATTCGATACCTTTATTTAAGCTACAGTTATGCCTAGTGAGTACATAACATTTTGACTAATTGTTGACGTCATATTGTGGTAAATAAGAGGACATACCATACAAAACCATCAGAAATTTGTTAAATTTTTGACAGCTCAATCAAGGTCATGATGGCATAGATGATGCTGAGAACCATAAGAATAATGATGATGATGACATTGAGGGTGCTCCTGATAGTCCCACACTGCCAACCTACTACTCTCCACCACCATCACCGCAGCCTGCAACACAGGAAATAACATCTAAGGATTGTGATAACTACCTTTACAATGAAGATGAACTTGAGGAACTAGAAAGGTATTGTTTGAATAGCAGTTATTATGGATGCATGCAAATGAGATGCAAATGAGACAACAAGCATTGTATCGACCTGCGATAGCCCAACTTGTATGATTCTTAAAACGAATGAATTTCTCATTGCGGGCTCAGCCGTAATGACAGCTATTAGAGAATATATTGTAAATTAAACCCATTCTTTTAGGCCTTTCCAAGCCCACTTTGCTTTATCTAAACTTGCAAAGACAATAATATGAAAAGATCAGGGCCAGTTGTATGAAGGTTGGATAGCGCTATCCGACGGATAAATCCTTATCCAGTGGATAAATTTATTGGACAACAGCATCGACTGGACCCAGCTGAATTTAATTGCTGTTCTTGCCTTTTCAGGGAAAATGTTCTCAAAGCCCAAGATAAAGTAGCCCTGCATCCGTTACTGAAAGAGACCCCAAGACAGGCAAGTATAGTACAGTATAAATTATGTGAATGATTACTTATCAAATACTTAGTCACGCATTTACTGTGCGCATGCAGTTATTAAGATTTGATACTACAGTAGTTATAGTAATGCAGTACAGCGGTAGTGCAGCTCAATGGGGTCAAACTGATAGCATGTGAAGGCGCCTCTGACAGCCACTATACAGTCCATGTATGACCCTGGATCACAGCTCTAACCAGTTTGAATTAGTTAGAGTTGATTTGAGAAAAGAGGGGAAAAACCAGAAGGCTGGAAAAACCATCAGGAGTCAGAAGGATAACCAACCAACTCAGCTGACATGCGGCTTATACTGGGAGCATAAGACAAGTGTTTGGAGAAGCACACATGAAAGCGCTTCTCAATAACACGCGCGAAATCGTGCAAAATGTTTTCGAAACATAATAGAGTTTTGGTGGACGCCAATCAAAGTGTTTACCAGCATTGTCGGAAAACACAAAGCTTTTAAGGGCACGTGCCTATGGAATGTCATGGAAACGCCTTGATTGACGTCCACCAAAACCCACTTCGTCAAGATGGCAAATTGTATGATTTCACGCATGTGATTGAGAAGCGCTGTAAATGACAAAATACAAAGCGCAATAGCATGTTGTGTACTCTCATATAGGCACATAAATCCAGCCAATCAGAAAACATTATTTAAAAAGGTTTTTTAATGATTATCATTCGTACTAGACCCCTACTACACAGATTCAAGACGAACTTCTCGAAATACAAACCCTACAAACCAAAACAATGGAAGACATTTGTTGTATAATTGATAAAGTTGACACAGACGTATTACAAAGATCATTACCAGTAGACGTCAGTGTAGACAAGCTAACAGATGCGCAAAATCTCAGGTACATCCATTCATTCTCATATTTTGGTTTACCGAGTTTTAAAACAGCGGTTTTTCGTAAGAGTGGGAAACGATACGGCAAATGGACCAATCCTCTTGGGCGTAATGTTTTCCATTTAAGACCACGTGTCATTCCCTTGAGAATAAGATTATTTGTTTGAGTCGTATCCATATTCATGTGTCTTCTCATGTGCGACCGTTAAACAATGAAATGATACTCTAGAGAATGACACGTGGTTTTAAATGGAAAAAGCAGTACCGTATCCTACGGTAGCGGTAACTACGCGCTGTGATTGCATCAATGTAATGTAAGGCAATACGCTTATTTGCAAAGCAGGCTGCGCACTTGCATTTTTTTAGAGAGATTAATATGGTTCATAAAATTCTAAGATTGGTGTGTTATATATTTTTCCTTTTTCCCCCATTTTTCTTAATAGAAAGAAGCTGAGATCCAAGGCGTGCAAACTAGAAGCCATGTTAAAGCAGCGGGGAGAGAGCATTATTTTAACTCCAGGTAAAAATGTAGCTTGATGAAGACCTTATGCGATGCCGTTTTAAGGAGAATACAACTTTTCTGAGATAGCATTTTGATTGCGCACTCAATAAAACGACGAGCCACGAAGGGAGAACAGAAGTTCCGCTAAAAAACGGTTGTTTTTTTACTCTAAGATACTACAAAAATAATTATGCTCTTCCTTGTCAATACGAACCTGTCAATATGAACATTCCCTTTCACAGTTTCCGTGCCTTTGCATCGAAGCGAGATGAACGGTGAGCTTGCAATGATAGAGACAAGTGAATAATCAAAGGTGTTTAAAAAGGTCGTCTCGCTGCGATGCAAAGGCACTGCTACCTTTCAAGATGGCGCAGGGAACTGTGAACTGGACTATTGTATAATACAATTTATTTTTAGGATTTCGTTTGGTTAAATTTTGTATGCTACAGTGAACTGATGAATTGTTAAATATTTGCGCAGTTGATCCAAGAAGGTTGAAATTGTATTTTTGTCCTTATCAATACCAACGGGCTTCCCCCTTTTTTAAAATTCTAGATCCGCCTCTGCACTACAAGGCCGGTAAATCTTATTTTATTATTTTACAGTTACTAGAACAACACAGCAGACAAGTACAACTGGCGGGAGATCAAACTTGTGCAGTACACCGGCCATAGTCAACAACAGAACTTCTACAAGTACTACTGGTTCCTTTATACAATCACCTCCTTGTGGGGAGAGTTTTTACTTTGACAATAACGATTTTACGGCGAATTCTAGTCTTGGAGTATCGACTTCAACTTCGTCAAACTGGAGAAATGATAACAAAAATAGGAATTCTGTATCTAATGCATCTACGAGTTTTGTTCCACAAGGTAGGCAGTTTTCTCCTCATACCATTTACTGGAAGTTTCCCGCTTTTTTTTCGGTGGTTAGACGCGTGTACCATTTACGGGTAGGCGCCTGTACCATTTATAGTAACCCAACCTTTCCCGCTCTTTTTAATGTGTAGACGCGTGTACCATTTACAGGAAGTCAACGATTACCGCTTTTCTCTGTGGTTAAACGCGTAGACAATTTATTGACCACGGACGGAAGTCAATGTTTCCCGCTCTTTTTATCAACAGAAATCTCCGAGGATTGTGACAGTGAAGATGACTGGGAGATGGCATGCATGTTGGAACAGTCGTACGTTAACAAGACTAACCGGGCCACAGCAACAGTGTCTAGTGCGAAGTCTACTCCTCAATTTAAAAAAGGTCTTAACTTGTCCAAATCATCAGCATCGACTTCACAGAATTTGAACAGTAGCTTTGGACCTTCTCCTGCGAAGAAAACGATGATACCCAATGATGGTGATGATGGTACGTAATGTTGTAATGATGATGGTGATGATTGTGCGTAATCTTGTAATGATGATGGTGATGATTGTACGTAATGTTGTAATGATGATGGTGATGATGGTACGTAATCTTGTAATGATGATGGTGATGATTGTGCGTAATCTTGTAATGATGATGGTGATGATTGTACGTAATCTTGTAATGATGATGGTGATGATGGTACGTAATGTTGTAATGATGATGGTGATGATGGTACGTAATCTTGTAATGATGATGGTGATAATGGTACGTAATGTTGTAATGATGATGGTGATGATTGTGCGTAATGTTGTAATGATGATGGTGATGATGGTACGTAATGTTGTAATGATGATGGTGATGATTGTGCGTAATCTTGTAATGATGATGGTGATGATGGTACGTAATGTTGTAATGATGATGGTGATGATTGTGCGTAATCTTGTAATGATGATGGTGATGATAGTACGTAATGTTGTAATGATGATGGTGATGATGGTACGTAATCTTGTAATGATGATGGTGATGATGGTACGTAATCTTGTAATGATGATGGTGATGATTGTGCGTAATCTTGTAATGATGATGGTGATGATGGTACGTAATGTTGTAATGATGATGGTGATGATGGTACGTAATCTTGTAATGATGATGGTGATGATGGTACGTAATCTTGTAATGATGGTGCGTAATCTTGTAATGATGATGGTGATGATGGTACGTAATGTTGTAATGATGATGGTGATGATTGTGCGTAATCTTGTGATGATGGTGATGATTGTACGTAATCTCGTAATGATGATGGTGATGATGGTGCGCAATCTTGTAATGATGATGGTGATGATGGTACGTAATCTTGTAATGATGATGGTGATGATGGTGCGCAATGTCGTAGTGATGATGGTGATGATGGTGCGTAATCTTGTAATGATGATGGTGATGATGGTGCGCAATGTCGTAGTGATGATGGTGCGCAATGTCGTGATGATGGTGCGTAATCTTGTAATGATGATGGTGATGATGGTGCGCAATGTCGTAGTGATGATGGTGATGATTGTACGTAATCTTGTAATGATGATGGTGATGATGGTGCGCAATGTCGTAGTGATGATGGGGCGCAATGTCGTGATGATGGTACGTAATCTTGTAATGATGATGGTGATGATTGTACGTAATCTTGTAATGATGATGGTGATGATGGTACGTAATCTTGTAATGATGATGGTGATGATGGTACGTAATCTTGTAATGATGGTGCGTAATCTTGTAATGATGATGGTGATGATGATAACGCCTGATGACATGATCATGACGATGATGATGACAGGATCGTGATCATGATCATGACGATAATATGATAATTGGATGGCGTTGATGATGATGATTAGTAATGATGATGTCATGATCATAATATCATGATGACGATATGATAATCGGATAATAGTGATGATGGTTATGATGATGATTATCAGATGTTGCTTTTGAGTATGTTGGTGGTGATGGTAAGGGTGGTGATGATGATGATGATAATCGGATAATGTTGCTATTGATGGTAGTGCTGGTAATGATGATGATGATGATAATCGGATGAGTTGGTGTTAATAATGATGAGCATTGTGGTATAGGTGATGATAACATCTTGTTTTGATTCCAACGATCGTATGATGTCATGATGATCATATGTTACTAACGACAATAATCAAAATCCCCTTTCAGACGAGCTCCGTCGCACAGACTTCCCTTTCTCCAAAGACATGTGGAAGATCCTACGAGATATCTTCCGCATCAAGAGCTTGCGTACGAACCAGCTTCAAGTCATCAACGCTGCCATGCAGAAGAAGAACTGCTTCGTACTCATGCCTACAGGGGGAGGGAAGAGTCTATGTTATCAGGTCACTGCTCTCATGGGTAAGGGAGTGACGTTTGTTGTCTCGCCGTTAAAATCTCTCATCCAGGATCAAGTTCAGAGACTGACGTCAATGAGGGTGAGTAGAATTTACACTGCAACCATGTTTATTCCTATAGAGAAAGACTTAGTTTAAACTTATCTTAAAGCATGCATTTGAATGAAGTATGAAGAGGGAAGGGTTTTAAGGAAGAAAGAAATACGCAGGGAATAGAAAGAAATAGTTGGAGAGCAAGGAAAGAAAGAAAGAAATGAGAAAGAAAGAAAGAAAAGAAAAGAAAGAAAAAAAGAGAGAGAGAGAGAAAGAAAGAAAGAAAGAAAGTAGGAAAGAAAGAAAAAAAGAAAGAAAGAGAGAAAGAAAGAGAGAAAGAAAGAAAGAGAGAAAGAAAGAAAAAAAGAAAGAAAGGAAAAAAAAATACTTGGAAATATTTTTCTCCAACCAACATGACTGTCGCCTGAGAAAGGTCAATTAAGTTAGTTCCGTTTTAACTCGGATAATTTTGAGCTGTAAAATAACATTCAATCTTGTACTGTATTATGAACGTAGATTCCCGCGACACATCTCTCGGGAGACGTCACCAGTGACGAGGCAATGAAGCACGTCAGTTCAGTTTATCAAGACTTGTCATTACGTCAGCCTAATCTTAAGCTGGTTTACGTCACACCCGAGAAACTGTCTGCTAGTGGGAAACTGAACTCTGCGCTAGCGAGCTTGCACAGTCGTGGTTTATTGGACAGGTAGGTGAAGGTTTTTAATCCTTACAAAAAAATACACAGGAAGAATGAAGGGAAAGAGTAGAAAAAAAGGAAGGAAGGAAGGAAGAAATAGTTGGGTAGGAAGACAGAAAGAATGAAGAAATGAAAGAAAAAGTTAGAACGGAAGAGAGAAAAAACAACGAAGGATTGAAGAAAGAAAAAAAAGAACGAACGAACGAACGATCGGTCGATCAAACGAGCGAACGAATGGACGAAGGAAGGAAGGAAGATAACTAGGCAAAGTAAAACCAAACTGAAATAAAATTTATCATTCGCGTCTTAGGTTTGTAATCGATGAAGCACATTGTATCAGTCAGTGGGGCCACGACTTTCGTCCTGACTACAAAAAACTCTCACAGGTGATGAACAAGTTCCAGGGTGTCCCTGTCATGGCACTAACAGCTACTGCCACTCCCCGGGTAAGGACAGATATTGAAAACCAACTACGATTAAACAGATCTAATTGTAAAAGGTAAGTCAAGTTCCAGGGTGTCCCCGTTAACTGCCACTCCCCTCCCTCTCCCCCCCCCCCCCCCCCCCACCCCCCTCCGGGTCAGGTCAGGGCAGATATTTGAAAACCAACTACGATTAAATAGCTCTATCCAGTTGTAAGATGTTAGCCAAGTTCGCTACACAAACAAGGTTATAAGTCTTTCTATGGTACGCTCATACAACAGAAATTTAATCAAAAACCTAGATTTCTTGTGGCAGTGTTGGAGAAAACATTTTTGGACCCTAGCTTTTTAGGCCCTGGCTAAACGAGGAAACATGTTTCCAGAAACATGTTTACCGCGCGCATGTTTCCTCGATGTTTCCCAGTTTAGCCACATGCCAAACATTGCTGTGTGCAACAAATTTTGCTTCCAAGACGCAAAAAATGTTTTTGCTGTGCGGCAGAAACATTTCATGTTTCCAAGACGCATGAAAACATTGTTTCCCGATGTTTCCTGACAGTTTTGCCACCTTAGAAAACATCCAGAAACATGTTTCCTCGTTTAGCCAGGGACTTACCTCCAGCGATGTCCTGATGACTAACTGCGCCTAACTTGAAGAATGCGTTTGATCTTTATAGGTTCTCTCAAAGTTTTAACCGTCCAAACCTAAAATTCCAAATTTTTCCTAAGAAGAAAACAATGGAGGAAATGACGAACAAGATCAAGTCCAAGTATCCGCATTCCTCTGGTATTGTTTACTGTCTGTCAAGGTAAACCAACATATTGTCAATTAATAAATGTGCAAGGCAAGGAACGCTGCTAGAACATGAGGACCCTTATGTAAAAGATATTTCTAAGGGAGGGTTCATGGACGAAACAAATACTATTTGGCCTCAACAGCATACCTCCGAGATATGCTTCGCTTGTCACGCACAAAGGTTTCAGCATAAGGCTACGTGCTAAATTAAATTAATTCTTACCCTCTGTCACGAATGACTGAGCATTTGGCATGTAGCCTCGTACACTGAAACCTTTGTGCGTGACAAGCGAAGCATATCTCGGAAGTGGGCTATTCCGGAGTTACAGAAATGCGTTGCTTTATGGGGCTGTTTGTCGCTTTATGAGGCAGTTGACATTTTATGGACCAAGAAACAAAATAAATTTGAAAATTAACAAAACAATTAAGGTTTCCTTTCACTTATCACTATCAGCAAGCGAAAAAGAAGCCATATAAGTATTAATTCGTCCTCTAAAACAGCCCCATTATGCGACGCGTTTTGCAACTCCGAAAAAGCTAAAAGATCTCTTGTCTGTCCATAGAAATGAATGTAGTCGCGTAGCAGACAGTCTTAAGGCAGCTGGCATTAAAGCTGTTGCCTATCATGCTGGATTAAGTGACCAACAGAGAGTACGAACACAAGAAATCTGGATCAAAGGGCAGGTCAAGGTAAACGAAACCTATGATATACTACCTTCCAACTGATCTGAAATAGTGACGTAGAAATGACGTCATTGCAAACTGAGGTGTCGTATGCCTGTGAAAACCTGGCCTTGGGTGTAATGTTTTGTCTATTTCAGACCACGTTTCATTCTCTTGGGAATGATATTCTTTGTTTGAATTGTATATAATCATGTGTCTTCTCATGTGCACCATTAAACAAAGAAATGATACTCTAGAGAATGAGACATGCATTGAAATGGGAACATTAAGCCCAAGGTAAACGACACTCTTGAGTTATGAGTATGTCTTATGACTGTATGTCCATAAAACGTCCATCCATCAAACCGACTTTCCATCCATTTTATCCTTTGAACCATATTCCATCCATTCATTTGTCCATCGATCCATTCCCTCATTCATTCAACTATCCTCAAGCATTGATGGATAATCATAGACTACAACTGTTGTTTTTCTATGTCAGGTGGTGTGTGCTACCATAGCGTTTGGTATGGGTATCGATAAAGGTGACGTACGTTACGTCATTCACTACTCCATGCCCAAGTCGCTAGAGGGTTATTATCAGGAATGTGGTCGAGCGGGACGAGATGGCAAGAAGGCGGAGTGTATTCTGTACTACTCGTATAATGACATGCACAGAATAAGAAGGTAACGGTCATTTTTGGAACGTTTTGCAATACTCCCATTTCGAGTTCGCCTTTGCTTTGCTTTCATTCTGGGTTTTAAAGCATCTTTTTTTAAATCAGCCAACTTGTTGCGCATCAGCGTCACAAGTTGCTGAGCATATGCAGAATTAATTGAAAAACACACTAGTACTACAATAATTTCTCTTCTCGATTGTTCGTATTTTAGCCAGAAAACATAAAAGAACAAAATGTCTGTTTTAGTCTCAGATCGCCCATTTCAGATACTCGAGCGACAACGTTTTTTTAAATAGGTGTATACGGCTATTTCAAAGAAGGCTGATGAAGGTTTTGTTGCAGGTTGCATATTGCATATTGCATACCAAGCCACCAAAAGGTCACAACAATTTTGAATTTCCCAAACTTAATCTGCACGTTTTAAAGTCATATTTTTTGTGTGCTGCCATTATTTACATATCCCAAACTTAGTCCGCACTTTTTTTCAAAAGCCTAACCCACCCTTGAATGCTAAGAGGCTAATATGGAAATACAAAAGAAATGCCACAAATTTCATCGAGAAAAAGTGTGATTTCTTTTGTATTTTCATGTTAGCCTCTCATTCAAGAACATTTTAACAATCGTTCATTCCCTTACGGTCCTCTGTTCGCTCGCTGCGTATACATTATTATTATTATTAAATTGGGCTCCCTGTGATTACAACAGGATGATTGATGGAGACCAGGTAGTCAAAGACGTCCACATGGATAATCTATACCGTGTCGTCCAGTTCTGTGAGAATCAAACAGAATGCAGAAGAGTGCAACTACTGCATTACTTTGGAGAGACGAACTATGATAAGGCAGAGTGTCGTGAACACCAGGAGACCGTATGCGACAACTGCTCTAATACGTTGGACTACGTGGAGAAAGACGTGAATGAGGACGCCAAGGCATTTGTACGGACGGTCAATGAGTTGGTACATCAAGGTAACAGTACTTGGCAAAGACCAAGGAACCTTAGGTACCCTTTGAGCCACTTTGTGGATATTTTTAAGGTAAGACCACGAATGGGGTCATTTCCTCTTGGGTTGCTTACTTGAACAGGAATATCACTGAAAGTCGTTGAATTTAAATGGGCGCATACGGTGCTGTCTCTCACCGCTGTGTAGATGATGCCTGGGCTCGCGGGCTCGATTCTCGACTGAGCCACATGTGAGTTTGTTTGATATGCTCTTCTCTTTGCCACGAGGGTTTTTCTCCGGGTTTTTCTCCCTCCATGAAAATTAACATGTGAGTTGAGTGTTGTATATAGTAAATGTAGTGGTTTTGCATGTGGAGCGAACCCCACGGAAGAGGGAACAAATACGTTGATGCTAAGAGTAGGAGACCTGTTACAGCACTGGCCATTAGGCCCTTCACGGTTGAAAACTGCTCGCACGCATAGTTACAACAATAATGAGCCTACGAAGTTTTCACCCCTTAAATTTCAAAATCTGCAGGCCTGCATTTGTCCAGTTGCGCGAGTCTCATTTCATCAAAAAACAAAAAAAAACAAACAAAAAAACAACCATTTTCTTGAAATCGTTGCAAATACTTTCTTAACAGTTTTTCTACACTGTCTTGCAGGGATCAAATAACGCGCGCGTTGTCCAAGAGGGTCACGAGCGCTGCGCACTGTTTGCACGTGGGAAAGATTTCCATAGAAACGACGCGGAGAGACTCGCGAGGATGCTAGTCATGAAGGATGTCCTGGGAGAGAAGTTGGTTATTGGTAACCATGAGAACGTAATTGGTTACGCTGTGCTTGGTTCTAAGGCTATGCAACTACTCAACGGAAGATACAAGGTAATCATTGGTGTAACGGTAACAGTAGTTACGGTTACATGTGAGTGGTTTCTATATGAGTTATACTGGGTACAACACGTATACAATGGTACGGTATGTCGTAACATTGAAATGGTTTCCCGAGGGAGTGGTTTTCGTATGAGGAGTACGACACGGTACTGACTTACACCACGTACACGGTACGACATACTTTAACACTGAAAAGGCTTCCCATGGGAGTGGTTTTCGTATGATTGGTAAGACACGCTACTGACTGATTGTGTCGTGTAACAGCCTGTGTAACTTGTCCCGCAATGCCTTTGCACAGTCCGTTGCACACAAGTTCCAGCCAAAAGTTTCAACGTGTAACAGGGCCTTGACATGGTACGACATGTCTAAACCCTTTCCAATGTCGTGTAAATCATCGAATCACAAGTCGTAGTTACGGTTGCGGCAAGATACAAACTACGATTACAGTAGGGCTATAAACGCACACAAAATTCTCTCCATACCTTTAAAAAAATTTTATCTTGTGTTTTCAGTTGCCACCCTTTTCAGTGCGAAGCGAGAAAGCTAGAGCGCAACCAAAGCCAAAAAAGAAGCGAAAAGGTACCACCTCGGATGTCGGAACAGACGATGTATCCTCCACAGACACGGATGTTCCCACATGGAATGATGGTGGGGGTGACTATGGGCACTCGCGCTATTGGAATGACAACGAAGTACAAGAAAGTACTCGAGGTGGGAAAAGAAAGCGTAAAACCACTTCAAAGAGGAAGCCTAGGTAGGTTATTTATGATTTTACAATCATGACTCTGAACAGTTTCTTCTTAGGGAATCAGTGGTTGTGCAGCGCTAGTGCAATTCCCTTCTCGTCTCGGGGTTGATTCCTGGACTCGGCATCACATATATACTAAAGCTAAAAAGGGGAATCTAAAACCTACTCCTAATTAAAATTATGTCTCATTATAAACGTATTCTTAAACCTATTAGTCTTACAGACTGGTAGTTTAAAATATTTTGGGCAGTCAATAGTCCCCTTCACAGTTCCCTGCGCCATCTTGAAAGGTAGCCGTGCCTTTGCATTGAAGCGAGACGAACGGTGAGCTTGCAACGATAGAGACGTTTTTTTAACACCTTGGACAACTATTCACATGTCTCTATCATTACAAGCTCACCGTTCACGTGCCATCCCCTTCTAAATAAAGGTGATTTTTTTGTACCAGGACCGGCGTTTCAGATGACCAGACTGGTTACTCCAGTGGTGGATATTCGTCTTCTAATGGTGTGAAGGGCTTGCAGTACAGCAAGAAACGAGGAGGAGGCACAGCCAGGCAACCAACGAAGAAACAAAACACAGGGCTTGGTTTGATGGCTCCACCACGACCAATCAGTAGATTCTAATGCTTTCTCCATGGCAACCAGGTTTGAGTCAATGAGTATGTAATGTGTTGTAGCAATGAGCCTGGTTCACATCGTGACATAAGTGTTAAAAAATGTCTTGTTCATATTACGAAGACCAATATCGCCATGGCAACCATCCAGCTCTTGGCCAATGATCATTTCCGTGCTTTTCACTTCATTTTATTCCATGTAAAGTTAATGATGATGGATTTTTATGATATAATATTCAAATGACAATCAAATAAAGAAATTCCAGTCCAAATCCAAAACTATCCTAATCTTAAAACAAATATTTGGAAAAATTCAACTACGCTAGAGCTAGAGCAGTTTTCACATGACTATGAAAAGCTCAGTGCTATAATCGTGCCGTGCCGTGATTTTTTCTAGGATTTTAATTGGCTGATTTTTTCTCGCCTAATGTGATTGGTCTGGCAGTGCCGTGACCGGGTATGCCATGTTGCGGGTATTTGTTGGATGGAGACTAAATTCTCGCACATGTGATTGGACTGGTATGCCTTACCGTGTCATGACCGTGTTCGTGCCGCGAGCTTTTCACAGTCAGTACGAAAACTCTTCAAGACTTAAATTATTGCTGTAACTTGCTATTTATAACGAACGAAAACCTTAATTGCCGATCAATGAAACAGATTTAGGCTTTGTTCCAAAAAGCAGTCTTGCAAATTGCGAATCATATTTATCTTCATTCAAATTTCGATGAATGACGTTAATGAAAATAAATAAAAGTAAGTTTTATAAAGTTTTATGAGTTTTATGAATTTTAATTGGAACCAAAAATGCTTCCCATTCCGTTTTTTTTTTTCTTCCCCCCAAGCAAAACCGTTTAGTACCGACCCATGTTTACATCACAATGTCATACCAGAGCCCACGTTCCTCTTGGAATAGCACAGAGAAACGAGAGGCTCTGGGTAGTAGACGATTTTTTGAGTATTCTGATTGGTCCGATAAAAACCAATAAAAAAAGTTGTTCTACAAATATAATGGTGCTGACAAAGAGGAACGTGGGCTCTGGGTGCGAGATTAATTAAACCATTGAACCATATTCTAGGCATGGTTTATATCAGTAATTTCACAAACAATATCACAATTTCTACTGTTTGAGTAACTCATAGTTTATTACAGAGAACAAAATATAGATTGCTATATATACAACTAGCTGATATCAGACATCTAAAAATAAATATCATTTATAGTTATTATCACGTCTAATATATTTCACATGGACTACTTCTCGGGGATAAATTATTGGTTCTACTATTATAGACCCTTTGAATAAATGTACTAGAGTGAAGGCATTTAACCCGTGAAATAAGAAATACTAGTCAACGTGTAATAGTCAAATAGACACAAAAGAAAACAATGGAATTAGGGTCTACTAAAGTGTATTAGTCTAATATCTATTGCACGGGTTTAGTGACTTCATTCTAGTCAAATAGACACAAAAGAAAACAATAGAATTAGGGTCTACTAATGTGTATTAGTCTAATATCTATTGCACGGGTTTAGTGACTTCACTCTAGTCAAATAGACACAAAAGAAAACAATGGAATTAGGGTCTACTAAAGTGTATTAGTCTAATATCTATTTCACGGGTTTAATGACTTTACTCTAATCATGTCCAGAAAAGTAAGTTAAAACAGTAATGATGAAAAGGTAAATTATACACCGTGAAAAGATGAAAAAACTTACTGACGTTTCGGACGCTAGTCCTTCGTCGGAGTTTTACTCCGACGAAGGACTAGCGTCCGAAACGTCAGTAAGTTTTTTCATCTTTTCACGGTGTATAATTTACCTTTTCATCATTACTGTTTCATTAGAAACACCGACGCAGCTCACACTAGTTTTTAGCTAGTTATATCTTTTTAAGTTAAAACAGTTAGTACTGATCTGCATAAATAGTATACTTTCACATTCGACTTGATACAACTGGATGCACAAACTGCGGGCTCTTGTGTTGCACTGAATCAAGGCTAGTGTTGTGAAGTTTCTTGCGCTTACACTTGTACAATTATGCAAAGGGTGTACATGTATTTCATGACAGGATCCACAGACCAATACTCTATTTTCAAGTTCTCTGTTTCTCAGAGTTTCTCAGAGCCTCAATTGATGGTTTTCACTGCGGCCATGTTGGCTCAGGAACTTAACAAAAGAATTATATCCTCCAACATGGCCACCGTGTCTTTTGTTATTTAACTCTCTTGGGAATGGTTGAAAACCATCAATAGTTTTTAGAATATTCATATGTTCCAGTGAAGGTACAATATTCTGACACTGGAATAAGGCTAACCCTGAGAAAATGAGTCTGTAATAAAGGAACGTACACAGCAATGTTGTTCCATGAATTCAAAAATGGTCTATTTATGGTTTTCAAAGCCGCCATGTCATTAGTCTCTTTTATTTTATCATCCAACATGGCCGCCATGTCTTGTTATTTCATTCTCTTGGGAGTGACTGAAAACCAGCAATTGAGCTAACATCATGCAGATACACATTGCTATGCTCTCATACTGGCAATAAACTTACAGCCAGAAGAGGAAACATGGATGTAGCATGTTTAGCAAGAGATTGTGTAAGAGATTCTGCATCCCAGACAAGTGAAGACGCAGTAGGTATTACATCTAGTTATATCTACATCAATGTTATTTACAAATTAATTGTTTACATTAAAAGAAACAAATTTGATTTAAATAGACTTAATGAAACCTAAATCGGTGTCAGATGGTGGATTTCCAATTTCTGAGCCTTGTTTCAAAGCCAGCACAGACTTGTAGCCAGCAGACAGGGCAGACATGTGGTGAAAGAAGGCTTCCTTCTCAACTTGTATTGATACGTCATTGACCCCATACTCTTTCATTACTGAAGTTACCTAAAGACAGAGAGCGTTACATGAGGCAGGTCATTCTCGTATCCAGACCCTTTCACCAAAAAATCGATCTTTCGTTAGGAAGCTGACAAGGCTTTGGGTACGAGAATGGAGGCTTGTAGGAAAGGTTTTGACAATGTGGTTACCAAGGTGATGTCAACAAAACTTTAATTTCTAGTTTTCCTAGAAATCTAGCAGTGGTTTCACAGAGTTTCTCCTTCCAATGAATATTATCTTACACTTTAGATTTTTAAGAAATTGGAGGATCAAGTTTAGGGTAGTGATCCTCACACCTCTGGAGTAGTCTCTGATTGGATTCCTGGATTCAGTATTGCAGTTTATTGGGTCTCCCTTGATTCCCAAAAAACATGCTACACTCCACTTCGATCTGTGGTGCCTTGACTTAGATTGGCTCCGAGGTTGTTTCGGGATATCAATAAAATTGAAGGTTTTTTGATTTATCCTCTGTCATATGGATTGGAGGTAGAATGGAGTTCCTGTGGTAGGATTGAAAGACTGCAACAATCTTGAACTAAAACACTAAAACAAACCTGTTGTATGATTTTCTGTTCATTAGCAGACGGTGCCACCTGCACATGTATGGTTCCCACCATTGTTTTCTCTGAATGTTGCCAGAAATGATGATCTCGATAAGAGAGCACGCCATCGAGAGACAAGACCTTAAAGTCGTGAAAATAAATTGATGTTACACACTAGTCCACAAGGCAAAATTGCAACTTTAGCTGCAAGTATAAAGTAACAACCTCTTGAATTAAGTTTTCTTGCAATAGACATTTTTTTGTTTGGCCGTAATGTTTTTCCACACATTTAATGTATTTACATAGTTATATGCACAGGCCTTCCACCGCTGAATGATTTTTTACATGCCTTATTTGGTAAAACCAACCGGCTTTGCATCGAAATGCGTCGCTTTAAAAACACCCTGTGCATAGAAGTATGCAAACTCAGGTCATGATGTATGCGTGTTGTGCTGTAAAGTAAAGATAAATTTGAAAAAAACCATGAGGTTGTTCCCTAACTTTCTTCACTTACCTTATTAAGAACGCTGCTAAGTGCTTTATCCAGAGTTTCAGGAGTTCTTTGTAAGAGAACCACGGATGATTCTTTAAGTAATGGTATAACGCTAAGAAAGATCATGGTTGCAATGAAGAGTGAGCAGATAGGGTCTGCTATATACAGTCCAAAGCGCTCAATCAAAATAGATGACACGATGACACCTACGCTGCCAAGGGTGTCGGCCACTACGTGAAGAAAGACACCTGTCAAGATAACAGTAGATCACTGTAGGAGATTGAACCTTCGAATTTTATCAAACTCTGAAGCATCCTCTGGGTTGGTTAAAGTCAGGGGACAACGAACTTGACTGTTCTTAACTTATTTATGCATTGTAGTTTCTCCTCTTCCGTCCCATTATCTTAAATTGAATTACCTATCAATAGGGTGCAGAAAATTTCATTAACCCCCTCGGGTTGTATTTCTGCACTCTACCACGATTCTTTGTCTTTTTTACTAGCATCAATAGCTATGTAAATATGTGGGGAAAAAAACCTTGAACCTTGAACTTGACCCTCGAACCAAGGGAGACCTAACGAACTCTACTCACACGTGATGTTGAGTCCAGGAATCAACCCCAAGACCCCAGAGGTGAGTACACTACAACCCAAGTTTTAGAGCCTTAAAAAAAGTTTTGTATTACCTTGCATGTTGACGCTCCTATCAGGGTGGGCCGAGGGGTGTTCATGAATGTGGCTGTGGCTGTGGCCATGATCATGACTGTGTCCATGAGATGACCCGCCATGCGAATGCGCATGGGCATGACGAAAAGCAGTGATTCCCACTAAATTGACAAGCAGACCTATGACAGACACAGCCTGCAAGATAATAAGATGAGGTACTTTTTGTATTAGTAAGGAAAGTATACCATACTTAGCAGGGAATGGATCCAGGAAGAGGAGGGGGTGGATCCAGAATTTTGCCTTGGGAGGGGGGAAGGGGAGGACTGTAGATTTGTGACAGGCTAACTGGAAAAGACAATCATTTTTACTGCAGTTCAATTGCGGTTTAGGGGGTTCGTAAAAACTCTCCCAGAATCCTCCCCTGTTTGGAATTATTATTGACAATTAACGAATAAATGGATGGAGAAGAAAGTGTATATGAAAGAAAGAAATGGATAGGGATGGATCGAAGGAAGCAAATAAAGGAGGAGAAACAAGGATGGGTAGATGAAAATACTTACCAATAAGCGTTCTGTGCTAACTTTAGGAGGATCAAACAGCCTTTGTATTGCAGTTAAGAACACGAAGAAAGCAATGACAACCAGGAATAAACCATTAACAAAACCAGACAGGATTTCCACTCTACTGAACCTGAAAAAATAACACGACAGTTTACTTTGAAATCAATAGTTGCGAAGATGCTATAAACAGAAGAGCAGCAGCAACAAACAACAGCAATAACAGAGACAACAACAACAACAGAAGCAGCAGCAGTAATAACAAACAACAGCATGACAGCAACAAAAGTAGCACAACAACAGTAAATGTTTCCTTACCCATATGTAAACTTTCTAGTTCCTTTCCATCGTGACATGAGGGCAGCACAGAGACCAAGAACAAGGGCAGTACAGTCAAACAACATATGAAAACCATCCGAGATCAGGCCAAGGCTGTTTGTCCACATCCCGTATAGCAACTCCACTCCTGTAAAAAACTACACAAGACAGTACGGTCAGTCAGGAGACAGTTTATTGATTTTAGGGAAATGCTCTACGACTGTACATTTACAACAGCAGCAGCAACAACAACAACACCAGCAGCAGCAGGGACAACAGTAGTGACAACAACAGGGTCAACAATAGCAACAACAGTAGCGACAGCAGTAGCAGCAGCAATAACGACACATACAACACTGATTTACCAGGTTCAAGCAGAGAAAGTAGAATATTTGTCTAGATTCAGATTCTTCAAGTGTTTGTCTAAGAAACGTCCTGCATATTGACAGAACAGTCTGTGGAGTGTGGAAATTGTAGATTGGCAAGCCTCCTGTGGTGTAGCCAATAAGATTGCCTTTAGCTGGACGAGGTGATGGACGAGATAAAAGACGAGTGGCTGGAAATGAATGGAACAAAATTTGCAAATAAATAAATGCATTTTTTTCATCCCAAACCAAACACCAATTTTATCAAACTCTAAGACAACGTCTGGGCTGATCAAAGTCAGTCCATGGTTAACTCAAACATCGAACCCTGAAACAACCTCTGGGATGATCTAAGTCAGGGCATGGTTAACTCAAACATCGATCCCTGAAACAACCTTTGAGCTGATCAAAGTCAGGGCATGGTTTACTCAAACCTCGAACCCTGAAACAACCTCTGGGCTGATCAAAGTCAGGGCATGGTTAACTCAAGCATCGAACCCTGAAACAACCTCTGGGCTGATCAAAGTCAGGGCATGGCTAACTCACAGATTGAACCCTGTAACAACCTCTGGGCTGATCTAAGTCAGGGCATGGCTAACTCACAGATTGGACCCTGAAACAACCTCTGGGCAGATCTACGTCAGGGCACAGCTAACTCACAGATTGAATTAGTATTTAGCATGCTAGGTCTCGTGCAGGGAGGAAATCTGAAGAGCCCGGAGAAAAGGTTGATTAGAGGGTTGATTGGCATATTTTGCATGGGTTTCGTTCAGGTGATACACCTTGTAGGGTACTTTCTTTTGTGTTTTCACTTGAGTTTGACAATTTAAAAAAAAAACCTTTAATCAGAGAGAGAGACCTGATAAATTCTACTCTCAAAGGATGCTGAGTTCAGGATTCTAAGTGGAGACCCAAGCAAATCCTGCTATACCACCCTTGATTGATTCAATACTTTCAAACTAGTCTATACCCAAGATGAAGAATACGGCACTGAACATGGTTCCCCCTGATAACAAGTGCTTTACTCCAGCTGTGTTCCCATGATGCCATTCATGGATGGTCCATGCCCATGGCTGGTCCCACAAGATAGCAAAGACAACAGCTGAGAAGAATGAAGCTGTCGAACCAATTTTAGTGGTCATGTGAGCTTCAAGCTTCGAGAAACAGAATGATTCTACGTAGAAGTCAATGACAAAGACAAATAGAACAATTAAACTCATTGGTAGAATGGACTTGATCCAATCAATTGAGGTTTCCTAGAAATGAAATGCAAGCAGTGGTTAATCAAAGGGATTTCAGATGGAATGTTTACAAGCTGCTAATCAGAAATGGGATTTGTCAAACGTATTAAAAATTCATGAGGAAAACACAACAGAAATCATGATTGGAAGAGTGTTGTAAATCTGATACAAAATTGTTTTCATTTGCATAAACTTTAAGTTGGATATTCTTGGCCAGATTCACTTTAATTTTGAAAATTTTAGTGAAACACAAAGGAACTATATCTAGCCTAGACGTTTGACAAGCAATCTACAGTATGAGTGGCTGTGTTGTATCTGATATACAAACGCTTGGCTACGCCTCGAGTTTGTATATCTGATACAACAAGGCCACTCATACTGTATATATATTACTTAAAGCTTTTACAGAAGGCCTTTAGAACTTATATTCTAAATACCTGGGTGAAGTGGGTAATGCCTGCTGCAGGAAGCAACAATATTGTGGCTATACTCATAGACAGGGCTGCCAGTCGCTTTCCACCTTCCAAGACAGAAAAAATATGGTTACTAAGAGTCGCTTTACTATACTTCAATGAGGTAAATTGTTGACTTGGCACTTGGGGGATTTCAAAATGAATTCCCAAAAGGACATTATTATATTTTGTGCCAATAAAGAAGCAAATCTTGCCTTGCAATGATATACTTGGTCAGGACATCGCAGAGATGGGATTTTCCATTCACTTTGTTCCAATTAATCCTTGTTTTCTGAGCAAGTTAAGTTTACTTACCTCCAATTTCAACAGCTAATTTTCTGGAAAAGTTCCCGTGTGCAACATTATATAGCAAACCCAGGATAAGTAGAAGCAGTGCCCCCTACAACACAAACACTATTAATCAAATTTATTTAGTATTCCTTACACCCAACTCTTATACCTCTGCTTGCAGGGCACACAACTCTGAAAATATCTTATCAGCAAAGTGATTCTGCCAATTTGTTGTTTTTCTCCACTAGAGAGCTTTCATATTATTAAGTAATTAAAGTTATAGTGCTAAGTGTAGCCTAGGGTGGTTTTACCTACAACACAAGTTAAAGTAGGCACAAAATCCATCATTTTGTCTTGTAATATAGCTGTATATATTGTTAGTAAATGTATTTATCATGGTTTACATAATTCGTCATGTTGACACAGTCACTCTCATATGCCTGTCTAGTATTAGATGAGAAATGTTTTATATTTGGTTAAGCAAATTAGAATGTAACAAATTTGTTTCACATACCAAGTAAAATCTCTCACTTAATTAGAATGGAATAATCTAAACTTAAAAAGCTGAAATAGTTATTGCAAGGCTCATTTTGTCCTACCTGATGGTCTGGTAATCCCAACATTGACAAGAAATGTGAATACCAGTGCATCAATCTACTGCCATGGGTTGTTTCATCTTGTTTGATACTTGTTAAGAAATATCATTCCCTAGATCATTTCTTTGTATCAATTCAAAATATTCTCAGATATAATATATAATAATAATAATAATATGCACTTGACTACTGGCTTACTGACTAAAGCTTCATACACTGTATGGATATTGCATGCAATTTTCAAGGAGCAATCAAGGATTTCCAGAACCAAATTTTTTTCAAGGCCCTTCAAAATGGATAAGAATCCATGCCCGGAGTTTGATGAGCCGTATAAGCTTTAAGGATATTAACAGTGGATTCCACAGAGCAGCTCTTCCACTGGATTCCCAATGGAAGTTAGAAGTTGATTTTTTCAAGGGAGGAAAATTTGAGAACCCTGAAAACCCTTGAAGAATAGGAGAGAACCAACAAGCATCTCTATTAACATACAACTTTGTCTCGAATTGCAGCCATTGATTCCCTCGGAAATATTTTTCGCAACTTTGTGCGCTTTTAGTAAAGAGATAAAAAGGATACTGTGGTTAGGTCCATGGCTGTGTGGAGTATCATTATCAAACAGCAGCAGAGAAAGTATGCCAAGAAGAAAAAGAATGGCTCCTCTGAACTGAATAATAGTCAGAAAAAGATGGCAATCAAGTCAGTAAGGGAAGGTACATATTTTAATTGGTGGGGGAAGGGCTAGGGTATTCACAATAAACTTTTTTTAGAATCATTGTTCCCTTCCCACTTTCATTCAGTAAGAAATTCCAGATGATTGGAATGGAAGAATTGGATTGGATGGAGAAAAAATTATTGAGTAATGTGATTGGTCTGGCAAATCCCTTGCCATGTCACATCTGTGTTTGTACAGTGAGCTTTTTACAGTCATACAAAAACTGCTCTACCTTTTGTCAGTGCAATGATTTATGAATATTCCACCAGATGTATTACAAGATACATCTAATTTTAATTATTAGAATGTATCTTGAATACTTCACAATATCATTCCTATGTACCATTCCAGTCTTAGCTTCTATGTCCAATGTTTTTGAACCTGTCAATGTTTTTGCAATAGACCTCCTCGGCTCTGACGTAATGTTGTCCCATTTCAGACCACATGTCATTCCCTAGAGTATCATTTCTTTGTTTAAGGTTTGCGCTCGGTTGCACATGAGAAGACACATGAATATGGATACAGCTCAACAAAGCATCGTATTCTCAAGGGAATGATGCGGTCTAAAATGAGAAAACATTACCCCAAGCGGAAGAGGTCTATTGAGTGTATCTTATTAAGTTTTCCCTGCTTTTGAGGGTGCTCAATGGTCATTGTCTTGCCCTAAGAAAAATTAATACTGAACATAATATTATATTTTTACCTTTGAGTGGCCTCCTACACTGGTATGAAAGAGTACTCCAAGTGCACCAAGTACTACTAGTTCACCATGTTCAAACAGTAGAATCGTTCTAAACATCATGCAGAAATGAAAGAAAGAACAATGAGCCAAATAAACATTGAGGAATAAACCAAACATGACCAATCACATTGCACAACAATTTACTCTCCCAGGGCTTTCAATAATATTTGAAGTAGATGGATGAAACTCAAAAGTACACATCTGTTTCCACAAATTTTACTTCTTATTTATTAAGACTGATTCGCAAAATAGCCGGCGGTATGAAGGTAAGTACCCGGCGATAAACCACTGGTAGCCGCCTTCTATTGAAACCCCTGTTCTCCATCCAATCAAATGCCTGAAACATGGCACGAACAAGTCGAGGACATGGTCATACAAAAACTGCTCTACCAACAATCTACAAACAGTGATTTACAGGTCACATTCTCTTTTGCTTGTCCAGTTCTTTAAAACCACTGAATATGCACACTGCCAATCTCTTACCTCAATGCACCACACTGTGATAGCCCTTGAAGCCATATAAGGGCAATAATTGTAGAAAACACTGCATGTCTGGCTATTCTGTACCACTATGGTAAAAAAAAATTATATATTTACAATTCATTGTAAACACCTTTTTTTATGAAGAAATAGATCAGAGAAGCTGGTAGAAAATCTCCATGGCAATTGAAATACATGTAACAACAGGACATCAAACAAACTACTGTATTCAAATGTTACGCTACTACTACCCAACCTGTAAGACTCACAGTTTTTAAGGGACTGTGTCTTAGTTACATGCATGTAAGAAGAAAAATAGTTTTAAATGTTAACAATAAAGGTACAGTATAGAAGTACCACTGTTGATACAGTGTATCTTACTTGATTGAGCGTAATTTTCTTCCTTGAAGATATTGGTTTTTGCAGTAGTACTAGGATGATGGATGAACTTAGAGAAAAATAGAATAAAGAAATTATTCATTGAATAATAACTTTTTTTTGGGAGGATAAGGCTCTTGGGAGAGAAAGGTTACAAATCAAACAAACTCTACTGTCTCATAATATTATGCCCTTCAGTTGAAAATTGAACCCATAGCTCAAGTGACGAGAGACAGAGTGTTGCAACAGCACATTACACCCATGTTTAAATCGAGTGTGATATTGGTACTTACCATAATCTAACAATAAATAAAAACTGTGTAATGTGGAATATCTTGAGCTGTTCGAACGCGACAAACACACCATAGGAGTGTAGAAATTTGGCAACAATAAGAGCGACAATATATGGAGTAGTCCTGTAAATAAAATAATCTAATTATTCACAAAGAAATAATGAGAAAAACACAATAGAAATTATCACCTAGAAGAAGCTTATATATCAGATATTCTTCATGTACATGTAACTATATTAATACTGGCTAGAATACAAATACTAAAACATTGATTGCTTTGTACTTATTACCCGGCAAGTTCAATCGATAAAATCGATAATTGATAAATATCAATATCAATCAATAAAACTATTGCGACATTATCAGTACAGTGTCTGAATCAATCTAAGTTGTATGATCCGGCCTATGTAGATGATGCCAGTCAGTGTAGCACTCAACCGCTTTCAAGCTAGATATACATGCATGCTAATCGATATATTTCAATTTTATCAATATTTTTCAATACTAATCGATAATCTGATTGAAAAAAATGTGTGAGTATTGATTTTCATTGATTGACAGATACAATCGATATCAATTAAGAGTTAATATCAATCGATATCAATTTATTGGATCGATGTTCCGATATCGATTTTTATCTATTGAACATGTGGCTCTTATTAGCATTATATTGCTGGTTTTCAAATATTCCCAAGAGAATACAATAACAAGACATGGTGGCCATTTTGGATGGTATGACAAGAGAGACTAATGACGAATCTTTTGTTAAAATATATCCAACATGGCGGATGTGAAAACCATCAACAGTAGCTTTAGTAGAAGTCAGTAGATCTGATATCCATTGCTTTCTTTTGTATCTATTTGACACATTGAGCAGTATATGTTATTTCACAGTTTAAGTGAAATAAATTAAACAAATATTTATTAACAATTTATAAATTTAATAATCAAATTCTGGGCATGTTTTCTCACTCATTCACGTAAAAAAATAGATACTTAGAAACCATGCACAATAATGCTTCCTACAAAATATCTACATCTTAACGATCTGTAATCTGTGCAAACACACACATATATAACAAAAATTCCTAACATTACAGAAAATATGGTTAAGCACAGTTAACATCTTAAAACAGAGACGACAAATAGAAAACTGAAACTTTATGGCGTCAAATAGTTTTTCCATTTACGATGGATTTATACCTCAATATCACGTAAAATTCGATAAGGAGAGCAAGGTTTTCGAGAAAGAAAGATCGCAAGACATTTATACTTACACTGTAGAGCCGATCGGACCCAGTTGTCTTTTATTAAACAGATTATCGCTGTATGATTCCAGTTCGTCCATTTTTTCTCGTTTCTTTTCGAATGATGAGCTGGCGCACGGTTATAGGGACTGGCACTAGTTGAGAATCCGCTGACCATTATACAATTTAAAACTTCACGAATGAAAATTGGGAAAACAAAAAAAACCAAATTGGAAATTTGAAAAATGAGCGAAAATACGATGTACTGGAATTCTGGTGGGAATTCAGAATTTCAGAGTGGAAATACGATAATACCCCTGGAACTAATAGGGGAATCTGCTGACCATATAATATTGCCCATTGAGGCTCAAGAGCTCATTAATTGAAGTGGGAAAAGAGAAAGGGAAAAAAAAGAAATGAAAAAATTAGAAATATTCGTTTCTTTTTGAATGATGAGCTCATGCAGGTTCATAGCATCTCAAACTAGTGGGGTGATTTGCTGCTGACCTGCTTTTATTTTGGAAATTGAATTTAATGAATGAATGAGAAGTGGAGAAAACAAGGGGGAGAATATAGCGTGAGAACATGAACATTCCTTTCACTGCACAAATCAGTTCCTTCACGAGCCAGGGGATGCAGTTTTGAGAGCTAAAGGATGTCTGTTTCTCAGGCTGGTGGAAGAAAAAACAAATATATACAAAAAGTAAGAATAAAGCAAGGCTTATTTATTTCTTTTTCTTGAGATCAATTTGAAATCTTTTCCCACCATTAATATTTTTCATTGTTTTGAGCCCGAGGAGCTTAGTGCAAGAGTTTTATGAAGTGGATCTGGTCTAAAATGGATTATCCTGGGAGAGTTTAGGCTTTTAGTTCTGTCTTCATGCTCCAGTTTCCGACTATAGTGCTGTAGCTACTAACGTTAATCCTGAGGGGGAGGGGTACTCTTACCCATTTAGGGTAGGGATGTGCCGCTGAACCCTCTGAGCCCTGACCCTGTTCAAGAGTAAAATCACTGAAATTCGTACCCTGTTCCGGAGTAGAATCGCTGAAAACCCTACCCTGTTTGGTGGCACTTACCCATATAGAGAATATAGGGGAGTACCCCCTCCCCAGAAGCTGTTGAAGATTGGGTGTAATGTTCTCCCATTTCAGATCAGTCTCATCCTCTTGAGAATGAGATTATTTGTTTGAGTTTGATGTACAGCTGTATGTCCATGCATTGTCTCATGCACAACTTTTAAACAAAAAAATGATACTCAAGGGAATGACATGTGGTTGGAAATAAGAAAACATTACACCCAATCTAGAGGCCTAGCTCCGTTTTAACAACAAAGCAGCCAGACAAAGCATCTTATCATACTTTTATATAGCTATTTCAATAAACTCTGTCATCGCCAAAGGCAATAGGTCATTCCGACATGGAAATGGTTTTGTTAAAAAAAAATAGTCTCAACACTAAGATCCATGTTTTTGACGAGAATAAGAAGCAGAAACACAAGTCATTCCAGCTATTCTTCAATCTTGGAATGACCTATCTCCAATGGCTTTTCCCATATTGCCTATCACCATGGGTGATGACAATGCTCATTGAAATAGGTGTATAATTGACAGCTGTCAAATATGACAGCTATCAAAGATGCCAAATACAGCTAACCAAAGACTGAGGAACATATTACAAATTCAATTGTTTACCCCCTCCCCCCCAAATCACCTCCCTCTATGCTACTATAATGGCTAATTATTTTGTAATTTATGAGTATTTAATTTTAATATCTTTAAGCCTGTGTAGTGGCCCCTCCCCAACCCCCCAAGGCTACACATTTGGGTTCAATAGCGACCTTAAGCTTTTCAAAATCTATGACGGCGACGTCAACTGGAAGTGTAAATAATTTCTCTTTGGGGTTCTGTTCATTGGAGATTTCACTTTTCACAAGATTGTCAGTAAAGTCAACTCATCCACAGGGAAGACAGACTTTGAAGACCCCAGACTCGGTTGACATTGCCGTCATAGATTTTGAAAAGCTTAAGCTTAAATATCCGCATGAAAGCTGGAGTGAATAACTAGTGAAGTGTGAATGGTAAAATGGAAACTGTGAGCAGTGTTATTGTATTGACCCTAAAATGTGTAATTATAAACAAATTATTATGCGTTATGAGCCGGAAATCTTAAACTTTTATCACTTGTTGTCCATATCATATCACCAACTCGCTCATAGACTCACTTGTTTGTGATATGGGTTTCGTGATATGAAATAGAAACTCATGAATGAAAACAATAACAAGTTCTTAACGTGTGACAATCTCTTATTATGCCAGGATGGTACGTATACATACAGTACATATATACAAGTTACTGTAAATATGAAATTTACATGCCATACTCATTTTTATAACAATTATGCCACCCAGACAACTAGCTATAACTTGAGATGTCTGGGTAATTGACTTCTGTCAATCAAATTTCCATTGGTTTTTGTTAGTACTGTTTGATTGGCAGAGGCCAAAAGCCTAAATGACTAAGGCTGTGTTGGTTATGTAATTATGAAATTAGGTGTTGTATATTTTTTAATATATCCCCAGTGATATATCAAGTGTAAAATATAATCTCAGGTATTTGTCCATCTTCAACTGATGTTCCATTGTTATTCCCTGTCGCATAATAGAAATTAAACACAATTTTCTCTCGCCCATCAAGGTCATGCACCACACGCTTCTGCCCACAAGTTCCATAGTGTGAGTCTGGTCCCCTCACGGTAGCAGCGGCTGTGTAACTGACATTAGGGAGGACCTCAACTGGCTCTTTGAACATCACACGGAATGTATTCTCTGAGCCATCACTGTTGAATGCTGTGTCATTATGTCCACAAATTTTTGCAGTTTCACTTTCTATGAGTTGCATTGTAACTTGAAAGTCACTGGGACCATTTATCGATCCATACATACCTAGCCCAACGACAAATATTCTGTGGCTACATGTGAACCGTATCCTATCACTAGTCCCACTGTATCCCCAGCGGCACTCAACTTTCGTGAATCGAGATATGACCTTCTCTCTGCCAGTCAAGCAGCAGCGAGGTTTGTCCATGAAGTCGACTGAGGGTTTTGGGTTAAGAGTGAAGTGAAGAAAAAGTGAAACCACTTCTTTGTCTGTAAGGATATTGGAATGGACGGCAGGAGATGATGCAAATTCCTCCACTGTCATCATGGGGAAACGGATTTGATAGAGTGCTTTTGACAAGACTGACCTGTAAAAGAGGAATATCCTATTGTTATATCATAATCACCAACATAAGAACCTCCATTACCACCATTATGTTCATCGTGACTCTCACTACCACTATCAACACTATAATCATTATCACCTCCTTCATCATCGCTACCATCACCACTATCATCACTATCAACATCTTCATTAGCCATTACCAACATCATCATCAACATCACCAGCACCATAACATCCCTGTCATCTTCTAGGCCCTGTTAGGGGCTAAATTTCGGCAAGTAACATGCCCTTGAAACTGCAACACGAGAGCCACACATTAGCAATGAACCACATGCTGCTCTAATAAATTACTGACAGCAAGGCCCTGTTAAGGGGTAAATTCTGACAAGCAACACAAGAACATTCCAAAATTGTGACATGGACAGTTGTGAAATTCAGGAGAACATAGCATCGTCAACATCGATACCATCACTATGACTATAGCATCACAATCACTCTGCAATACTTTTAAAATCTATGCCCCTCCAATTCAAAAAACTGCTTTAGATTATTCTCGAAGTTTTATCCGTAAATTTAAATGTGACCTCCTTACAGCGAGGTCAAAATATTTTTACTCACACAAGATCACGTGATACAATATTACAAAGGAAAATATTGTAACAAATTACGGAATATTTGAAAGTAAAAGATTTTTATCAACACATTTTGAGATGGTCTATGAATTATTTTAGTAAGATTTTTCTTACAGTACCTTTTGTTTTCAGCTGTGGTTTGAAGTCGTCTTCTTTGACACTCGTGCTCAGACCAGCGTACTACAGCTGTAAATAGCTGACTTTCTCGAATATTTAACGTATCTCGCTGTAAAACCACGTTAAGGGTATCATAGTCAATGTCAGTAAAGCCTTCTGCATTAACAGCTTCCACAGTATTTTTATCAATACAATCTAAGCATAGCGCTGCGAGTTGGGGTTCATCGAACAAGCGAGCCTGACTAAGCAACATGAAAGCATTATCAGGACTGAGATTTGTCTTTAAAAAATCCACACAAGCCTTCTCTAGTGTAGGAACTGCGTATTTTTTAGCAGTATAAAGAGTCGTCATGACAGTTTCAGGTCCAATTTGAACGTCATCTGTGTACAAAAAGCGAAGAAGAGCCAAGAAAGACGACGGTTCAACGTCGGGGAGTTCGACTTCGTCTGACTGTGTCGCGATTCCTCCATTAAACATGGCATCGAAAACAGCACTGCCTACTGAAAGGATGAACTTATGTGCTGGAATACGTCGTCTTTGAGGTCCTTTACCCACAAGGAAGTAAACATCACTGAGAATTTCGTTGTTAAATAGAAAAGCTATCCTGTCTTTAACACAGGTTTTCTCGGCCTGCCAGTTGTAGGTGGGCGAGCCCATTTTCACCTCAAAACTAAACGTCAAAACCTTCTCCTTTTGTTAAGGTTCTAGTAAAATAAACTGGCCAGATTTTAAACTCGAAGAAATACAGCAAAATGCCTCCCGAAACATATAAAATAATACTTCCTTGGTGATGTGCAGGTTTTTATTTATCAAGACGCACGAAAATATCGATCCCAGGGGTCTTAGCTTATACTATATAACGAAGCATCCTATTGGTCAACACCAACCCTCAGATTAAAGCAACCAATCAAATTTCCTGATAGACTCAGTACTATTTTCAAAATGGCGGTAAGAACGGCACGAGCGACAAGAGGGAAGGAAAATAGTGATTTTTCTTCATTAATAAGTGTCAAAAGTTTTAAAGAATATCTCTTGAATGAGCTGTCAGAGGAAGATATTGAAATGAAGAAACATGAGCCAACACATAGTGAGCTTGCAGAAGCGATGGGGGTTTCTCCTGAAACTGTTGCAGAGTTGGATGAAGTTTGCAGGTAAGCTTAAAAATTCTTAGTTTCATTCAAAATACATTTTTTCTTTGAGCATGATGTTATAGTCTTTAACTCATATACATAATGTTAAATTCAATACTTGATTTAAGCTTAATTGTTAGTTGTTTAAAATCATTAAACTTATATAACTTTAACTTTATTACTTTTTTCTGGTTCTATTTCTTATTTTTGATATTTAATATTTGTTTGTTTGTTTGTCTTTCTTTTGTCCACGATTTACCTTGGAATTCATTTTCTTGGAATCTGTTACCACAGTCCAGCTAACTTGAAGGTATTTTCTTTATAACTAATATATTAATTAATTTGTTTTTAGTCAATAGACACCTTGCAATACTTCGGAGTGCAGCTCAATTTAAAGGACATAACAATAGGTTTCCAATTCTCGTGAGATTTTGTTTTGTCCTCCAAACTGAGCTTCTTTGGGGTCACATGCAAGGGGTATATTACCCATACTCTCGTTTAGTCTCTCTCATGGCCATCATTAATAGTTCCTCACAGGCTCTTCCAACTAACAGGTGCTCACTCCAGTACAACTCCTTTATCTATTTGTATGGTTGTACCTATCAAAATTGCATAGCTTTATTAGAAAGAACTTCCTTCTGGCAGGGTCCAGCAGAACTGTCTTTCTCACGGCCATCACTGATAGGCACTTCCAGGCTCTCCCAACTAACAGCTGCTCAATCCATTACACCATTCTTTATCTATTTTGCATAGTTCTAATGAAAGAACTTGTTTGTGACAGGGTCCAGCTGAACCAAGTGATTTAGACTCTGTTGATATTTACAATAATGATATCCCACCTGATACGGACCTCTCTTCTTTAAGGTAAAACATGGAAATAGAAATATTATAATAATAATAATAATAATAATAATAATAATAATAATAATAATAATGGGAGTTTCTCATATAGGGCATTTCAAATAATTTCTATGCGCTTTACATTATGAATGTATAACATGTGGTATATGTCTGGTGATGAATGATCTTCACACCAACTGCTTTGAATCAGCTGGTGCTTAACCAACTTTCGAACCTTTACCAATAATTATAAATTTTTACTTCTATCAATCTATCCATATCTTTAGCCTTCATCTGTTCCTCTACCCATTCATCCATCCATCCACCCATTCATCCATCCAGCAATTATCCATCCATCCATTCATTTCTTTACTGTCCATTCCCATTTATCCACTCATCCATCCAGCCATCCATTCACTTGTACACCCAACCACCAACCCATTCATCCATCCCTCTAGTAAGTACCCTTCCATCCACCTACCCATTCATCCATCCACCCATCCATCCATCCATCCAGTCACTTACCCACCCATCCATCCTCCCACCAATTTATCCATCCATTCATCCATCCAACCATCTATTCATTGACCAATCATCTATCCATCCTTTTTACCCATCCATTCTCTAACTCTCCCACCTGCTATCCATTCATCCCATCCCATCCATACATATTCTCTTTTAGCTTGTTTATCATTATATTTCTGCACTAGGCTGTTAAAGGAAAGAAAAGGCAAAATCACTCATTTTAGAAAAGAAGTAAATTATTTTGTAAAGGTAAGTTTGATACATGCACAGGAAAAAAAACCGGATTCCTAAATTGGGAATTTGTTGGGAATTTCCTTGAATTCCCAGTGAATTCCCATCCAATTCCCAGAGAGAACAAAATTGGGAACGTGGCACTGATTCCCAATGTTAGTTTGTTGGGAATTTTGTTTTCCTATTGGGTATTAGAAGGAAATTCCCAACAATAAATCCCAACGTTGGTGCATGTTCGAATTGGGAATTCAAGGAAATTCCCAACAATTCCCAATTTGAGAATCCGGGTTTTTTTCCTGTGATGTCTTTATGTATTTGAGTTTTTTGATTCTGGCATACCAAAGTTGATAGAAAAAACAGGCTAGAAGACAGAAGAGTAAATAGGGTGATGTTGGGTGCTAAGGTGGGTTACAGAAGTTGAAAATAAGGATAAATAACAAATTTTTAGTTGCATGATAGTGATAGTCACTTTTTCATTAGGAATCCGTAACTCGCAAAGGAGCAGAAGAGCATAAAGCTATAGAAGAAACAGAAGTTCTTCTTTCCATTGCAATTTATCATCCTAAAATGGTAAAAATTATTATTGTTTTTGTTGCTTTCTTCATTTTTTCTTCATTACTAATTTTGTTTCTTCCTTCCTTCCTCCCTCCCTCCCTCCCTCCCTCCCTCCTTCCCTCCTTCCCTTCCCCCTCCCTCCCTTCCTTCCTTCCTTCCTTCCTTCCTTCCTTCCTTCCTTCCTTCCTTCCTTTCTTCCTTCCTTCCTTTCTTTCTTCCTTCCTTTCTTCCTTTATTCTTTTCTTCATTTCCTTCTTTCGTTCCTTCGCTCTTCCATTAATTCCTTTCTTTTTCCCTCCCCCCTCCACTGGTAACATCAGGCCATCAACCTTACCCTTCAACTTTCTTAATTATTTCTCTATTTCATTTCTTTGCTTTCCTATTATTCATAAATAAATATTATATTTATATATGCTTATTTTTATTTTTACATTATTAGTTAAACAAAGTTCAAGAATTTCTCGTTCTATCACATCAGGTGGGTTAAAATTACTCGTAGACTGCTTATACCTAACATAAATTGCTATGCACATTTTATTTGTATGTCACGATTAACCCTATTATTTAATTTTTACTTTTGAATGAACCCTTCTAAAAATTATTGTGGATGCAAGACTAACATGAAAACAAAATAAATCTCACCTTTTCTTGATGGAATTTTTGCCATTTCTTTTGAATTTCAATGCTAGCCTCACATCTTCTCAAATCTTTCAACAATCGATAGTCCCCTTCACAGTTCCCTGCACCATCTTGAAAGATAATCATTCCTGTGTATCGAAGCAAGGACAACGGTGACCTTGCAATGATAGAGACATGAATAATTGTCTAAGGTGTTAGGAAAGGTCTCTGTCAATAAGTGACCAGGCGAAAAATATTATTCTACTGCTTTGCTCACAACCATGAATAGTAAGTAGCTCAGTATATAGCTCAGTTTGTCAAAGAGAAGGTCACGTTCTGCCTGGAGCCTGAATTTTTTCAGAGAAAAATAGCTTGATGACCAAACTAATTTAATTTGTAAATAGAAACTTACCTCACTGCGAGACAAAATTTACTGTGCATCAGACCATGTTGTTCCAGGTGACCATAGTGACAACCCAAACCTTTTACAAGTGGCAAAATGCAAGGTATGTTACTTTGGAATAATGAATGTTTATAGCATCGATCAGGAGAAAATTGTGTTAAATGATTTGGTGTTTCTGGGAATTTATTTTGTTCTTTTTCCAATTACAGGATATTTGTAAATCTGGATTCTTTTATATTGAAAATGTGTTTTATAATGACATGAGGGATGGTCTTTCTAGAGATTACAGCAGGTAGGTCTACAGGTCAACAGAGAAGGGGGGTGGGGATGCGTTATAGAAAGAACTCTGTGAGAACATTTACTCCTCTTCTCTAAAAGTGAACACTTGAGTTTGTCAACCAATCAGATTATGAATCGAAAACAATAGAATTCGAGTTACATGTATTGAAAGTCTATAAAAGCTATTTAAGGAGATGAAACAGATGAAGGAGAAAGAAGAAATAAAAGTATATTTACACAAATAAAAAAATAAAATAAAACAAACTTGAATGTCAACGGTTAGAATAGAATGACAGTAACCATAAAGTTTTTGTTATTTGTTGAAGTGTTTTAGGAAATGCTTTGGGGAGGGGTGGTTTGTTCGCACCCCCTGCACCCCCAAGGCATTTCACATACTAGTTTTCTCCAGTGACTAAGTATGAAAGTGTTACAGTATTAATCAGTACAGAACAAAAATGTATATATTTTACTGCAGTAGCTAAAACAAATTTTCCATTTCTTAAAATATTACTTCATACACAGAATCAAAATATGGAGACCATATACTCTCTGTTACATGGGAAAACACTTCTGTGTTTCCACATGAACACAAAACTTGTCAGTCCAGAACAATAGTTATTCAAATTGGTCACCAAATTTACTTTTAACTGAAGCCACTATAATTTGATTAACTGACTTAACTGATGATTGATGACTGATAGAAAGACAAATCTAGTCTTTGGGAACCCAGCTGTTACAGATAATGGCACAAGACACCTGTGTAATAAGCCTGAAACATGATGACGCTTTACCCCTGTCTCTAGACCATAATCCTTTTCACACTGCTTTTGTTCTTTAATTATGACCATTGTTCCTGTATCCTCTAAGGAATCAAAAATTTTAATATGAAAGAATTTTAAAAACTATTATGGTATAGAGTCGGGAGTAAAACGTCATCTCGCTTCAGGCTTATTATTCAGGCTTAAAAACTGGGTTGAGTAGGCTTTGCAGTGAATTTTGAGGTTGTTTTAGGAAATAAAACAAAAACGTTTTATGAAATAGGCACCGGTCCAAAATGCGCTGCAATGACACCTGGATCCAGTTCTTCCCTCAACCTCTAAGCAGCTAATACCATTTTCCAATTTTGAGAAACAGCATTTTAAGTTGTCTTTTTATAGGAAGCTCAATCAAGGGCTGTGCACAAAACGTCTCTCTGAGTTTTTAATATCACACTTGATTTTTACCAGGATAATCACTGACTGGGCCAAGGACAGTGATGAGGACTGGAGTACCAAGCTAAAGGAAGCACAAACAAAGTCAATGGATGAGTCAGTGTTTGGAGAGCTCACAATCAGATTAGGCTATCCTTATCTTTACTGTCACCAAGGCAACTGTGAACACCTCATAATTTTTACTGATCTGAGGTATGTGTCAGAGAAGTTGACAAACTAATGATGATGGTGATAGTGATGTTGATGATGATGATGGTAATGATGGTGATGGTGATGGTAATGGTAATGATGGTGATGGTAATGATGGTGGTGGTGATGGTGATGATAATTGTGATGATGATGGTTATGATGGTTATGGTAATGATGGTGATGATGATGATGGTGATGATGATGGGGATGGTAATGATGATGATGGGGATGATTATTGTGATGAGGATGGTGATGATGATGATGGTGATGATAATGGTGGTGGTGGTAGGTCATGGTGGTGGTGGTGGTGGTGCTAGTGATGGTTGTGATGATAAGAATGAGGATGATGTGGATGATAATGGTGGAGTTATTTACTGGTTCACTTCTGTACTTCATATATATTTTCCTGGTGTTCCCATCCCACCGCAAAAATCACCCCTTTCTTCAGGGCATACTGGAATTCAAGTTTCTGACTCAGTCAATAGCTAACTACTTACTGTTGCAGCAGTTTTCCCAGTGGAGTAAAAACCTTGCCCCACAAACAACGACACAGTGTTAAAGTAATTGAAGGATTATAAGGCAATCTTATTTATTTTAACACGACAGTAAGCAATCACACTAATTAATAAATCAAATTTCCACAATCAAAGTTTTTCAATTCTGAGAGCTTGTTGGACATAAGAAGAGATAACTAGCTAAAAACTAGTGTGAGCTGCATCGGTGTTTCTAATGAAACAGTAATAATAAAAGGGTAAATTCTACACCGTGAAAAGATGAAAAAACTTACTGACGTTTCGGACGCTAGTCCTTCGTCGGAGTAAAAGACAGCAGCAGTAACTAAGGAGAGTCGGTACCATGAATTGGCTAGTTTTTGGTGAAGAGATGTGCCATTTGAAATGGCATAACAGAAGCTGTTTTTGTTTTAACAGATTACTTCATGTAGATGACAGCAAGAATGCAATGGACTACCCTTTACAAGTGTTCAAACATCGGTGCAGGCGACGGCGATGTCGTGTGTGTAACATCTATACTGCAGAGTAAGTAAATAATTTATCTTCGTAGTTAATGTTACTCGAAATCAATTTGGGCAGAGAGAAAAATAAGCCATTAGTAGGTTTAGACTAATACTACTTCTTCCGAGACATTTTTATGGTCGTCACGCAACTTTTGTGGGGAGGTAAGCGTTGCGTGACGATCTTAGACTGACGTCTGTTTAAGGCGCAGACACACGGTGCAACATTGCAAGCAACAAATTTGAATCCGGGTGACACACTTTGCAACAAAATCACGCAACATCGCTTGTGTCAGCCTGCAATGCTAAGATATTTGGTCAGCAGTTACTAGTATAAAGTTGGTGCAAGCTGATTGTCTGGAAATTTCAAAATGTTGCAGGTAATGTTGCAGCCTTGTTCACACGATGAAATTTGTTGCGCGCAATGTTGCAAGAGTAGAGTACGATTCAACTTCAGATCTGTTGCATTTGCGTTGGGGAGACACTCTGCAACAGTCCTGTTGCGTGACATGTTGCGTGCAATGTTGCACCGTGTGTCCGGAACTTTAGGGGCTTGCGGTAATACAAATCCTAACAGACTAGAAGACTTTTCCCCTCATTAAAATGTCTTTTTACTTCGTTTTAGATGGGTTACGAAAAACGATATATTGGCTAGTGAAGACCCTTCGTTCTTCTGCGATAAATGCTTTAAATCGTTACATTACGCCAAAGGAGAAAAACTCTGTGACTTTGAGGCTTATCCGTTTATGGGATACTCGGACTGGTGACAAGAAACAAGTAAGGGTATTTGTAAATAGTATTCAAACTGAGCTAAATACTATCAATATATTGTACATTGCGGCAGAGACAGTAAAATACCAACAGCAAATAACAACGATAACTGCAACAGCAGCAACCACTGACGACAGCACTGTGGCACTGTTGCAAAAACAGTTGCAACAGCAGCAACAGACGGCAACATCTACAATGGCAACAACAACATCAGCAACTACAACAGCAAATACAGCAGCAGCAGCCAAAACAACAAAAGCAACGGCTACTGCAACTTAACAGCAGTCAGCAGCAACTTCGGCCATGAAAAAATGCAATGAGGAACTACTATAGCCTATGGTTTTGGCCGATTTTGGTCCATTTTCACACCTTTTCAAAAAACATGTATTATTTAAGAAGGATGCAAAACAGGTCATTTTGGGCCATTTTTACAGCAAAAGTTTACATTCACTAATTTTTGTAACTAAATAATTTTTTAAATATTCGTTTCGGCTGCCGGTCAATATGAAATGAGGCAAAAAATAGGGGAAAGGGAAAAATAAGTATCGGTTTATATACAAAGGTGAAAATATCCTTCTTTCGTGGTGAAAGTTGCCATTTTCGATGGCTTTCCTTTGCGTGTGTACAACTCTTTGCTCGGAACTTTGCAATTGCTTGGTTTTGAAACTGATAATTTTGAGTCTTTGATTCTTGTTATCTGATTCAAATCGACCAATAAAACTTGAAACTAGTGATTCAGCCGATAAACATTCGGGCTTGAGACAGGAAATGACGTCTAGCTTTTGAAAATCAGGCTTTTGTTACGCTTTGATCCTATCGATACATTAGGGGAGGGGAGGATGTAGCAACCAAACGTCTTTCGGCGTTTCCGTCATTAAGTTTATTAGGGTTACCGGAAATTGATCTCGGAGTTCGTCGTTTGATTTGGCTGAAACATCCACGACATTTTGGACGCTATATTTGCATCAAAACTAGCAGGTACTCAAGCCCAAGACGCGTCTCGTGACTGGCTGTTACATGTAACGCCCATTTTGTTGAAGAGGAAAAATTGTTCAATTTTGTTTTCCTAAGAGGATTCCATAAAAATGTCTGATTTACAGAGAGCAAGACAGCCAACGAACCAAGGTATGTAATGAAATTATTCTCTTATCCAATTTTTATTTTTAAGCATTGAAATACTTTGGGTAACTAATTTGATAATGTAAAATCAAAGATAATTATTGAACACTTTCATTTTGGCACGACGTTTTCCGGAATATCATGCTACATCGGGTACTTGTGCTCGAGCGAGAAGACGGCCTTGTAGCTCGGAGTTTCATGGTAGAATGCGCTACGCTTAATTCTTACAATTTTCCAATGACTTCCTTCTCATTTTACTTCATTCCTCGATTTCTTTCGTGTGCATTGAACTTTCCCTACTTCCCCTACTACTTCACGCCAAATCATATTAGTTGGAAGGAATAATATCCAAATATAATTAGAAAATTACTTGACGTGGTTCAGTAAGCACCGGGGGAGGGGGTGGGGGGGAGATTTAAAAGTTAATACAGTAAAAATCCTCCAAAATTCTTCCAAAATATTCCAAAATGAGATGGTATGTAGCCTTGTAGGGGACTTCGTGTCCTAATTGCTGTATCACCTGGCAAATGCTTTGTCAAACAAATTTATTCCTCGGGCAAAGACACGTAATGTTGCCTGGAATGCAGTGACACGCAACGTCGAAGGACCTCGAAGTCATCACGACTACTAATAAAAACTCTATAGACCTGCTTGTACGGGCTTGTACGGTAGTAGGCAAAGAAAATAGGTGGTTTTCAGTTGGACTACAGTTGGAACAGTTATGAAAAATTTTCAGATTTCACATAAACGTGAAATCTTTTCCCCACATCGGGCCCAGATTTATTGACCTTTGTTTTATGTACATGTTGATATAAAAGTCATGTCACCACTGTCCGACCTTCGTCATCAAATTTAACTCTATCACGTCTACTACATTTAACAAGAATTTTCTTTTGCTAAAAAGCTTCAGAAAGTTCTTCCTTTTATCGATATTTCAAATATTCTACTTTACTGTGTATTATCATCTGGAGAAATTCAGGGGAAAAACACCGAACGTGACATTATCACGAGATCAGCTAGTGATTCTCACGTGCCAACACGACGGTTGGCCAATAATATAAACACATACCCTTTGAGTTCATGCGAGTGGATCATACTTTAGAAGTGAAAAGCGCAGTTAGTTATTCTGCTCTGAGGATCCGAAGAAAAACCCTGAAAAATCTAAAAGCTATTTTAAATCCTTCGATTTGAAGCAATCTTTTCATAAAAACAAACAAGGAATCCATTAAGGTTTGTTATTTTTTGTTTTACGTTCTCTACTAGCTACATTTAGGTCCTAACTATAAGCTTTGAATATCGTCTTTCTCTCAACATTGTTAGTATTATTTTTCCATTTTATAAAGCTTACGTTTGTGAGATTTATTGTAGACCCACCAGAGTAAAAATAAGTCCACATTTTTCGAAATTAGTTTAAGATTCTGCTCGGTGTTTCGATATTTGATGCCTCGTTGCGTTACAATGTTTTGATAGTCAACTAGTCAACAGAATAAAGTCTACTTGTTTGAGGTCTTTTTAACAAGAAAGCTGTTATTTAGGCGATAGTTCAGAATAATAAGCTTATATTTTCTCATATACTTTTTTCACAGAGAAGACAAATAGCGAAAAGATGGTCAATACTGTTGCAAACACGAAGGCATCAGTCAAATCCGCCCCCAAAGCCGTTCAAGCTGTTGAATCAAACGGCGACGTAGGAAAGTCATCAAAGGAAATACACGAAGCCAAAGTCCAAGATACTGAAAAAGTCAGCTTCGAAGTGATGGGTATTCCCCAAATCACAACACTCGAAGGGTTTTTGGAAATGCACATTTGCTAAAGGACTTCCAAAAGTCTTCCATAAAAATTAGGAATGGAATGGAATGGATTCAGGAGTTCCGGACTTTCAAAATCTAGCAGTTGAAACATCAGAGACTATCAATCTGGATTTATGCACTGAACAAGGAAGATTTCCAATCACCTTTATTTGTAAATAGAAAGAAAAGTTTTATAAGACAATCAATTTTATTCCATGCAGGCTATTTCAGTCCAGCAATTATGCTCACATGATAGAATGCTTTATTTAACCACTCATAAAGATGGGCTTTTATTTTCTAAATTGTATAAAATTTATAATAGCAGATATCAGAGTTCCACTAGATTGCTTTCAAACAGTTGTTTCATTTAATTAGGTCAGACATTTCATTATATTGACCCAAATATATCGACCCCTTCACATTTCCCTTGGCCATCTTAAAAGGTAGCCTTGCCTTTGCATTTAAGTGAGAAGAATAGTGAGCTTGCAGTGATATAGATGTGAAGAAGGTCTCTATCATTGCAAGCTCACTTATCATTTCACTTCAATGCAAAGTCACAGCTACCTTTCAAGATGGCGCAGGGAACTGTGAAAGGGACTATTGTTTGAAGGCAATAGAGGATAACTCTAATATCTGCTTTCAAGATTGATATATAGAGAGAGAGAGTAGACCCTCCCTATAGGGGGAAGGGTTGCAAAGCAATTGTACATAGGCTAAAATATAAGTTATCTGTACAAACCCTTGTCATTCGTAAATAGTTCATAGTAAATAGTTAATTTTAGGAGTTGTATAGAATTAGAATAAATAAATAGTTAAATTTTAATTGTATTTGTTTCCCTTCCTGCTTTGCCACATCTCTTTCCCTTTTTTCTATTTTCTCTCCCCAACCCCTTCTCCTATTGAGGGCAAAACAATTGTCATCTCACAGGACCCGATTTAAGGGGGAGGGGTGGTGTTACCTGGTACCCACCACCTCTGGAAGTGAAATCTTAGATTTTGTCCCCAAATATCTCCAAAACTAAAAGCCAAATCACAGAAATGAATGGACTGTCTGTCTGAATGTATGCTAAAAACATATTTGTGTATAGAAATTGCCACTACAGACCCCCAGTATCGAGCATTTAAACAGGTCTCTGAGGGGGGAGGAGGTATATACCGGTACCCACCACCTTAATTCGTAAAATCGGGTCCCAATTTTGGACCATTGCTTTGACCTCTCCCCTAATATAACTTTCTCTTATTCGCCCGTTTCGAATCGAATTCCATTGGCGCTTATTTTGACCAGCAACGCGCCAATTACTAGTATAACTGCGGTAGATTGCATCTTGTTGAATTTATTTTTGTTTTTACGTCTTTAAACGTTAGTGTTTTCATTTTTTTAAACGATTTTATAACAGGATTAGCCGTGACAAGGCGCGCGTCTTTTGCTATAAGAATCACAGTGAGCCCGGCTGTACATGAACAAATAGATCAACAAAATACTCTGGGTTTCCTGTGTTGAAATTCGAAATTGTACTACCAGTAACTTGATAGCAAATTAACGTGACGTATTAGTGTAACGCACGCCTAACTCATACGTGGAAAGACCGAGACTGAACGTCTTATACACGCTTTTGTATCGTCAAAACTTGACCACTGTAATAGTATTCTTTATGGTCTTCCTGACTACCAAATCAAGAAACTACAGAGGATCCAAAATACTGCTGCAAGGATTGTCACAAGAACGAAAACTACTGAACACATCAGCCCAGTTCTACGAGAGCTCCACTGGCTACCGATTAAAGAGCGAATAATCTTCAAATTGTTGCTGATTACCTTCAAGGCTCTTCATGGTTCTGCTCCTGCTTATGTCTCCGCGCTCCTACAAGAACACAAGCCTGTACGCTCACTGAGATCATCTAAACAAAGCCTACTGTCTGTTCCTCGTACCTTCACTTCAAATTATGGCGACCGTGCTTTCTCAGTTGCTGGTCCTACACTATGGAACTCACTACCGGACACTATCAGGAAATCTGACAGCCTTCCCGAATTTAAGTCATTACTGAAAACTGTACTCTTTCAATCAGCCTACTTAATTTAAAACTTTTGAACCTGTTTGCTGGACTGAACTATTTATTATTTTTCGTTTTTATCTCCACAGCGCATTGAGGTAGCAGAATGCGCTATTGATGGGTTGCAAGCATTCTCAAGAGAGTTAAAAGACAAAAACATGGCGGCCATTGTGGTACCGTTAACAATAGATGCTAATGAGAAATCTTTTGTTAAATGGTACCAACATGGCCGCGATGACGTAACGTGCAAACGAAGAATACAAGTACTGTTATTATTATTATTATACGTCACATTTGAATTTCAAGCTGCTCTCAAGTTACGTTTACGTTAATCTGCTAGTCTATCAAGTTACTGTTAATACGATTACCCTAAATTCGATATGTTATTAGCGTCTCAGGTTTCATATCTTAACACAAGAAACCTAGCCTGCGTGCAGCCGGACTTTTCTCTCAGTTAAAGGTCGGCTGCACGCAGGCTAACACGTATCCGGAATTTTTGTATACGCAAATTATTTTTGCGGATACGAAAATGTTTGCGTCCACATGCAGCGTATTCGAATCGTTTTCACCGTCCACACGTATCCGTTTTCGTAAAATTTGCGTATACGGACACCAAAATTTCCGGACACGTGTGGACGCAACCCGTATCCGTAAAAAAAAAAAAAATTGCGGATACAAAAATTTGCGGGTACGTGTGGGACGGGGACTAAAGAAACCCAGTTGTGTAACTGATTTTAATGAAATCTATATCAACTCATGAATATCAGTTACAGAACTCATGCATGAATATCAGTTACAGAATCATGAATATCAGTTTCAGAACTCATGAATATCAGTTACAGAATCATGAATATTAAAAGCTTTGAATTAGCCAATCAGTGTACTGCAATCAACACGTGAATATTACATCGGCCCCCGCACTCCCCTGGGAAATATTCAATGTCACCCCCAACTTTAGATTGTTGACCCGTATTGGGATACACGCATGGCATCTTTAGAATTCTTTTTATTGAGCATTTGTTTCACTGGCCAAGTAAAACCACCGCCTCTATGTCACGGGATTAGTGACTTCTAGTGACCCTCTACCAGAAGGAGGGTATTTACTATTACAGGTATAGCTATAGCTATGTTCAGGTACTTTGACCGCCTTGTCGCCCTTCTTGTGAATAAAGACAGCACCTTTCTCAGGACAATACCTTGAAACTCCAAACAGATCTCTTTCTTTGACATAATAAATCTCTTTTATATCATCATGATCCTTTAAGCATTGCTCGTTCCAAAAGCACAATGATAGCGTAAAAATCCCAATATGGGTCTTGTCTTTGCAATCTGACTCGAGATTGTGGCCGATGTACAAAGATCCTCCAGGTTTGACGATTCGAAGCATTTCTTTCACAGCTTTGCATTGTTTCTCGGGACTTACGTAAGGAAAGGTGCCAAAAGTCATTGAATGATCATACGAAGCATCTTGGACGAAAGAGAGATCCTCAACTGTCCCTACTTTGAAGTTGTCCTTCATTTCAGGAAATATCTCTCTTGTAAACTTTATTGCCCCGGTACTGAGATCAAGACCGCCGGCTTTTACATTTTTGTAAGTTAGGTTAAAAGCCGAAAGAAATGCTCCACAGCCACAACCATTGTCAAAGATCGAGTGTCCGTCTTGAAAACCTAACTGTTCGCCAATCTTTTGAGTCCACTGTAAGTAATCTTCCATAGTGTAGCTTTTTCCCATGGCTAAACTCTTTCTTTTTTTGCAGTAAGTATCGACGTAACTTTCCCATTTGTAAGACAATAATTTATTCTGTATCCAGCTTCCAACGTATTGCCTTTCAAACCAGCTATTTTTTACAAGTTTAACCTTGCGAAACAAGGACGCTTCTTGTAAATCAATACGAATTTGAATTCCAACAAAGAGCACCAATAAGCCAACAATTATATTCAGCAATACGCACCTTTTTGTACAAAAGCATATTCGCTTTCCTATCCTTTCCCTCATGTAAGCCATGTTGCTTACTTTTGCATTATAAGCAATACAGACTTTGCACCATCACGTGATGGCAGCCGTGACAGGAGACACTACAATAGAGTCTTTTTCCTCTGGGAAACTTAATTCTATCTCGTGTAAATCAGAATATTCCTGATTCAACGTTCCAGCTACTATGCTCAGCGGTCTTCCGCCACACGAATATATAAACAGTGAGAAACTACGTTCTGTACCCAGTTGAGACGTATGTTCCTCTTCGGTAGCTTAATTTTACATGGCTAAACACGATCCAGAAGTACAAGTTCCGTACTCCCCGATGTCCCAGTGAATCTAATAGTTTTTATTTTATTTATTTTTTATTTTATTTAGCATTTGCCTCACATCAAATCTTTAAAAAAATGAAAAATATAAACAAATTACAAGCAGATGAGAGGTAAGGGATACCGTCACAGGTTTCCCCAATTACGACCGTCCCTTGAATAATATGACATTAGATTATTGAACATTAACTTAATAGACCCTTTCAGCTTCGTGGTCACGTGGTCTGAAATGGGTAAACAAAATGAAATCCAATATGGCGGACACTGGTGTGGTTTGGCGAAAATCACTTTCATTTTTACCTGAAATTTCGTATCCAAATGTACTTGAGCACTTAAAAGGCTGTGGTAAAAAGAACATTGGTGAAAAAGGATACAAATTCTTTGCCGAAGCTTATATTCACGATGTACATGTTGCCAAAATGCCAGGAAGTATTCATACGACGAAAGTCAAGGCACAGTGCTATCGAAGCCAGAGGAAAACGGAATCCCCGCATTCAATGGAGCTAGAAGTTGGGACTGAAGATAAAAAAACTAAAATAATCAAAGCCAAATGTTCGTGCAAAGCCGGGTAAGAGCCACGTGAATTTCTGTGTTAAGTTTTAAATTGTTTCAATTTATTCAATGTTTCCATACTGTGGCAAATGAAGCGATCGGCATACTATAAGTTCAGTGCCGAAGTTTATCCGATATTTATTGATCAATACGATGAGTAATATCGATTTTTTGTTTTGTTCACAAGGAATGGAGGACACTGTAATCACTTATTTGGATTATTGTATACGCTGAATCACTGGTTTATGTTAAATCTCAATGAGATTCCAGCAGGCAAAACATGCACAAGTATGCCACAGACTTGGCATAAGCCTAGGGGTCCGCAAATTCAACCTGAACCAGTTATGAGCTGCTTTTTTGCCTGTGCAGACACAGATAAAAAGGGAGAAAGAAAGAAACCACCTGTTCACTGCAAAATTTACGATGCCAGATCAACAGAACTAAAAGGTGAAGGTTGGAATAGAGAGACAGTGTTTAAGGAATGTTCTCAACTCAGCAATCGCGATAAAAAACCTCCTGCATCCTACCTTTTGTTGGATCAAGAACCAACAAATCTCATTAACACTGCTATTGGCAATGTTCCCATCGGGTCATACCTGGGTTATCAGTTTTTTGATGAAAACAATGAAGAAATACAGTTTGTGTTTGATAGGCGAGAAGAAAACATCAGAAGTGAGAGTGATGTATTGAAGTATGTAAAGCCATTCCCTAGTTTACCAGTAGGTGCAATTGACAATATTCCCTTTGTGCCTCCTGAAAATCTTACGCCTGAAGAAGTAAGAGTTTTATCATCTATAACATTAACTCTTGAGAGGGCTCAGGAACTCTTTGACAAAACTGTAGGACAATCATTACTTCCTGAATGGTTTGAAGCAAGAAAGAAAAGACTAACAGCCTCAAATTTTGGTGCAGTACTTCACCGTAAGAAAAAACCAACAGAGTCATTTTTGCAAAGCATTTTTGATCCTAAAGACCTGTCAAATGTAGAGTCAATAAGGCATGGGAGACAAAATGAGCTGAAAGCACGAGCTATATATGCATGTGAAATGCAAAAGAAAAACAGAAAATTCACTGTCTTTGAGGCAGGGCTTGCTGTCAATCCTTCGCTGCCTTTCCTTGGTGCAACACCAGATGCAAAAGTATTTGATCCAACAGAAAAAGAGCCATTTGGGCTTCTAGAGATCAAATGCCCTTTCACTTGGAGGGACATGACCTTTGAAGATGCTTGTCAGGACCCAAAGTTTACCTGTGAGATTGTTGATGGAAAGTACTGCTTAAAGAAGAACCATAAGGCTGGATACTATGCACAAGTGCAGGGACAGCTTGCTTTGTCAAAAGCAAGGTGGTGTGATTTTGCAGTCTATTTAACAGTATCTAAAGAAATGAATGTACAAAGAGTCTATTTTGATGAGGCATACTGTGATCAAGTTCTGCCTAAACTGAAAGACTTTTATTTCAGGCATGCTTTACAGTTCCTTGTATGATAAACTGTTTAGTGTTACACCCTCAGTAATTACTGTTATGCAAATAATATTTGGTTGTGGTACAGAATGCCTGAATAGAAGTTAGTCATTTGAATAAATGCAGGTGGTTAAAACTTACAAGGAATAATATACAGCTGTTAAAGTGTTTCAAGACAATGTTCAAGGTTTTAAAAGTTTTATTTCAAACATGGGGTTTACACCTTGATAACTATTATGACCTATTTAAACCACATTCCATTCCCTGTAATAGTTCATCATTCCCTTAGTTAAGGAACGTGTCATATCAGTGTGTTGTAGGCTCCACTTTTGCTGAATTGTATAACAACAGGATGGCAGGTATTAGTCTGCTACTCTAAAATAGGGTCCATGAAGTTACTTATTACACAGCAGACTGTCCAAAGTTGGTTAACAGTACCAAGTAAGGATATAGGTAATGGCTTTGAAAAAATCCCAAACCTCCTGACTTTTCCTATGGCTCTTTCTACATGTATTCTATGTTGAGCAATTGTTTGAGTTTTTAATACATCTGACTCTTGAAACTGAGCTTCTGAGCCCAAAAATGGTGGTATATTTAATTGCAAACCAATACCTTTTAATTCACTCTCTATGTCAAAACCTTTATCAGCCATTATGGAGTCATTAGGTAATATTTCCCTAAGTGATAACTTCCTTTCTAGAATATTCAAAAACCCAGACCTTGTTACTATTTGCTTGTCAGATATAGACCCAGTATATAGCTGTGATATAAAAATAAACCCTCCTTTGGCATCAACTCCCACAAGGCTCTTTAAAGTATTAGTACTCTTATATGATGAGTAACTCTGTGACTGTTTTACAAAAGATGAAGGTGTCTCTATCTTGAGTTCTGTACAATCAATGATAATGATATTATTGGGGTATTTTTCTTTAAAATCTGAGGGCATATTGTTAAGTAAAATATTTCTGTGGGGCCACATCTTAAGCTCTCCTAAGTGAATATACAAATGATTTAACCATGTGGTTATTATATTACTTACAGATCCCTCAGCAATGTTAAAACGAAATGACAAATCAGTGACAGTGAGTCCTAATTTAAGCCTCATCATGAATAGTAAAAATTCATCTTCCAGATCTAACTTGTGTTTTCTTGCCTTATTTCCACTTCTGCCATTCCCTTCATATTCAGTATCACCATCCAACTCTCCACTACTAGAATTATCATCACTTTTACTGTCCTCAGAATCTGAATGCTTGGTTTCCTGTATTGACTTGAACAAAGCTGAAGTATCTATACGATTATTGCGTGCTTGGTCTGTTCCCCAGTATACAATGTTTTCTCTTTTTAATCCCGGTACTACAAATTCAAGAAATTCCTTAAACTGCATGTAGTTTTTGAATCCAGTGTGATGTGAGAAAAACCTCTCTCCTTTTTTGGAAGTAGGGCACCTTGTTTTTAACATTTTTATTGATAGTTGGTGAGAACATGGGATGTCCAAATCTGTTTGATTGCCACGATTTGCTGTAGATTCTGAAGCCATATCATAAAATCCTTCTCCTTCAGAGGCTGATTCTGTTTCTTCATCTTTAAGCATTTCTCTTTTCCTTTGAAGTTGTTCTCTTCTGACTGATAGAGGTCTTTCATTGCTCTCTCTATAAATGAAAAAGGAAAATTGTATTAAGATTTTAAGTACATATTAGCCTTCATTCATAGTAATGTATGGCAGGGAGGGAGGGGGGGGGGGGGGGGAGGGGGCAGATGACATTTGGGTGGGGATCACAATTTTTTTAATGAGTTTAGGGGGTCTCTCTTTTTTGAAGACTGCAGATTTTGAGTTCATGTCTAAATTTTTATTGGCCTATTCTAGGGAAGGGGCGTTCAAGAATTTTTTTCTTATCACAAGGGGGATCTTAAATTTTCCTTGTGTAAAAAAATCAGTTCCCACCCCTGTCATACATTATGACTGGAGACTTATTATATATTATGTCTTCAGTAGTTTCTCCTTAATTTCAAAGGTAGATTAGTATCGTAACCTACGTTTTGGACCAGGAAAAAATCGAGGGACATGCTTCTTCCTTCAGTCGTCTAGATTTGCTGTCTAAGAACTTGTAGTCCGTATCTAAAAAATGTGAAGAGCAAACTTTTGTGCTGGGTGTTATCCTGAAGTCTTTACTTGGATCTCTCTTTATTCTTGACGTCCACTTCTACATTATAGACATAGGAAAAGGCGTTTGCTGAAGTGTTAAGCTTATATTAAAGTCCGGTATTTAAGTCTTAATGAAAGATTTCGTGAAGCGCACCCTTCAAGAGACGACATTGTAGTCTGTCAACACCTGATTGTTTGACAAAACTAAAAGAATTTTAACTCACCTTTTGAAGACTTTTGTCTTTTGGGAATCCATGAAATGAAAGCGTCGTATCGTTTGAACTATTATAACAATTGAACACGCAACAATAGTGAACCATTTTCGAGCTTTTAATTTTCCACTTCGATAGTATTTGGCTGAAGCGTGCTTGAAGCGTGCGTGTGTTTACCCATTTCAGACCACGTGACCGATCGGTGACGTAGGAAGCTGAAAGGGTCTATTACAGGAGAAAATTGTTTTTGCTAATGAGCTTCATTTGATGCAGACAGTCTACTGCAGTCATCAATGTTGTAGGTTTCTCGTAGAGCCGTATACAAACACAGCGTTCTAGTACTTTGCCAAGTATGGACAGGAGAGAAATTGGACGGTAGTTTTCAGCAAGTTCCTTTGAATCTTTTTTGTGTATAGCGCAGCGCGCTCATTCTAAAAATAGCTTAAAGATTCGGACAAACATTGCATTCTGTTTAACCGCTACGAGGATTATACGAACCGATTTTATTTTTTACACTTAAAGTTACAATAATAACCCATGTAAACTAAGATCAACTGCGAATTATCTGCTGAAAGTAAACTTGTAAGTTTGTTTGTCCGAATTTCGCCTTTGTCTTCGTTTTTATGACGTCACGGCTGCGCTGCGCTATTGGAGTGACATCAGCCAGTTTCCATTCCGAAGGGAGTTTTCCCAAGAGTAAAGAAAGATTAAACCTATTGCAGATGCTAGGTGCAAATTTGTGAATCATCACCAGCGACTGATGTAAAGGCTTTCAAGCTCCTTGCGTTCAGCAAAACCAGTAAAACACAAACCAAGACCCCCACCACCAGTACAAGGAGAACTTGTGGTAATATTCTTGTTTTACTTAATTTGTCGGGTTTTTTTGATACTTGCCGAGTTTCGCTAATGTGCGTGGCAGGATTAGCTGTTTTATCAAGTTTTACGCTCAACTGTCCTTACGGTGGCAGTAATTTTCCCTTGGTTTGTACATTTTGTAGTTCTAATATTAATGTTTGCTAGTCAGTTGTTGGTCATAACCTTATGCTATATTTTGGTTGCCACTGTGCACTCCGTCACTTCTGGCTGATCGTCCAAAAATTTTGCCAGTTGTGTTTGGTCATAAACTCTTTGGCTCAGCGTTATTCATGGCTTTTTGTTAATGCATGTTTTTTGGTTTTGTTTTATTGTGCACTTCGTCACTTCTGGCTGTTCGTTCAAAATTTTTGCCAGTTGTGTTTGGTCATGAACTATTTGGCTCACCGTTATTCATGGCTTTTTGTCAATGCATATATGCTTTTTGGTTTTTGTTTTATTGTGCACTCTGTGGTTTTACTTTGTTCATACTTTTGGAACTGGTTTGCAACCCATCAATAGACACAAAAGAAAACAATGGAATTAAGGTCTACTAAAGTGTGTTAATCTAATATCTATTTCACGCTTTCACTCTAATGACTTCACTCTATCTTAACTGGTGAGTAAAAATATCCTTTAAATTTTGAACAATATCCCAGCAATAGAGTCTTCACTCTTATTTCAACTCCTGATATTTGAATGCGAGGGATCTGTGTTATTCTTGGTTTGGACGTTACGTTACCAATGTCTAGTGTGTTACACTCTCTTGGGATCGAATGGCTTGATGAGTCGAGATATACTTGTTTCCAGCAGAGCGGCGAATTTTGTTTTAGCCAATCACAGTGCGTTTAGCTGTTTTGCCGCCGGCTCTTATTCCCAGGCCACTGTAACCCAAATTTGGCGTATTTTTCCGTTTTTTTTTTTTTTTTTTTTTTTTTTTTTTGACTGAAATACAATATACATGCCTACAAGAAGCAGAAATATGGAAAGGAAAAATAAAAACAATTTCACTTACCGCCAGGTTTGCTTCTTTCTTTAAACGGGCTGGTTATTTTGTCTGATCATGCTTTGCGCGACGCGTTCACCTTCTGGTTTTCTTTTTTCTTTCTTTTTTTTTTTTCTTTTTTTTTTTTTTTGTTGCGAGGAGTGGGGATTGGGGAAGAGGAGGGGAGGGGCAGAGAAAAGGAGTCTCGTACTAAAACCTTTGTGCGTGACCAGCGAAGAACTGATGTCGGAAGTGGCCTATTTCTAAATATTCTCTTGAGATCGTTTTTCAAGCAGTTCCATAAACTCGCAGCACGTGTCTTATCCGGCATCTATCACGTGAGCAGGTGTTAGCTAGCAGAGCTAGAAGCCCTTCGTCTCTCCAAGGGCACTAGGACACCGAATGTGGTTGGATTTCTATATTTTTTTCTTTCCCTTTCGATTATTTGAATTAAATTAACGTTATACTTGTTTATTTATCCCCGGCCGAGGCTCTATATGGAACTTAAGGTGAATTTGATTAACCATATTAACTCTGGACGGTTGAATATTACTGACGTAAGGAGCATCACGCGGTCGCGTTGTTGTTGGTATAGTACAAACAGAGTCAAGTACGGAACGGCCGTTAAAGAAGTAACGCTCATAGGCTATTCAAACCGTTTGACCTTTGGAATGAAAACGTCTGCATTATAACAGCGGACGAAGGAACACGGACACAAGATAAATAAACAAGTATAACGTTAAATTAATTCAAATAATCGAAAGGGAAAGGAAAAAAAATAGAAATCCAACCACATTCGGTGTCCTAGTGCCCTTGGTCTCTCCAGTCACAGAGTTAAAATCCCCGCTATGGTATGTCCCGCTTATTGAAGTGCGCGTTTAGTAACTTTCATACAGAATATTGCCTTCTTTCACTAACATCGTTGGACTGCTTTATTTAATAAATCATTTGTTAGAGTGCACGCACTAAACCCGTGAATAATATTTAGTACTAATTAGTAGTAATTTATACAGAATCCTTTGTTTCCTATTGTTTGATCATCACTACTTAGTACTAAAAATTAGTATTTGTTTCACGGGTTTAGTGCGAACACTTTATATACTATATAACTACCAGTAGAAAAGGGTTAGAAAAGCAACTTTTTTTTTTGGCTACAGTTGTGATGAAACACAATGACAAGCCGTTTGCACTACATCTCAAACACAAAATCCAAGGAGTTTTCAAGGACAAAAATTACGATTTTCAAGACCATTTTGTTTGTGAATTTTTTACTTAACAATTCATAGAGACAAAAAACATTATTTTAAAGACTTTATTTTAGCAATGACTCATATAAAGTCGGGGATTTCCAATACTAGTGAGGGGAAGAGGCCACTCCCTACCAAAAAAAATTATCCCTTCAAAACACATGCTGATTTCATATACCCAATGGAGAGGGAATTTAAAATTAGTCAGGATTTCCAATACTAGTGACAGGAAGAGGCCAATCCCTACCAAAAAATATCCCTCCATCCCCCTCTCTTCAAACACATGAAGTTGGCGAGGGAATTTGAATTAGTCAAGATTTCCGATACCAGCAAGGGGAAGAGGGCTACACCCTGCTACAACAAATCAACTCTCCATCCCTTCCCCTCCCCCCCCCCCCCCCCCCCCAAAAACATGCAGATTTTATATACCCAAGGGGAAGGGAGGTCGTAGGGTCAAAGATTCTCTAGAACTCATTCTTGAAATACTCTACAATGTATATAACATAATACAGCTGTACATAAATGTTGAGTTTTTCTTTATGCTTTATATATTATTTGATCTACTAATTTAAAGCTTAATTCTATCATTCCTAAAATCTAATTCAGTCAATGAGTAGAACTAATAATAAATTAATAACAATAATAATAGCACTTGATGTTTCATTGTTTCCTTTACCCTATATTCTGAGGCTTTGCGCACTTACACTTTCAGTCCTCAAGACTCATTTACTCAGGGTTAACCTCATTTCGGTGTCAAAATATTCACAAATACCAATAGTATTTTTGACTGTTACTAAAAATAGACTTGTAAAGACTTGTGGGATAGAAATGAAGACAAACATTGCAAATAAAGGCATTGAATACATGGAAAAGAATGATTTCAGTTGAAAAACCAAAGTTCTTCCATGAATTGCAAACAACAAGACTTACAAAACAACAACGAGGGAGGGGGGTATGGATAATTTCTGGAACTACACATTATAATAATTCAGATAATACCTCTGTTAATTTGAAAATGTGAAATTTCATTTCTTTCTTATATAAATGATGTGTGTTGAAATGCACTGTATTTAAATTTAAACTATGAAACCATAAACTTTTGATTCATACAGGTATTAGCCCATTTAGCTTACTGGCAAGAATTCAAGAGATTGATGGATCGACAGATATTGTATTTGCAGGGCAAAATCATTCCATGGAGGCTGTAGGAAGGAGGATGAATGTCTCTCTTTCATAAGGTCAAAAAGATTAATTCCCAATTTTTAAAACAAATGATATCATTAAAAATCCCAAATTCCCTCAATAACCTACCCCAATAATTAAGGTGTTCCCTAATTGAATGAAAAAAAATATTGTTCCCAAACTTTTACACTCACATCTCACCCTTTCTCCCACCTCAAAGGAATAAGTCCCTCAAATCAGAAGTTTATGGCTCAAACTCAGGTTAGCTTTTAATTTTGGGCCAGAGCCACATCAATGCTAACGCTGCTGGAATAACAATACAGACGACAACTACTACTGCTACAAATCCCTTCCATCCTATGCCATAAACATTCCCTAAGTCTCTCTTTTCTGCCTGCATTTTTAGAGGACGTATACAAGTCACTGTAAGTGTTCTTGCAACTTCGTCCAGATTTGCTTTTCGCAGTGGAGTCCCTTTGCAAATCATTCTTAAATCTTCATCCATGCTTCGAAGGAAGCTATTAGGTGAATCCAAAGCAGAACGAATGCTTATTTTTCTGACACATTCATCATCATCATCATCATACCCATTTACTAATGTTCCATTCATTCCTGATGATGAGGGATCCAGGTTCAGTGGTTCTGGTTTGTGTTTCTTTTTTTCTTCGTCTTCTTGTGCTAGTATTCCATGTGGCTGAACTGGTATTCTGATTTTTTGTAGAGCATGAAAGTCTTGTTCGGAATATAAATTGTTTGCTCTTTTGATTTCCTCCATCTACAAAAAAAAAAAAGAAAAAATGACTGTGACTACGCATACATGTACAGCAAATATAAGTTCACTTTAATATATAATCATTGATGAAATATCTATTTCTATATCTATTACTAAAAATAGATATATTCACATGACCTGAGAGTATGAACCTTGATTCATTTAGTGGATGAAGAGCCACTGTGGAAATGCCATTTTTATATTCCATTCATTTATTTGTGTTCACTTTTTTATTTACATATGAAGACTCATAGCTAATAAGCTGATCATGAGACACGATGAACTTTAGAGACACAACATGCTGGTTTTGAAAGCACTTTTATTATGTTTACGACTCAGAGCCTTGATCAAAATGACTGCCATTCATGCTATCTTGGGTTTTTGAACCTTGACAAACTTGACTGCATTTGATCATATTTACATGCAAATTTGCGCCATATAACGGCTGGACATCAAACAATGTCAGGCCGGAACTGGGACTTGTCCAGTCAAATCTTTGCCTTGTTGGTCATTTTCAGCAGTAACATTTAGTCAAAAATTATTAATAAACATGACTAAGCAAAAACTTATTTGGCCTGTGATTGGCCATTATTTTATAATAATATTGATCAAAATATTTAATTAATTATTATATTTAATCGATTAAAATGTTTTTTTAATATTAAAATATATTAAAATTAGATAAATTTAAAAAAATCAAGTGTTTAAAAACAAAATTAAGCAAAATTGAAAAAATAGTTCTTCAAAATCATTCAAAGCACAGCTTTTCTTTCCTAAACATTGCATAAAGCTATATAAAAACATGGTGCATACACCAAATAAAAAAACATTGCTGGATTGAAAAGGTTAAATCATTGTTGCTAAGACCAAAGGGTGTTCTAAGTTAATAGTTAATAATATGCATCTATTACCAGTATTGCAGCTCTCAAACATTGATATCTAACCTATATACTGTATATAACAAGCTATAACCTAACAAAGCTTCATGTATGTGCCTGTATGCAAACATATTCCAGACACCTAGGATATTGACTACCCAGAATACCCCTGGATCTTAATTTCAATGATTTAACCCTTTCAACCTGACAACGTTTTTAAATATGGCATATGCATAAATGTCTTGAATTCACCACGTTATTTGTACAGCTTTATGCACTGTTTATAAAAGAGCAGCTGTGCTTTTGAATTATTTTGAAGAACTATTTGTTTCATCAGGTTTTGGCAGTTTCACCAAAAGGCGCAGCTGAGCAAAAATAGACCTCATATGAGAGGGTGACTTTAAATTGATTCTAACTGTAAGCAGATAAAAACATAAAAGATAAAACATCTACTTTCAATAAATTGCGACAAAAGATTCTTAAGATGGCTTATAGAGGGCAAACCATGTATGTGTGAAATATTACTAATTATTAAACAAAATAGCACCAATGAAACATAATTGAAAACAAAAAAAAATAGATGTGTTTAGTGCAATTTAGTTTTTGTGCTATTTTACGGATATAATATTATGATTTGCACTCTAGTAAAGAAACAAAATAAAAAAATTTCAAAAGTACTCTGTAAGAGATGCTTCGACATTATCAAGTCAAAAAACTTACATATAAAGAATAATATAATTATATAAAAAGCTGAATTCCTATGGGACTATTGTTTGTTTTTTGTCCAATAGGAATTCAGCTTAAAACTTTAAACAAAAATATAAGCTATCCTAAAAATAATGCACCTAAGTATTCATAATATTTTGCCGGAAGTCTAAAGCTAATATTTAACAAACAAATCATGTGCAGACCTGGACATTTTATTTTTTTTTTAACAAAACATTAAAAAGGAAATAAAAATAACTTCATTCTAGGAAAATTTAGTGAGAAAAAACAGGTTTTATTAAGAAGTATTTTTTGTTCATAAATTTTCACTCAGCATTGAATATCACAGATTCCTTTAAAAACCTATTGGATTAATCTCTTCAACAAATCTAAAAAAATTACTAGTTTCTGTTTGGATTATTGGCTGTCAATTTTCTCTTACTCTGTTCCAAAAATTAATAGTCCCCTTCACAGTTCCCTGTGCCATCTTGAAAGGTAGCCATGCCTTTGCATCCAAGTGAGAAGGAGGGTGAGCTTGTAATGATAGAGACATTTTTTGATCACCTTGAAAAAATTTTAATGTGCCTCTATTATTGCAAGCTCACATGCTTGTTCCATCTCGCTTGGATGCAATTGGCATAGCTACCTTTCAAGATGGCACAGGGAACTGCGAAGGGGACTATTGTGCCAGGCAATTAATTTGAATTCATTTGAATGATACCCAAAACGTTTTGCCGATATTTCATATATTTTAAATACACATATTTTGTAGATATGTTATTAATATTAATAATAATAATAGAAAATACCACCTTGGCCCTCAAAGAATCAATGAAAAATACCACTTGTAATTGATGAAAGTGGCTTTTCAAATAAGAGTGGTATTTTCCATTAATTCTTTGAGGACTAATGTAAGGTGGTATATCCTATATATATAATATAATATTAATGCAATTCTAAAAATAGTATCATATTAAGGGCTTTTTGAAGTAGGAAGGTGTAGGATTTAAAGGGCCTCAAAAAATTTAATCCATAATATTTTTGCTCAATAGCAATTCCAACAAATAAATTGGAAGAAACATTCGAGATAAACATATAAACAAATTGAATACCTCTAGATCAGGTAATACTTCGAATTGTGAAAGTTTTAAAGATATTTTCAAAGTCTTATAACTTTGTACACGTATTGTTTACATATATTATCGATATTATTTCCAGAAACTCAAAATTACGAATTTACTAATATTATAATTCGTTAAATCTATAAACATCTACAATTACAAAATTCTCATTAGGTGAATAAGAATATTGGTTAGAGAAAAGGAAAATAACTCACCGTACAACCAAAATTGAGAGCAAATCTTTGTAAAGTATCGTTCGGTTTGACATCTTTCTCGATAATATGGCTTTTTTTGAGATCTAGTGAAGTTAAACTACTAGTGATTCCTCCTTTACCCCTGGATCGTACTTCTGATAACTCCAAAGCGTCATCATCCACTGATAAGTCCTCAGTTGAATCATTCCCAAAGATGTAAACTCTAGATGCCGATCTGTTCTGGATTTCTCCGAAGGACTCATGATCATTCTTATCGACTTTAAGCTTGGAATATTTTGAGTAACCCGTTCTTTTACTCATAATAGACTAATGTGAAGGCCAGCCTGGTTATTACATCGTAGATTTAAGGTGAAAGATACTGTTTAAATTATTGCGATTGAGAATCGTAAAAGAAAATCCAGGAGTATTAATTTCACAGATTCACATCTTGTTCGTCCGCCATCTTTATATAACACGTCAGTGTCAACCTACTCGGTATTAGGCTCTTCCGTTGACTCACGAAAATAATGGACCATGTAGGCCTGGGATCAACAAACAGCGAATTCTTTGTTGGTTTCTTTATCTTCTTTTTCTTCTTCTGTTATTTTCTTACTTTTTTATTTCGATGCTGTCCTTTCTTTTCTTTTCCTTCTTTCGTTTTTCTTTTCTTTTTTCTTTCTTTTCGCATTCTTTTCTCTCTCTCTCTCTCTCTCTCTCTCTCATTCCTTCTTTCCTTTCTTTCTTTCTTTGTTTTATTTTTAGCTTTTTCCTTTCGCTTAATAACTTGTGAGCCAATTCTGTGGAATAACTCCGACCTAGCCATGGGCGGCGCCATGGGCCAAGGAAGGGAGCCTGAAGCTATTCGGTTACTAAATCAAACGCCCTTTGGCAAACTCGTGGATACTTGTTGCACTTTTCGAAGATTGGTCTTCCTGTGCCCTCCTTATGCTTGTTGACATTCTCAAAGACTCAAAGAATATTTCGCTCGATTAAATATTTTAAATACTCAATTATCTAGTAAGATGAGTAATCGTCCTTTTTATTTTTATTTTAACACCTAGTTCTTCGCTATTTTGTTGAGTTTGGAAGCGAATTCTGTGATAAATTAATTCTCTGAACTTCAATTAATACGAACTACGAAAGACGACTACGACTTCGATGGAGTTAACTTAGTACAAGCCAGAGTATAATTGGAAGAAGATCTATTTGAAAACGCTTTCTCTGTTTTCAATTTCAAATGCGGGCTGTGTGTTTTATTCCAGGAATCATTCGACCTACGAGCTCAAAACTCAATACAAGATAATCGGCCGTTTATGATAAAATCGGGACGATCAACATAAAGCGTTGCGTTATGCGTGTTGATTTACATTACTACTTATCTTGACCTTCAATGGTCACGGCTCCTACATTTGTTTCGAATGAAACTATTTATTTACACTTTGAACTAAGCAAATATTTTATAGAAATGCGTTTAGAAATGCTCTTTATTTTGTCTTCATCCAAGTCGGTAAATTAATGATTATTTATTGGAGCGAATTCTCGTTAGACCTTCGCACATTTCAACATACAATCTGAGCATTGCTTCGGCTGTTTGTAATCTTGTACAGTATAATGTGTTGCGATCAATCAACTTTTTATTCAGAACGGCTTATTTAAATTACAAAACTGGCCGAACTTCCTTCAAAACTCCATTGGAATTGTTCTTTTTTTCGTCTTTTGCTACTTTTTGCTACATCTACATTGATAGTTTTCTTAAGAAGTCACTTGATCAGTAATATTAAAACTTCGCTCGATCGAGTTTATGAGATTTTATTGCTGAATATCGCCGTGACTTTGAGCTGTCTCCATGGAGAGTAAAGTCCTCCAGAGCTTGAAATCAGACTCTTTTCTTGAGTTCTAATTAAAATAGCTTTTTTCGATAACCGATGGCTCGATCTACGAGTCTTCTGAAAAATCGAAATTTTGACGTTGTACCTAATAAGCGTTTTTGTTTACTTTTTAAAATACATCAGAAAAAAGGTCTAACTAATTGAAATTTTATTTCAGGCGTTAATTTTATAATTTTACTTCAATTTGCATCTTTCCTTGATTCTTTTATTATGAATAATTCGAAGATAGAACTATGTGAGAGTGTGCGCATGCACAGTGGGCCCCCAAGGCGTCTAAAAGTGCTAGAAATATATCCCACATGGAACAACAGCATCTCGTTTCCTCATATAAATAACAAAGTGATCTATATTGTATATAAGAGCTTTGTACTTGTTACTATCGTGTAACATTCGTAATCAGATGACGTAAGACCATAGACAAACGTTTAATTATCGATCTGCTAACATCTTAGTGAGTGAGCGAGTGAGTGAGTGACACATTTGCATATTCAGACCCCTCACAATAACTCGTTTCTACGCTTCGCGTATCCACGAGTTAAAAAGGGGAAAAATCAATGTCAAGATCTTAGTGTTGCCATACAAAAAAATGTGAAGAAAAAGAAATGATCATAGAGCCACTATGTTGATTTTAAATAATAATAGAAATATGAATTAGAGTCAATTTTTCCTATTTCATTTTCACCTTTCACTTTTGTTTAAATTAGCTCCTCGTATTCCCACTGACCAATCAGCATCAAGTTTGGAATTTTCGCGCGCTTACTGCACGCTTGCCGAAAACACGTGTGTGTTTATCGTGCACTAATCGGCAGTCAATTGGCAGTCGATGTTGAGAACAGCGGAGGGCCGGAGAGAGAACGGAGAAGTAAGATATCGCAAAAGCTCTGGAACGAGCGGGCTTTCAAGGGCTTGAAAAACTAAAATTATGGACCAAAAAGGTTGAAGGTATTTCGTCTTAAATATAATTTATCAATCAATCAGTTAAGGTAGTAAAAAGACAAAGAATCGCAGCAAGGTACTCGGACTTGGCATTCGTCTGTACTAGTCGATTACTCGTCGTTACACAAAGAACTCGATTGACCAATCAGCATCAAGTCTGGATTTTCCCGCGTTTGTCGAAGACGCGTTTGTGCTTTTCGTACGCTCAGAGAAGAAAAAAAGTCCGCAAAAATAATTGAAGAAAGTTGAAGAAGCATTTTGAAGGCTAAAAAACCCTAAAATTATGGACGAAAACTACTGAAAAGGTATGTGATGAGGCGTTCGTATAGTTTGTATATTAATTAGAAAACAGGTCTTGAAGGGATTTTTTCTGTTATTTAGAGCTCCATACTTTACCTTCAACGACACCTTCAACTACTATTAGTATTAAATATAATTATTTGTTACTTGCTTTCCAATTTGTTTTCTCCCTGAATTGTTTATTTACCTAAAGCATTTTAATCGGTTTTAAAGCTATTAAAGCTTAATAATATTAACTCTTTAAGGATTACCGTACTTGGCTGCTTGAATTTATGAAGTTTTCTCCTAGCATTTTTGACTTGCAAAGATATTTTCCATACCTTCGAGTCAGTTCAAGGGAGCACATTAAAATTTTGTTTATGTAAAGAAAATTGTTGTTCTTCGTTGATCTATCGAGCGCGCGCAATCCATCATGTGACAGGCGTTCCTCGTAGTGTTTTGGTTTCGGCCGATCAGAATGGCCTACGATCGTGTAAGGAAGGGAATGACGAGTGTAATAGGAGGGAAGGGAATGACGAGTGTAATAGGAGTTGTAAGAACTTTTGTTTACACTTTAGAAAACTCTTACGTGCATGTGTTTAAGCTATTTAAAAGTTTGGACTGTAGATTCACAGTGTTTTCTAAGTATGCTTGCTAAACAACACAAACTTGGACTTTTTCTTGGATTAAGATTATGTTTTGTAGATGAATTTAATTATTGTATTTCTCGTCTGGTATATAGAGTGAAGAGCTGTGCGGGACTATCTCCAATTTTAAAAATGGTTTGGATATATATCGATATCCCGAACAAATAAAGTTGTAACAATGTTCTGAATAAGTAAAATGAGTGCTTCTCTTTTCTCTAAAGCATAACTTTTCTAATATTTCAGCGTTTATTATTTCAGCAATTGTATTTAAGTTTAACTTGAGTTATTGACAAAATGTCTTAAAAGACCTAAAAGTCTTATATAAACGATCTGTGCTTACTGCTTTTTGTATTGATTTCATTGTTCAGGATCCTATTTTAAGGGATCCAGGCATAGTTGGATTGTGCAGGGTGCAGGTCTTACGCTTAGGAACCAATGTGCTAATGTTTCATACGAATATAGCTTCAACACTCGGGCAAACAGTGCATTCCGTTTAACCCGGCGTGTCGAGTGTTCTACGAACCTATTTTATTATTTAAGCTAGAATAATGACCAATTGATCAAAGAACTACTGCGATCGGCTATGAAAATTCAGCTGCTAAACTAAAAAGTACATGTTCATGTTTGTCTGAGTTTTGCCTTTGTCTTCGTTTTTATGATACTAAATTTCTAATTGACATGCATCGTCATCGTTTTCCATTTGATAAATTTGATTGTCATATCCTCGATTTTCGGCTTTCGTTTTCTTTGTTTCCTCTTTGGAAGCACCTAAAGCTCCATCAAAAGTTAAAGAAACGATATCTTTTATTGCTGGGGACCCGGCTGAAGAAGCTGCCTCACTTGATTTGGGAAGATTGGCACCATTTTGGGGATGACGATTTTTAAGGACTTTATTGATGCCTTCGTTTGCAACTGTATTTGGGTCACCTAGCCTCATTTTCATTTCTTCAACTTCGACATCATCATCATTTTCAAAGCTTGGGTTGTTATGTTCGCCTCGATGATCATGATCAGGTGCTACTTCCTTTTCCTTCGAATGCTGTTTATCTTCATTACTGAAGGATCGTTTTCCCACATTGGCGCTCATAGCATTCAGCTCGATTTCATTATTATCAACAACACCGACGAAAGTTGAACCATTATATTCTCCTAGATTTACTGATACACCTATAATTTCTGTTCCAGACTCCGTGTCATTAGTAATGTGCAATTGTCCACCAACTGGAGCTGGAGTACTAACATCCCCTGGTCTTTCCAGCTGGCTCTGTCTAGAGCTTGTGTCAGATAAGCTGAATTAAAAAAGAAGATAATTAGAAAATATCGATACAAATCTTTTTTCTTTCCACGTTAGGTTATTAGGACTAAATTTCTCTTTGTTCATTAATCAGAAGAAGAAAAACATCAAACTAGCACAATGTCTGTAAAAAAAGTTGGGTTTTCGTTTGTTAATCGTTGCCCATTTAATTTGGTGCTTGGTTATTCATATTATTTGTACGCCATTTATGCTTCTCACAATTAGACATAAGATCTCTAATCAAAGTATTACGAACGTTACGACGCGTATTCCCTAGAGCCAACCCAAGAGAATCGAAGTTAAAACAGTATAGTAGGAAAGTCAAATTTGTTCGTAAATTTCATCGATAAAACGCTTATTCACTTTGTGGTACTTACGATTTATTTTTTATATATTTTCCTTTCTTTCTCTTTGTTTTTATCAAAATGGCTATCGTTATGAAAATAACTCCTAAAACTACCCCAATGATCCAGGTTAAGGTGGACGTAGGGTCTTGGTGTACTTCAGAACTGCCTACAATGATCAGGCTTGATTCTATCTTGTCACGTGATGCTAGAATTGCCCCACCAGTCACGTTATCAAGTCGAACATAGATAACTTGTTTTCCCGTCCTCTTTTCATTACTGGCTACCCTTAAAGATAGAGTAGCGTTCCACTGGCTTTCTGTCATTGATATGTTCCCTGACTTTGGCCATATCAAATTTGAATCAAGTGACTCATTGCTTTGAAGAGACCAATAAACTTCGATGTTTCCATTGCTGCCTTTGGAACGCTTGATAGGAAGATCTATCTCTTGTGCTCTTGTTTCAAGAAGAACAACCACATCACCGTTTGCGTCATAAACTGCGAAAGAATTTATAAATATTCAATGAATACTGAACATTGCACACAGAAGAGCTCTGTGTACTCTCATGTACTGAGCACGCGTCTCGACCGATCTGAAAGCGAGACTAATAATAAGACAATACAAAGACAGTTCTGGTAGTGTCAGAAAAATGTAAGGATAACGAAGTACTATTTTTAGGTATGAGGGTTTAAGACCAATTTGGTCTTTTAAAAGGTTATAATCGCCTACCATGGGTGTAGAGCAGTTTTCGTATGACTGTGAGAAGCTCACTGCACGGACACGGTCGTAACACGGCAAGGCATACGCAAGACCAATCACATTGCTCGAGAATTTACTCTTGATCCAATGAAATGCCCGAAACACAGCATAAACACGCGAGAGAGAAAAATCAGCCAATTAAAATTCTAGAAAACATTACGGTTACCGCACGGCACGCTTACGGCACAGATTTTCACAGTCAAGCGAAAACTGCTCTATATCATCAACAACAGCAACACAGCAAAAATCCGACCCCATCCCACCAACACTGCTACTTTCAAAATTAAACTCAGACAAATTTACCCGAAGTGTTTTTTTCAAACATTATCAATCCATTCTTTGCTTTGAACGACCAGAAGAAAGCAAACTGGGTCAAGTGACAGATATGAACAGTGAGAAGTTTGATGGTACGGTTGATGTACTGCCAGGGCTCTGGGCAAGACAGAGATGCATCGATCCTGCAATGAAGGAAAAATATCGAATAATATTTGGCGGCTACCTATTATCAAGAAAAGCAAAAGCAACATTTAATCATGTTAATACCATGTGTTATTTTTAATATCCCATAAATACAGCACAGGATTAATGTCTTCCTTATTGACTTCTTTGTTCACCACTCTTTTGTTGGCTCTCACTAAATTGTCCACATCGTAAAACATAGAGATCTTGATCGGCTTAGCAAACTTATATCCCTCTTTAATAGTGTTGTTTAAGGGCTCCATAGCTTTGATCTGGAAACTGTAATTGCCGAGCATGAATTGCTAGAAATAGAATTTAATAACGGAGTCAATAAGCACAACGCGAGAAAGGGTGTGGAAATTGGAAAAGCCCCTGCGGGCTCAAACAGCATTAAGTAGTGTTCGCTGTTTATCTTTTGCTTCTGAGGCATAAAGTCTTTAAGGGCACTATTCTATCTCCATAAGATGTCAGCCCATCAATATATTGCCAGTATATTGCCCAGTTGTATAAATCTTAATTGATTTTAGTTTCAAGGGACAATGGCCAAAAATTGCGAAATAATTATGAAGGGGATGGCAAGAGGTTTAAAATGGGGAAAATATTACAACCAAAGAAAATGATAGCTCTTAACTATTTTAGGGCTTTAACATCATGAATAATTGCTAAGCAATTTCTAAAGACTCCAAGGAAAACTGTTAGTTTCTGGAGATGCAAATACACTTGATAAATACCTTTGGTTTTGTAGTGCTAGGGTTGGAAAGAGGACCATCTTCAGATTTATTGGATGCAACGGTCTCGTCACCCAGAGTGTAACATTGAAGTTTTACTTCGCCATCTACAGCTCCTTTGGGAACTTCCAAAGTCCCATATGTTTGCCCAACGCCATCATCCTCTCTGGTTCCATCAGTTTTCACATTCACAGTGTCAAAAAAGAACGATGCTGAAGCATTCTTGTCAAACGTGTACTCAGACTTCCCAACGATTATGCCATCAGACGACATTGGCTCTGATAATATACCAGCTTTGTTGGATGCTCTTACAGTTGCAAAATACTTCTTTTTCTTCTCCAGCGTGTTGTTCTTAAACTTAGCATACCATATGGTTGTATTTACGATTTCTTCGTATTCTTTTATGTCTGTAAGACCAGGAGCGGTTCCCCAGGCCACCTCATACGAGCTTATGTCACTGTTTTCATCAGAGGCTTTGAAATATGCAAAAATGATGTCCAGGAATACCTAGAAAATATTCATCAGTTAGAAATATGTGGGGGCTCATAAAATGTACACATGGGAAGCTGAAATGATCTTTATACGACATCAAGAAAATAACATAAGGAATGGGGGACATTAAATTGAAAGGTTTAAACAAAATGCTTAACAATCACCTGGTAGTCCATGTCAGGACCAAGTACACCATCTCGTACATACTGCATGGAAGGTGGAGTAGTATCAATTGTCACACCATTAGAATGACCTGCTGAACATCTTTGAGCACCATTACATGCAACCACGGTAACATAGTACGTGTCACCTTGCTTAAAGTCCAGTCCATAATGGCTGCCATTTTGCCTATGTCCTGTGCTCTCGCACTGCCGAATGTCATCCAGCATGGGCTTTGTTCCTACACACCAAAAATGCTCTGTAATGTCGCTCTCGTTGTCAGCAAAGTCAACCCATCGAGCGTGAAGTTCGGAGGTATTATTAGTATAATCAATGTCCGTATTTTGGAAACTACGTGTGGAACACTGACTATCTTCGCCGAGCGTTTCGTTACTTGAGCAGTTAGTATTTTGGTCACTTCCTAGGCCATCATACACAGTACCTACCACTGGAGATGTTGTATCGATAATAAACGGCTCTGATTCAGATGTTGTTGACATGCCAGCACGAGTTGTCTCGACTAACTTTATGGTGTACTCGTTGACTGCACCTTCTTCGAAAAACGTACCGTTCATCTGGATTATCTTAATTCCATTGGTTTTATTGCTCACTTTCTCATTAGTAGGACACATCGAATCATTGCAAACTTTCGTAACAAAGTGTAAAGGATCATCAACAAAAGGCAACGCACACTTACGACTTTCACACACTGTACAAATTGTTGTTACACCTCCAAGAGACCTTCTGCCATCCTCGCATGTTTCGCATTTTAATGGCTGTTGTTCCACTAACGTTGAAATCTTTACTCTTTTATGGTTGAGAGAGCAATACGTGATTATATAAACTCTACCAGTTCCCGCGTCTTCATTTCGATCTGGCCATGTCAATTCTCCGGGAGTTCCAAAAACGATAGTCGAACCCTGTATTGAAACACTTGCACGTGGTACTCCATCGTCAACACGAAGTTTATTATCGCGTGAAAGAATTCTTCCTAATCCAAGACACTGACCCAAATCGTACTTGAGATGGTATGCAAAGGCGCCTTGAAATCCAATTAGTAGAACCCCATCAACACCACCTAAGGTTTGCATTCCTAGCGCTATAACAGTTCCACCATCCCTGTCCATTGAGTCAAATTTATCACTCAGCTTGATGTCTAAAGGTATTTTGTAGGAACATATTTCTCTGTATAACTTGGTACCGATTTCAAGATTTAAGATGACGATTTTGAATGTTTCTTGGATACAAGGATCAAGACATCACTCTTTGTAAGTTTAAATGAAGGTTCTGCAAGATTCATCCCCAGAATCTTAAGATTAATTCTAAAAGCAACTTCGAAATCATCCAAAGAATATACTATCAAATAAGATGAAGACAAAACTACTAGAAAATGGTTGTTAATCGCTAGGGCTTTAGCAAATTCTGTACTGTTTTCAGTTTCTCCAAGTATTTTATTGACCTGCCAAACCCCATTTGTTACGTGGAATATCCCAACCACACCTTTGTTTTGTGCAGTTCTTCCGGTAGCTGCTATGGTGGTATTATGTAATACAGCGATTCCACCATCAAAATTTCTCCATGAAAGTATTAGCATTTTCTCAACATGCAGAGAGGAGTTATTTTTTTCATTAATTCTTAAATTGTACACGTGGAGCTTTCGCGTAGACGTTATGAGAATGCAATCTTCAGAGTGTGAAATCCCAGATATTGTTTCTGTTATAGTTATGACCTCGGAATTAAGTGATTTGTTTTGAAGAGAAAAGATAAAGACCTTGTCGATAGAGGCAACTGCTAGGTATCTCTGTTTAAGCAAAGCGACAAAAGATCCAAACATCTGGGTTGGCAAAGTAGGCTTGTAGTGGATGTCAGTCAGCATAGTGACATCATTAGATGTGTAATTGGCGCAGCATGGGCCTTGTGGACTAGCAATACCAGGTAATGTTTCCGTTTCTAAGATATTCTCAGAAGTGTTAGTAGAATTATTTCCAGAACGTACCCGGTAAAATAAAACTTTGAAATCTTGAGAACTGTCACTGAGTAATTCTGCTTTAGCTGTTTCAGTTTGATTTGTAATGTTGATGATAGAGCTTACTACCGCAAAAATGTTACTGGGCGATGAAATGTACAGTATTTCGGGAATTAAGTCACTTCTATTAAAACCCGGAAGCCGAAGATTGGGTAGCCATCGCAATCTCTCTTTTTCTGAAGAAATATCTTGAATAACGATTTTACGAGGCAAAGGACGATTTGGCTCAAAACGCACGCCATCACTACTGGCCTCACTGTAGATTTCGCCTTCATTCCAGATGCGAACAACACTACGATATTCTTTCAATGGTTTTAAGTCCAAGCTCTCGATGCTTAAATTGTTTTTCCAAAGCTCTAAATTGGTAAAATTTAGAGCAAACGGTTCTCCATTCCAAGATTTCTTGCTGTTGATTCTTGGATAGGATAGGTTAGAAAATGGTAGTGTCACAGCTACTTCAACACGCATTTTTGATTTATGTTCTGCTACGTTATCCGATATGTCCCATTTCATTCTTAAGCTTGTTGTGTTGGCCGTCCAATCAATTTCAGTATCATCATTTATATTTGACGAGTTTAAATCTTTAACGTACTGTATTCGAGGGACCCTATTTATCAAAACACATTCTTTGGATTGCATGCTATATAGCCCAACATTGTTAAATGCTTTAAATTTCGCAAATAGTCGAGAACTTGAAACTCTTTTATGAGTAAAGGCTCGGCTGCTAAGGTTTGGAGTTAATGATGTATGAGGAACGATATTGCACAGTCCTTCCTCTGTCCCGACGCACAACTCATATCTAGATATTCCACTTTCAGGATCTTCGAACATATTCCATTCAAAGCCTACAAATTCTTCAGTACAATTAAACCTGAGAATCTTTTGTTCTGTCGTTTTGTTGACCAGACTTGAATCAATAAAGGGTTCAGGTGGTGTAGTGTCTATAGTAATAGTATCTGTAATTGTTGTAGAAGTTAACCCAGCTCCATTTGTCCCTTTTACTGTTACGTAATATGATTTGCCATGTTCAAGTTCTAACTTAGTAAGGTCATAGCTGGTATTCAGGCCAACGTTTAGGTAGTCACTGACATTGCAGTCACTTGACGTTAAACATATTTCATAGGAAAAAATCCCACTTTCAGCATCGTTAAACATTTGCCATCTATAAAATGCAATGTAAAATCAAAGAAACGCAAATCATTAAATTTTATAACTGAGGTGGGATAAATCATTTGTTGATCAAAAAACGGCATTTTCAACCTCGAGACAAAAGTTTACCTGACTTTCAGTTCAGTTTTACTTGATTGGAAGAATATGTGCTTGCTTTCTGGGCCAATCCAAGTGTGACTGCCAAAAGGCGGACTATAATCAACTGTGATCCCTTTTGACGTTGCATCTATCTTTAGGCCTGCAAAGTTTGTTGCTCTAACTATGGCAACGTACATGGCTCCACTTTCAAAATCTAGTCCTGAAAGAAAGAATAACGCAAATGATTTTTCAAAACCCGTTAAGGTCAAAAACAATTTTAGTGACACTAACTTACTTTCGAGTTACTGAAAAACGGCTTCAATTAGTACTGCTATTTTCGTAATTCTGTGTAAGATAAAGTTTAGTACCTGTTATTTGTACGCGTGTTGCATTATTAACTGAGGTATACGGCTGCGGACAGTTCGTTAGATTTCTTGCATCACATATGGCAACCTCATAACTCTGTATTCCACTTTCATTGTCAGTGAATTCTAGCCAGTGTAGATCAATGTCATTTTCGCCAAAGAGGTAGTTAACTTCATTCGTTGTGTTATCGAAAAGCACTTTTCCTTTCATTGGAGGAGTGCCGTCGATAGTAATACCGTCTGACGTAACAGTTGTAGTTTCCCCGGCTCCGTTTGTTGCTTGGACTGTTACGTATAACACTTGTCCATTTCGTACTGGTTTTTCTAAGGCTGAATGTACGTTGTGTACAGAGGGAGATATGTCACGCATTTTTGAAATCTCACAACGACCTTTCGTAGTGCCAGCACACCATGCTACTTTAATGATATCGCTTTCTGGATCCTCACAAGTTGTCCAGTGGGCTTTGACGTCGAGAGTTGAGTTTTGGAAGTGTCTCTCTTTGCCTTCCACATCACCATCGTGCAATACATGTCCTAGTAATGGAGCTGTAAAAATTGTTTTAATTAGATATCTGAATTGCTTTCTTCGAAGCATGGGTGGCGTAGCGGTGAGAGCGCTCGCCTCTCACCAATGCGACCCGGGTTCGAGTCCCGCTGAAGGCTCGAAGACTCGTGTCTCGGTAAATATTCACCGATATTAACGTCGCCTTCGGCGAATAACTGTTGAATAGTGGACTGAATAGTGGCAATTGTTAACATACCTGTAGCATCCATTAAGACCCCTACCGAAGAAACTGCATTGCTTTGAAGGCCAGCTCCGTTCTCAGCAATAACAAATACATAATACCTAGTGTTATGCTTTAGATCAATGCCTTTGAAGGAGTAATCTGTTAGATTCCCAACATCTGTAAAATTAGTAATGTGATCACATATTCCTGATAAGCCTTCTTCAAGGCAAACAAAATACTTTGATACTGAACTTTCTTTATCCCAAAATCCATGCCATCGAACTTTAATATCAGAGCTTGTAAAACGAGATACGTTCGTGTCAGTCGTGTCAAGATTGTTCACATGATAAACTTCTCCTGTATCCGGAGGAGAAAAATCGAGTACAAATCCATCAGAGGTTTTCGTTGAGCTCAGTCCTGCATTATTAGTAACTTGTGCTATAGCAATGTACTTGACTCCTTCATGAAACTCAAGGTTTGACATGCAAATTGCTAACCTTACACCAACATCCACGGAAGAAATAAGGCAATCGCTATTTGGTGTTAGGGCAGGGCAGACTGATATTTCACTTTTCTGTATGTCACTTTCCTTATCAATGACTTTCCACGCAACGCAATATTTAGCTTTGGAAGTTATAAAGTCTGTTTCTTTCAAATGATGTCTAGAGCGCAGATCTTTAACCTAGATGTTAAATGAAATCAGTCATTAGTACTAAATCACTATTCAGGAAATATTAATAGAACTTGATGAAAGGCTCACCAGTCAGGACAGGTCAACCAGTGATAATTACATATACTTTTATGATTGCAAATTTTACTTTGCAAATCAATAATGAAAATACAAGAAGCGTGGAGGATCGTTGAACGAGAAACGTTTTCACCAATGCATACATAACATAACAAAGCATGCGTGGGTTGGAGGGGGATGGACGGTCTAAATCAGTTATTTTCTCTCGATTTACCTCTGTTATTTCGGGAGGAGTGCTGTCTATTACTACTCCGTCTGAATACAATGTCGTTTTTCCACCACCTCCGTTTACAGCAGTGACTTTGACGTAGAGAATCAACCCAGGATTGACCGGTACATCGAGTTGGTGTCCAACGTATCTGGCTTCTAAGACTAACTTTTCGTTTATGACATCACACGATCCTTTTGCAGTTCCAACACACCAGATGTATTTCTCTATTCCTGACTCTGCGTCTGTAAACTGATCCCAGTTGGCTGAAATAAAGGAGTCGTCAGCTTGATAATCGATATCTTCTTCGCCATTTCCATCTCTTATTTCTCCTCCTTTAGGGGGAGTGCTGTCAATCTTGACGCCATCGGTCGACGTATTTGCTGTATTTCCTGCCTCGTTCCAGGCTCTTACTGTTATATAATATGTGTTCATGTGTTTTAAAGTGATCTCAGAGATTTCTCCTTTTAGGAAAAGGCCAACGTTTCGATAAGGCACAATATTACACACTGATGGTTTGCTACCTACGCAAAGTTCATAATCTGTAATTCTTGAATTAAAGTTAATAAATGGTTCCCAATTAGCTGATAGGGTATTCGTTGAACTTTGAATAGAAATGTCTTTGGTAGTCTCAATGCCGTCAAACACAGACTTTGGAATCGGATAATCATTGTCTAATGTAAATGTATTAGACCAGGCTTCGCTTTGAAGGCTTACCTGGTTGTGAACTCTTACCATAAGTCTATAGCTAACACCAGGCGTCAAATCGTGATCCTTTTTTGTGAATTTATAATTCAATCCTGTGCTAATAAAGGAATCCGTGCATTGCCTCGTCGAAATAGCAAAGCAGATCGCCCATTCAAAAGCAGCTATACCACTTTCTTTATCTTCAAATCCTATGGCTACTCCCTCAATAACCTCGCCTCTCTTAAAATATTTCATTCCGTTTGTATTTCCCACTGAGACTCTTCCAATCGAAGGAGGGCTGGAATCAATAACCAAAGCTTTGGAATGTGTTCTTGAACTTAGTCCTGCTCCGTTGATGGCTTCTAAACTGACATATAAAGTTGTACCAGATGAAAAAGGCTCGTCAAAAATGTGAGTGATCGATGTCTCCTCAAGCGCGAGATGTGTCCATTCGATTACATTACATACATTGAAGAGTTTCCCAACGCAGTACTTTAAACTGGTGATTCCGCTTTGGATATCTGTAATTTTCCTCCATTGTGCTTTCAGAGACCTTCCACTGCTTTGGTATGTGCGATTTCCAATAATTGTCAAATGTATGTCATCAGAAGCAGCGGTGAAAGAGAGTTTGCTTGTAGCAGGTGGGCTAGAATCGATAGTAACTCCATCTGAAGACGACATTTGTGTCAATCCTGCACCATTTGTTGCTTCTACCATAACAAAGTAACGAAACCCTTCCCGTAGGTCTAACGACACTGAGACGTAATTTAGGAGTCCTGCAGACACCATTTTGGTCAATGAACAAGTTCCTATAAAGACAAAACATATATCGATAAAGTTTGAAATCACAAACCAAAAGCTTTGTATAACATGTCACAACGATACGTTTCGCGTTTGTGTGTGTATGTGTGTGTGTGTGTTTATATAGTAGCTAGAATTGTTCTACTTTATAATCACATCAGGGTTCGTGCTACTCATTAAACTCCCTGAAAACTCCTTGAAATTAATTCACGTTTTTAAGGGCACTGGAAAAGCTCTTGAATTTTATGATTTTAGCGAATTTCCTTGAAAACTCCTTGAATTTTTGCTTTGATCATTACTTGCATGGTTCTGAAATAGATATAGTCAGGAAGATTGGAAAATCTGAAAGTCGGCCATGTGCAACCACCGTGTAAAACCATATTTCGCTGAACATACTCCTTGCAATTTCATTTTTGGGTCCTTGAAAAGTCCTTGAATTTTAAGTGGTTACCTCAGCACGAACCCTGTCACATGACATGTAAACTATCAATTTCTTTAGCTGAGGGGGAACGAGTTAATAAAATGAATTTAATATAATTTCGATAATGAAATTTTATTATAATGACATTCTAAATTTCGAGCAGATATTTTTACATTGTTTTATTTTCTATTTATTTTTGTGCCTTTAATTAGGAAAGTTGTTTGTTGGTGATGCCATTTTAAACTAGGCTTTTTATCATAAAACAATTTTAGTTTCCCTCCAATTATTCTGACATGCAATCTTGCCTTCAATGTATTTACCTTGTTTTGAACCGAGACACCATTTGTAGTGAACAATGTCGCTTTCATTATCCTCAAAACCATACCAGTGAGCTGATATTGACTGTCTGCTGGTCTGGTAGTCACGATCCTTTGTTTCTGGATCTCCATCACCAGATATTTCTCCATCTATTACAATTCCAGCCAAGGGAGGTGTCCAGTCTACTACTACTTGCTGTGAAGTTAAAGTTGTTTCTAAGCCAAGCATATTATAGCCTGATATTATCACAAAAAAATTAAGCCCCTTTGACACTGTAAAATTTAGATCTCTCATATTAACCGATCTTGTTGGTCCGTCTATTTTCTTGAAACTCAGTAAGTCGTCCTGATGGGGAAAAGTACCTGCTCCAATCCTAAAATGATTCATTCCGCTTTCTTTATCGTTCATGTCCCAAATGACGCTTGGTGCCTGGAAAGAAGTCGTATACAAGGTATCTTTGCCTAAAGCAGGAGTAATCCTTATGAATTCTCCTTCTGGATGACTTCGATCAACAACAACTCCATCAGAGGTTGCATACACATTTTCTCCCTGACTGTTGATGGCTTTGACATTGGCATAGTATGTTTTGCCTTGGAAAAGAGTGAGGTTAAAAAAGCGATGGGCTTCTGTTCTTCCACTGATAACTTGCGTGTAAGGCCATCTGCAAATATCTTTCACCGATGAATTGTGTGGATGGTCACCAATACACCATTCGTATGATGACACTCCATTTATCGGATCATCAAATCCATCCCAATGTGCCCATAATGCTCTATCATCAAGCTGGAAGTCCAGGTCTTTGTTTGAGTTTCTTGGACCATCGTTAACCAAACCAGCCGAGAATTTACCCAGTACTACTTTCATTCCTGGTGAGCAATCTGTTCTTTGTAGTCCTGCGCCATTGGTTGCTCTGATGCACACGTAGTATGTAGTATTGCCAACCAGAGTTACGTTCTTAATCTGCACACCGCCAACAGATTCGTCGAGCTGAATGTTTGTATATTTACTGTCATCCAGATTTAGAAGCGATTGCAAGTTATTTCCTGCAGCCCAGCTGTATTGAGATATTCCACTTTCTTTATCAATAAATCCCGTCCAGGATACTGCGAATGATGAACCGTGGACAACGTTGTTGTTTCTGTCATAATTTAGAGGTAGAATATATTGGGCGTAAACTAGTCCACTATTCGGTGCGGTACAATCAGTCACCACTCCATTTGATACAGCTCTGTTCAAAAGACCTACAATATTTATTGCTTCCACAGAGAAGAAATAGGTAGACCCAAGTTCTAGATCTTGCATGATGTTGAGACTTTTACTTGAAATATTGATAATTGTTAGGTTTTTGACATTTGTTTTGTCTGAACTGCTACCAAGTCCCCACTTTACAACATCAAGTCCACTTTCCTCGTCCTTGACATCCCAAAATGCAGTTAAAGAGTTGTTGCGTGGGTTGAATTTGAGCTTGAGATGCGTAAAAATCGGTGGGGTTGTATCCACTTTAACTCCTTCAGTCCAAAAAACTGAAGAGAGTTCCACAGAATTGGTAAGCTCTAGCCCAATGACATAAGTTTTGCCTGCTTCGAATTTAGGTCTTGTTCTTCTGGCAGTGACAGTGGCTGTTCCTTTATAGTTGTTGTTTTTATTTAGAGAATGAAAAGGAAGAATGAATTTTGAGGAGTGTTTTTCTTTAACTGCAAATTGAAGTTTCTTCAATTTTGTTTGGTCCGAACAGTTCCATGAAACATACAAGATGATTGCATCAGAAACAAATCGCAATCTTGATAGAAAGTCTTTATCGCCATGCCAAACGCTGTTGCAAGTAGGCGGGGTGTTATCTATTGTAAAACCATCAGTTATGACAGACGATGCGAGACCTGCACCATTATATCCTGTTATGTTTGTAAAATATGTCTTTCCAGCGTCGAGAGTTGATTCCAAGAAAAGCGTTTCTGAACTGATATTTCCTGGGAATTCAAACGGTCCTTCTTGTAAAAGGCCATCTGACTTAAGTATTATTATGTGATACATAAGGATTCCACTCTCTGCGTCGACAAACTTCCAATCAACTTTTAGTTTGTTTGTAGAGTTTTGATAGTCACCATCATCAGCAAGTCCTTGAGGAGGAGTATCATCATATATGACACCATTAGAAGTAGACGTTTTTTGAAGACCAGCATTATTTGTGCACCTGATTGTTGCAAAATATATAATACCTGATTTTAGGCTTGCCTGATATTCATACTGCATACTTGAAGCATTAACAGTTGTAAATTGCTTCACATCCGAACTTCCAGGTTGAAGACCGAATGAAACTTCAACAAGTTTTAATTTTGATTCTTCATCATCACATCGCCAAGAACATGACAGGCTTTGTACTCTAGAGTACCTTACATCTTGTCCTAAATCTGTACCGTCAGTTGTGGAAAAGATAAAGGATGGAGGAGTGATGTCAATTAATACTCCATCTGAAGATACTTTTTCACTTGGTAGGCCCAGTTTGTTTATTGCTATAACACTGGCGTAATATCGCTGAGCAGTTGCTAGTTCAGTCGTGTTCAGCCGTGTACTAGGAGCTCTTTGTACGAGTCCTACTTCAGTAAATTCTTGAATGTCTTCTTTTCCAGGCGACGTGCCAAAAGCAAGCTTGTATTGAACAATCTCTGTTTCCTCCTCAGTAAAATTTGACCAGGTGGCCCATAAAACCGAGTTTTCTTTTTGGAAATCAATATCGTTAACAGTGTTACCATCTATTACGTAACCTGGCGAGGGGGATGTGTTATCGATAACTATGCCATCAGATGTAAAGTAGGCTGCATTTTGGGCATTATCAACAACTTTAAGGCAGGCATAATAGATTGATCCAGATTTAAGATTTAGTCCAGAGAAAACGTGGTAATTCGCTTCATCTTGGGCCTTTTCTAATGGACTCACATCACATGTTGTTGCATTATGACCGCTTTTTAGCCCCACGTAAACAGAATGCACACCTGAAAAATCAGTAATTCTTTGCCAATGAACACGATATATAGACAAATAACTCTGATAGTCAATATCCATCATATCCCAACCGTCTAATACAATAACGTTCTTAGGAGGTTCCCTGTCTGAAATCAGCGCTTCTGAGAAACCACTTCCAAGCAGCCCAGCGTTATTTAAAGCATGAATAGTTATATAATATTTGCGGTTATTCTCTAATTTCGTCGAATGTTCTGCTGTCCAGTTTACTGCAACTGTGTACTGTGGTTCAGGAAGCTCAATCTTTGGTGAGCTGAATATGTCTTCTCCCCCGATGTAGGAACCAACCAAAACTTCGTAAGAAGCAATCTTTGATAAATTGTCTTTGAGTTCAAAGTAGCTTTGAAAAGTGAAATTCGTGCTTCTAGTATATTTGATTTTATCCCCACGATGTCCGTGTTGCACATCTACTATTATAGGTGGAGTACTATCAACAGTAAGAATATTTGAATGGGCAATGGATTTCATTCCGGCTTTGTCTGAAGCTTCTACAACTACAGAATATACGCCATCTTTTAAGGTAATAGCCCTGCCACTCATGCGCACTGGTCCTACTTTTTTTACTTCTGCAAGTAATTGTTCATTCGCCAACGAAGTGACCGATAACCCAAATCCACTTATACCAGAGTGGACGTCATAGAAACTATCATTAGCACACTGACTGTAGTTAAAATTGTCTGAGCTTCTTTTCTCGTCAACAGGACACCACTTCCATCGAGCCCACACTGACTTGGTTATCCACTGATATAGAAGTGGGGGTCCCTTGTTACCGGTTATTACTGTCCCGGGATGAGGAGGCATATAATCAACAACTATCCCATTGCTGCTAGCATTAGCACACCTTCCTACTGCATTACATCCAACGACTGTGGCGAAATAGCGACGTCCACTCTGAAGTATCAATCCAGTCAGAGTAACATAGTTTCTTTTTCCAACAAATGTTAACCTTTTTGTATCTGTGAGTCCGGGTTCTGTGCCAAGTCCAACATGATACTCAGCCAAACCGCTTTCTGCATCAGCGAAAGCTTGCTCCCAATGAACACTGAACGTAAAGGGTTCTTTCGTGAAATTTTTGTCACTTCCTTTCATGCCATCTTTTACCAAATAAGCATTAACAACAGGGGAGGTTGTGTCTATTGAAATACCATCAGATGATAGAGTTTCCCGAAGCCCAGCACCATTAAACACCTTAATGGTTGAGTGGTACCTTGCTTTTGGATTGATATCAAACCCGTTTATATGTACAAACATGTAGCCATCTGCCAAAACTGAAGCGTTAAATGTTTCCACATTGCTAAATGGCTTAATGTCTGCACCTCCAGGGTATGTGCCAACAGCAATAAATTGCTCGTAAATGCCACTTTCTTCATCAGCACACTTCCATTTTCCTTTTAAGCCATTCAATTTTCGAGCAAAATCTAGATCTTGTTTGTTATTTTGACTAATTACGTCCAACATCGTTTTACACAAGGGAGGACTTGTGTCAACGACAAAGCCATCTGATTCGACTTCAGTCTTCAACCCAACTGCATTAGTACCTCGCAGGACAGTTTTGTATTTTCTACCTTGCTGTAGGTTTAAACCTTCCATCAGAGGAGTTATTTGTGTAAGCGGAATAGTTGTAAATGAAATGATGTCTTTATTGTCCTGATAATGGGATATTTTCCATTCGTACTTCACTATAGGGCTTTCGTCGTCTGTAAAGGGCTGAAATCGTGCTCGCACGCGCCTTGTTGATGAAATAAAGTCAGTGTCATTTTTTCCAGACCCATCATTTAAGTAACCTGCCACAGGAGGTGTATTATCTATTACGATGCCATCACTGCACATGACTGTCTTTAATCCAATTGAATTGGTGGCAACGACCCTTGTGTAATATTTCTTGCCATGTCTTAAACTCAAGCTTGATGTCTGTATCGAGTTTGTCTCGCCAACTGGCATCAATCCGTATATGTCAACTTCACTTTCATCAAAAGTGCACTTTAAAGAGGTTGAAATACCCCATTTAATATCAATTACACTTTGTTCGCCCTCGCCATATGCAAAATTCATCCCTAGGACAAAATCCTCCAATTGGTAATCTTTGTCTTGACTCAAATCAAAGCCATCGTTTACAAAGCGTATCTGCGGCCCTTTTCGAATAGCTTTGAACATAGGGCATATGGCCAATCCGCTGTGGAGCCCCTGGTCGTTTGTTGCTCTCACACTAGCATGTACATTTCGTCTATCCATGATTGGCAGATTTCTGACGATAGTGCTCAGTGATAATCCAACGTTTGCCCTATAGTCATCATTAGAACCCTTATTTGATCCAATGTTTATCGAGTAGTGATTTATCTTTTTATCCTCACTGAAACTGTGCCACTGAATTAAGTAGCTCTTAACGCCAACCTGCCTTGCCTGGCATTTGCCTACACCAGGTGGAGATGTATCAATGTTTTGCTGACATATTCGAAATATTGTCCACTGTATTTTTGGACTTGACCAAGACCATTGACCAAATATTTGTTTGTTGCACCATCGAAAATCTATTTCTACAAAAAATAAGCCAGCTCTTAGACGATGAATACAAAGATAAAGTCTAAACCATAACGACACCTGTATTTTCAAAGGTGTCATGTCCATCCTGAGCTCAAGACAAGCTTTGAGTGGCCATTTCTTAAAATGAACCGAGATTTCGGGAATAAGGCGAGTCTGTAGAAGTGTTGCAGTGATCGTTACTCCAGCTTCAACAACATGTAGGGATACACTTGCACCAGCATGAACGTTGATATATGCTCCAGGAATGATAGCCACCTTAAGTGTTCTGTCTTTCAAACATAACTGGGCATCATGGTCTATAAAGTAGTAACCCTTTGCCCCAGCAAAAATTATAACAGTAATACCGTAAACTGGAAACGAATAGCTTAAGTCGGGAATAAATTGTATGACCCCTTTTTTTAGATTTCCTTGAAATCTCATTTTGCATGATGGTAGGCCACTGTCTGTTTCAAGATCTCTCCTTCTTCTTGTGTGGATTCTCTCAAGCTCTGTAGAGTAAACGTCGGATTCGAGAAATTGATTTTGTATACTTCGTCTTCTTAGACGCCCACATTGTATTTCACCGAAAGGAAACAATCTGCGTGGTTGAATTATCCAGTCTTTCATCACTTTAAACATCAAGCAATTTTCGAAGACACCAAATGTCATTTTTAGGATGGGTAGTTTCATTCTAAAATACCTATCTTCAAAATCCCCGCCAATAAGTTGAATTTTTTCTTTTTCGCTGTACGCTGCACTTGAAAATACGGTGAGCAAATTATCGTTACTTACAATTTGGACTGATTCTAATCCTGATGGAGTGCGGACAACCCTTGATAAGGTGTCCTCACTAATTTTACTTCTATTGGTTAAGTCATGGAACTCTAGCTTACACTGAAATCCAGCACGCATAGCACATCTTGAAACCACGACATATATTGTGTTAAACTGACGTGCTATCGCCATACCTTGAGCATCTTTTTTAATTTCCAATATCCTAATAAGTTTCAAACCACTGGAAGGCAGATTTCCGTCAGGCGATAATTTGTATCCGTATCCTTTTCCCGCAACACTATCTGTTACCCAAAGTGTCATATTGGCCTCGTCAAATGATACAGAAGTAGCGATACCTTCCACTATATAACTTTCTGATACTATAGCCCTCGACGGGGCAGAGGATGACATAGTTCCTGTTACTGATCCTATTTTTATACGATAAATCTTGTTTGTAGTGCCGCTACTGATCCAGATACTGTGCCTTGCAATTGCAATGCCCCCTATTTCGTCAGATAGTGGTTTATTAGACACCCCATGTTCTAACTGTACGATTTTCTTTACGATATCGCTACCAGGTTCGATAACAACCAGGATGGATGGTTTACCTTTATTTGTGGACACACCATGCATTCCAAGTACTATTTCCATTTTAGATAACTGTGCAATACCTTCCACCTTGTAATCATCAAATAAACCAGGAATCAGCCATCTTCCACAGTCTGTCATCGAAGAAAGGTCGTCGAGGTGGGGAAATTTCCAAGGAAAGATTGTGCTGTAATAAAGTGACGATGATCTCTTGAGAAGACGAACGCAGACATCAGCAGAACAATAAGGGTAAGCACTCCATTTTCTATATTTTGTTGAGTCAAGCCCTCTCTGACGAAGCTGAAATTTATCGAGAAAGTCTTTTACCGCATTAATAAATCCATTAATAGCATTAAAAGTTTCCTTAAGTTTGAAAATGTAATTGCCGGCATTGGGCTTTAGGACATCGCTAAGATGAAGTATTCCAGAAAGAAGTTTTTGAATATGGTTTGAAGAAAAGGAAGTTAAGTCCTTAAGTTTTATGGAGAAGGTAGAAGCTTCTCCAGCAATCGTACCAAGACCTTGAATTACAGAAGAGATATCCTTTATCTTCTTCAAAACTTCATACAAATTTTTCACCTTTTTTCGAACATCTTTTACGATTTCCATATGCTTCTGGATGTTTTCTATGTATATGTTTTTCATTGATTCAAAGGTGCTTTCCAATGTTGATTTTACATTTTTTTCTAATTGTCTTGCCCATGCTATGTAATCAGATGCAGGCTTTGTCATATACTTTGCCTCCAGTCCTTTACTGCTCTTATGTTCTGGTTGTCTTCCAGTAATAACTTCAAGAGCCGCTTTTACCTCTTTAACCTGGTCTAACATATAAAAGTCTTTAATTTGTTCAATAAGACTTTCAGCTGTATCAATTACCGCTGCGATGTCTACGATTCTTTTCTGGCTTGTTTCCAATAAATCAGTGTAATCCATTGCTTTTTCAAATTTTGTCTTTAAAACACCAAATTGTTTTTGGATAATCTTAGCTTGAGTGATAAATGACTTGGACAAGCGTTTGACATTGTCGCCGGTGTCAGCGTATTTCCGTGCTTTCAAAAATTTCAAGGTTTCAGGAAACATGTGATATAGAATAGCCACTTGTTTACGCAAATCTTTATATTGATTAATCACACCTTTTTTAATGTGCATTGCTGTTTTCACGCATGGCTTAATACTTTCAGTAAATAAAAATGTCATTTCCTGGCAGCTTGGTAAGTTGTTCAGTGTTGATATAATTGGCACGAAGCTTGTTTTGAAAGGCTTTAAGTTCGAGATAATGTTTGCCATCTGAGTGATCATATTTAGGAAGCTCTCCAGTTCGGATCGGATAGTTTGTAAAGGTTTCTTTGTAACCCGTAATCCTTTAGCCGCCTCTACTATCAAATTAGTGGCTTCGAGTTTCATGAAGCTTTCAACCTTCGAACCAATGTTGTTAGTGTAGCCTCCAATCCTTTCAAGGGTTTGATCTGCAATAACTTTAAAATTGTTACAAAAATCGCGTATTTTGTTCTCGAAAGTAAGTCCAAATTGTTTTCTTATATCGAGCTTCCTTATTTTATCTTTCAGAAGTGTGCCACCATCAGCAAATTTTATCATTTCATCCACTAAACCATGAGCTTTTGTCGCATGTTTAGGAAGATTATTCAGATGGGCAAAAAGGTCATTGACCTTGTCAGCAATTTCTTGAACTTTCCCGAGAAAGCCTTTTTCACTATTGAAAATTGACATTAAATCAGTGATTATTCGAGCAATTTGAGAAATTTTGCCCACTTTTTCAGCCATGTTTTCGTCGTACCATTTTTCGACCTCAGTTACTGCCTGTTTTAAATCATTTCCAACTTTTTTTATGGTTTGAATAATAGCAACATCCATGGAGGAAATTAACTCAGTTATTGCATCGTGAGAAATGTTTTGCACCATGTCAATAATCTTAGCAGAAAAATCTTCAGCTTTAAAACAAACTCCGGTTATCTTGGACGAAGTTCCATTACCGAAGTTGATAAACTGATAAGATAGAAGCTGGATTTCGTTTAGGCCTTTGGAGAGCTTCGAGAGAGATTGGCTAACCAAATGAGCAGTTATTGTTGACACATTTCTTTCTATTTTCGTGATTAAGTTTTCTATGCGATTTGTATAGTTTACAAATTCGTTTATTGCGTCACGAGAGGTTTCTTCCACTCTTTTGAGTACGGATATTCCCTGATCGTATATATTGTTCACGGAATTAACAAATTCTTTTGATGAGTTAATCGCAATTTCACCCAAGCTGCAAAGTTTCTGGAGATTCTTTGATGCATAACTATTAATTGCTGGTTCTACCTCTTTAAAGAAGTCTGTGAGGTCGCTCACTTCAGTTACAATGGGCATTGAAGAATCCATCATATTCAAAATTTGCTCTAGGAAGTATTTGAACGCTTCATTGGGGTTGTCGATGTTTTTTAAGGAAATGTTGTCTTCGAAAATCTCCTTGAAGACCTTTTGGATGTCTGACGTTTTTCCAGTCATGATGTCTTCAAGAAATATTTCTAAGTCAAACGAATGCATGCGAAATTGTTGAAAAAATGCTCTTAGCTTATCAAGTCTATTTACTAACTTAAGGAACCCTGATTCATTAAGATTTAATGTGAAATTCAGGTTTGTCTTCCAATCAAATGTTAAACCAAAGTTGAATCCTTTAGTTTTCTCAGCAGGAAATTTCTTTTCCAGTTGTGGAAGAATAATCTTCGGAGAGCGAACCTCTCGTAAACTATCAAATATTAGCGTTATGTCCAAAAAGGTATTGGCTAGATGTGTAAGCTTCGTACTCAACTTTGCAAAATGATTAATGGATAATGGAAAATGCATGGCAAACGTGAATGGCAGTTGCAGTTTAAATCCATCAGGCTCAGGTATCCTTACGGTTGTGAAAAACTCTTTTATCTTCTTTTCTTGAGATTCTATGGGTTCTTGCCCTAACCATTCAAGAAGCTCTTTCATGTTAAATCTTGAATGGAAATTGTGTGGTAGTCCAAAACGAATCCGTTTATCAATATCTATGATATGATCAAGCATTGTCATCACTTTCTTGAAGACGATGTCAACAGCGTTTAGGTTTCGGACTGCATCTTGTATTTTCTCCACACTTTGCACTATCCACTGCCATTTTTGAACCTGATCGAAAATAGTTTTTGCAGCATTGATAATGTTGTTAATCATTTCAATAGGTTTAAGAGGTTTTCCGAGGTTCTCTTCAAATTGAACTATGGCGTTAAAAAAATCTACAACTTTCTCGAAATTTAAAGGAATGTGTTTTCCAAGACTGTTGATAAAACCTTGCAGTTTCTTCACTAATACGCTGGATATTCCATTATCAACAGCTTTCAAGATTTCATCACCGATATCAGCTACCAAATGAATAAGGTCTTTTGGAATATCATTTTTAAAAGTTGCAGCAGCTTTGAAGGCAGCTTTGCCTTTTAGTATATCAAAATGTGAACTGAAAACATGAGCATTGAAAGTGGCAAAGTTATCAATGTCCACTTCGAATTTTCCTCCGAATATTCCGAGTCGGAATTTGACATGATTTTTAAACTGTAACATGGTTTGGGCTCCTAGCCAATTTCCACCATAGTGCTTCACCCATCGTTTATTCGGGCCCAGTGCATATTCTCTTGGTTTAAGAAAAGGAATAAGAGCCCGCTTTCGCCTTCTCAATATGTTCCTTTTCTTCTTTATGTAATGTATTTTAGGGTGACTGTGATGGTTTTCCACGAATTCTTGGACGGCTGCGTCAAGAGCATCACCATCTTCAGCATGCCATATTGCATGCTCAAGTGCCTGGATGGTTTTATCTGTCAGATCCTGATGTCGTTCAATAAAAACATCGATGACTGCTGCTTTGACATCGTTGTGTTCATCATTGTATAATGTATTCAACAAGAACTTGTTTGTACGTTCTGCAGGTAGCTTACGCATGGACGAGACAACTGCTGATCTCACACCTGAGCTGTCGTGGTCTGCATGTTTAAGCATGACTTCTAGACCAGATAAATGACCGAGGTTGCCAAATGCCCATACATGGTCTCTAACGTAGGACTCATGTTCCACGCTGTCAGGGTCATGAACATTGGACTTATTGCGATAGCTGTCATGAATGAGCGCTGCCACCACATCAGGTAGAGTTGTATTATAACCAGCTGTTTGTGCACGTTTTGTAAGTCCAGCCAATACGAGCATTGCCATAGATGATTTATGACCATGATTAGAGTCTCTTGCTGCCTGTGTGAATAGAGCATCAAACAGTTCTTTATGTATTGGTCCTTTGGGTATGTGAAAGATTCCTTCTAACAGAGTCTCGTATTCTTCAACAGTCAACCTGCGAGGATATTCTGACATTAGGGCCTGTGCTAGAACGCTTTGTGCTCGATGTCCACCAAGCCCGGCCACCGCACTGACAAGCACTGACCAGGTAGTAACGTTTTGATGGTTTCGCTGAAAAATTAAATTGCAGATGCTAATGAATGCCTCGTCTTCATGCTTAACCAAATCATAGATTTCGCTGGCACATTCCCCAATTTCTCTGTTCTTTACAGTTGGGTCCGTAAAGCATCGCACGAGCTCGTAAAAAGGTCTGAACTTCATTTTATCTCCACCAACTTCTTTCCAGTTCATATTTTTCATATCTTTAAAAATCAGGTTTTCTTGATGGAGTCCCTTCATTTCGTATTCCATCTTTTTAAGTGGGTCCGTATTACGTCTAAAACGGTGGTGTGCCTCTTTATCTAGGATATCACTGCACTGAATCAAAGTGAGCGTATTATAACCACTTGTAGATATTCGGATATCTTGCTCCTGTCCTTGAAACCACTTATTTTCTGACTGCAATGACCCTTCGTGGTGTCGATGAACCTTATGAATTTTATTTGCGTGTACATAAACTGTACTAGAATGACGTAATTCGTACTTCTGTTCAACATTGGTCGGACGTCCATCAGCAAATTCTAAATAATCCTTACCAGTCCACTCTCTTTCAATTGTCGTATGACTTTTGTTACTATGAAGAATTCTGTATTGCGCATAGTAGATCCCCGAGTCGTCATGCTCTTTCACTGGAAGGATCTTCTTATATCTCAATGTATTTAAATTGACTTGAAATGCTCCAGCGATACCTGTTTTTAAATTAACATTGAATTAAATTTAATGGATTAACACTTTCAAGGTAAGAACCATGTCCCTTTTTCATTGCTTTGAAATTTGGAAGAGCTTTCGAGAAGAAGCAGAAAAATCATGAGCTCAGAATCGAGAGATTTCGGGCTTGTTCATCCTTGTTAACTATGACAGACGATATACAAGGAAGGAGAGAAAATGTCATTAGAAAAATCAAAAATCAAATTAATACAAGCATGCTATTGACTTGAGACGCTTTGCCGTCATGTTATATTAATTGTTGCAACTTCTATTCCATAAATAACAAGAGCCACAATTTACTGAAATTGTTTATTGTTTATATGTCTAGGTGTATAATTTCATGACTTCTAGATCTTATTCTACAAGTTCTTCATTTTCCGCGCGGTTAATTTTCTTTATTTGTAACCATTCTTGCCGTCAATTGACGTTAATTTTAGACTGTTAACTACTGTCTCTCTTTTCCATCCTAACTCTTTTCCCTGCCTAGGATGCAAGGGGACTGGGAGCGAGTTAGAGGCAGGCCGCGGGGTGAGCACTTTTCCTCCATTATATATATAAAAAAGGAATACGCTTCCGCTGCTGTTGTATTGTCATTTGAAGCAACATAGCGGCCAATGTTGAAGTGAAAACTATCTCAGAAGTGGTGTATGCGGCGACGTTTTCAATGAAAATGATACTTCAATATGTGACATAGGGTAAAGGGAACTTGAAATTGGTGGCGCATTTGCCCTTAGTGGTTGGTTTTAATTTGGATCTATGCTAAAAGTACGTTACCTTTTTTAAGTCCTATTGTAAAAGGATCATCGTTTTCAGGCAAAAAAGCATCGACCACTGTTCCATGATCGTACTGCCGAAAGTAAAACGGACTGGAAAGCTTCCTTTCGAGATCTGCATTGACGGGATGACTGGCTACTACGCTTCGCCCTCTCAGTCGTCGTAGACGTGGTTGATAGACGTTCAGATGCAAAGTGTTTAATAAGCTTTTGTCACTATTTTGACGGTGTACAGGAGTGACGTCAACCTTGAAAATGATCATAAATGAAAAATTTATTATTGCTTTTAGTAAAAGTACTGAAAGAAATAAAAGAAGAAAGAAAAAATCGAACAAATGATCATATACCAGGGGGAAAATTATTTTATACCGATTGGCTAATGAAGGAGGGCTTTCTTCATTAATCGAGGAATTAGTTCGTTAATTAATCGATTATGCATAGTAAACAAGACTATAATTATAATCTCAAGTGTCTAGGCAAACCTTAACCACCTTAAAATGCATATCAAGGAAAACATATTTTCAAAATCACTTGTATGTGAACAGTGTACTAGTATGGTTGCAGAATTTTTGTATGTGGTCTTCTGTTTTCAGAATTAAAATATCAAAATGCAAATGAGTTGACGTAGATTCCAGAATGTGTTACATTTTGCAGTGTAATTTGAGTGCTCTTAAGTGAAATAAACTAAAAGTGTACAAAACCATATATTTCAGCTATAAGGATGATTTGCAAATGAAAAAACAGAAGTACTTTCCATAACAGCATTTTTGTATAATAAATTATACATGAATTTACGTCAACTCATTTGCATATCTATATTTCAAATGTTTATATCTCTGAAAAGAAAAGATCACATACAAAAATAGTGCAACCATACTAGTACAATGTTCACATACAAATGATTTTGAAAATATTTTTCCTTTAATATGCACTTTAAATTTAGGTTGAAGGAGGTGCTGTTATTAAATCTTAAGATAGCTGTCAAAGGTGAACACTGTGTAAACTAATAAGCTGTGGACCTTCTGAAGCTAACTTGTTTTAAAAAATTGGTTGAGTTGAACATTGAAATACTAAAAACAGTACGGAAGTAACTTCTTTAAAAAAAGTTATAAACTTATTAATACTTTTGTCAACTGATTCATTTGCTGAAGTTATCCGAGAAAAATCGATCCTTTTTAACCATTGATTTGGCGACGCGCCTAACCGTGGCCATCCAACTTATTTTTTTCACTACTTAGCCAATCAGACCACAGGTAGCCCAAGCTTGGTTTCTGTGGTGTCCTGTTATAAGGAAATGTATGGAGATTCATCAAAAATTTCAATAAAATCACTGAAACGTGAAATAAAGCCTCGACATTTTACCCGATCATTGAGAAATCGCACTTCTTTCGCTCTGCGTGTTTATTTTTTGAATTTAGCCCGTTTTAAGATTTTTTCCCCTTACAAGTTTTTTCTTTAAACTTCCTATATCAATAAACTAGAGCTTTATCTAGATGGCAGTGAAATTTCTACAGCTCGTCCTATCCAAATTTTGGAGAAAACATTTTTTAAAGTGAGGTGTATCTAAAGAGCTCACCCCACTAGAAATAATTAATTCAATATCGGTCGACAACAACGCTCTCGGACATTCCACAATGTTAACTTCGGGACAGGTTCGGCAGAATATTTGCATAAACACAATGACATTGAAGATGTCGTTATGCAAATATTCTCCCGATCTTAACCGTGCGGAACGACCGAGAGCGTTGTTGTCGACCGACGAGGTGAGCTCTTTGGGTACACCTCACTTTAAAAAACGTTTTCTCCATAATTTGGATAGGATGAGCTGTAGAAATTTCACTGCCATCTAGATAAAGCTCTAGTTTATTGATGTAGGAAGTTTAAAGAAAAAACTTGGAGACGTTTTGAAGAAAAAGGCGAAAATGTGATTTTTAGCAAAACTCTCATTTACAACGACAATTAGTAAAAAAACATTTATTCAATGAGTTTTAAAGATTTGATGCTGATTTTTCGTAGGGCTCATCCGCAATACTTGGAAATAGGTATGTGAAAACTTCAAGGCAATCCATTCAATGGTAATGTTTCTGCAGCGCCGATGTCTCATATGCTTCAAATTTTGGATCGAATTTTCAAGCGGTGCCATAACTTTTTTTCCGCCCAAGACTTTCCATCCAAATTTATACACAGGCTGAAATAGTACTAGATGATAAGATTCTGAAAATTTCAGAACAATCGTACCTGGGGATGAGGAGAAAAAAGTCAAAAACTAAAAATAGCACAGTTTGATTTTCGGCCGTAATAGGCTAAACATTTAAAAAATCTTAAAATAAAATACGCTGTTAGAATCTAGGATAATCCAAGCACATTATATGAAAAATGCAATTAAATTGACGCAATAGTTTTGCGAAGGGAGCGAGAATAAAATTGTCCAAAATTCGCTCTGAATTAGTTTGGTTCCAACTTAAATGACTAGGAATTTGGTGATACTGTTATGAGAGAGAAAATTAATGTTTTTACAGACTAAGCTAGACATCAGTTTTTTAATTACTATTTCTTATCGTATGAAAACAAGATAAAGAACGATCAATTAGTTATTGAAAATATCGATATAAGATTTCAGTAAGGCTACAATCACGCAAGTTTAGATGATATGGTATGCTTTGAATTTACAAGTAAACCACTTAGCTCCTCCCATTAGCATGTACACCTAGGGTTACACCCTAAACACTCTTTACCCCTTTGCTTAGTTATTTTACCACTATTCTTTTAAATCTTATGATATAATTATTCCTCGTAGACCTTTCTATACATTTACCATATATTCACATATTATCTTTAGTTTAAGTTATGTTTAGTTCTATGATTTTCACTCGTATTACTCTTAAATAAGATATCGCACTCAGGAATTTACTATTTCCATTAGCCAATCAAGGCACAGCGATGACATCATATTGATTGTAGAATGACACCTGTCATGAAGCTATTATAAATAGAGCTCATGTAATTAGTTTATGTCAGATAGAGAAGAAGAGAAAGTGGAATAAAGATCCCGTAGCTCGTACCGAGAGCGGTCCATCCCATAACAATACCTATTTTGTTCCCTTTGCTGGCTAACTGAACACTTTCGTAAAAAGTCTTTTAATTGATGGAAAGCCTTGGCGGGAAAGGATTGAACAGCATTAGTAAAATAATAAGTTGGGTGGCCATGGTTTTAGGCGCGTCGCACTGTAAAATCTAAGACACCGAATCTGCTCTAAACTAAGAACAAGATTAAATGTTTGGAAAGAGCTCGACGGAATAGTTCGTCCTTATGTAAAATTGTATATCTAAGACTGTATTATCATCAAGTATCTAGGCAAACCTTAACCAAATGTTAAAATAGGTATTGTCCCTACAAATAGATCAGTCAAACAGTATCGGTTACAAAAAGATACATACAAAAAACAAACATACAGAAATACGTTCAAGTGAATAAATTCTAATTTCTTAAAAATTTGTAATATAAGAATTGGTAAGTCATGGCTCCAACACAAAACAATGAAGAAAAAAAAATGAAAACAACATAAAACCACCATAAGCAGCAAAACTGGGGGAAAAAACTAATACATTTTAGCATTAATATCAGTGTGTAAAAACAAAGGTCATCTTGCATTATCGATTGAGAACTTTATTGAACTCAATTGAAACTCTTTAAAATGGTAAGTTTCAAGTCTATTTTATTTCCACCGTTCACAAAGAAACTGTGAATAAAGATTTGAAAATAATTGCGAAACATATCTAAACTGAAATGTTTTTTCATACCAGTGTATGGAGCTCATATCCTTGATTTGCTGTAGATATGGATCTACGAGCAGTAAGTACAGTGATTTGATATGAATAAGTACAGGGTGTGCCCAACTTGAAGGACAACGTTGTGGAAGGTTGTCCGTGATGATAAGCTCGGAATCCTTGTATTAGAAATATAGCAAACACGAAAATGAATGAAGAATCCATAACTGAATACTTTTTAGTTTCAGTTGTGAGAAAGTATCATGAGCTTCAAAATTGAGGTTGTTGATCTTCAACAACTCTTCTTCGAAACTCATTCAATTGTTTACATTAAAAGGGTTAAATGATATTTGAACCTAAAATAATATATTTTGAAAAACGTTTGGAATCCACTTGTTCTTGGAATTGTTTACGCCAACGGATCACCAGACCGAAATTCTATTAAATCTTAAGATAGCTGTTAAAGGTGAACACTGTGTGAACTAAGCTACGGACCTGAAGCTGATATGGTTTTATAAAAACATTACGGAAGTAATTTCTTTAAAAAAAGTTATAAACTTAGTCATGTAAATACTTCATTAACTGACTCACATGCTGACGCTATCCGAGAAAAATTCATTTTTAACCTTAAGCATTGTCAATGGAGTAGAATGGGTTGGGAACTCCATAGAATAAAGGTACAGTGGAACTCCTCCATGGTTAATGGAGTAGAATGGTTTCAGAAATATAGCAAAACGAAAATTAACGAAGAATCCATGACTGAATACTTTTAGTTTCAGTTGTGAGAAAGTATCATGAACTTCAAAATTGAGGTTGTTGATCTTCGAAACTCATTCAATTGTTTACATTAGAAGGGTTAAATGATATTTGAACCTGAAATAATATATTTTGAAAAACGTTTGGAATCCACTTGTTATTGGAATTGTTTACGCCAACGGATCACCAGACCGAAATTCTATTAAATCTAAAGATAGCTGTTAAAGGCGAACACTGTATGAACTTATAAGCTGTGGACCTTCTGAAGCTAACATTGTTTTATGAGCTTGTTTTAAAAAATTGGTTGAATTGAACATTGAAATACTAAAAACATTACGGAAGTAACTTCTTTAAAAAAAGTTATAAACTTATTAATACTTTTGTCAACTGATTCATTTGCTGAAGTTATCCGAGAAAAATCGATCCTTTTTAACCATTGGTAACTACAGTGTGACGCGCCTAACCGTGGCCATCCAAATTATGTTTTTACTACTTAGCCAATCAGACAGCAAGAATATGTGCATTCGCGCGTGAACTCACTCATCAACGTGACCTCAATTATTTTAAATTGTTTCGTACTCTTTGCAAGAAAAACTTAAATGACTAGGAATTTGGTGATACCTATTTTGTTCCCTTTGCTGGCTAACTGAACACTTTCGTAAAAAGTCTTTTAATTGATGGAAAGCCTTGGCGGGAAAGGATTGAACAGCATTAGTAAAATAATAAGTTGGGTGGCCACGGTTTTAGGCGCGTCGCACTGTAAAATCTAAGACACCGAATCTGCTCTAAACTAAGAACAAGATTAAATGTTTGGAAAGAGCTCGACGGAATAGTTCGTCCTTATGTAAAATTGTATATCTAAGACTGTATTATCATCAAGTATCTAGGCAAACCTTAACCAAATGTTAAAATAGGTGTTGTCCCTACAAGTAGATCTTTAAAACAGTATTAGTTACAAAAAGTTTAAGTTAAAACATGCTACAGATCTTAAAAAACATACAGAAATACGTTCAAGTGAATAAATTCTAATTTCTTAAAAATTTGTAATATAAGAATTGGTAAGTCATGGCTCCAACACAAAACAATGAAAAAAAATTTGAAAACGACATAAAACTACCATAAGCAGCAAAACTGGGAAAAAAACTAATACATTTTAGCATTAATATCAGTGTGTAAAAACAAAGGTCATCTTGCATTATCGATTGAGAACTTTATTGAACTCAATTGAAACTCTTTAAAATGGTAAGTTTCAAGTCTATTTTATTTCCACCGTTCACAAAAAAACTGTGGATAAAGATTTGAAAATAATTGCGAAACATATCTAAACTGAAATGTTTTTTCATACCAGTGTATGGAGCTCATATCCTTGATTTGCTGTAGATATGGATCCACGAGCTGTATGTACAGTGGTTTGATATGAATAAGTACAGGGTGTGCCCAACTTGAAGGACAACGTTGTGGAAGGTTGTCCGTGATGATAAGCTCGGAATCCTCGTATCAGAAATATAGCAAACACGAAAATGAATGAAGAATCCATAACTGAATATTTTTCGGTTTCAGTTGTGAGAAAGCATCATGAGCTTCAAAATTGAGGTTGTTGATCTTCAACAACTCTTCTTCGAAACTCATTCAATTATTTACATTAAAAGGGTTAAATGATATTTGAACCTGAAATAATATATTTTGAAAAATGTTTGGAATCCACTTGTTCTTGGAATTGTTTACGCCAACGGATCACCAGACCGAAATTCTATTAAATCTTAAGATAGCTATCAAAGGTGAGCACTGTGTGAACTAAGCTACGGACCTGAAGCTGATATGGTTTTATAAAAACATTACGGAAGTAACTTCTTTAAAAAAAAGTTATAAACTTAGTCATGTAAATACTTCATTAACTGACTCACATGCTGACGTTATCCGAGAAAAATTCATTTTTAACATTACGCATTGTTAATGGAGTAGAATGGGTTGAGGACTCCATAGAATAAAGGTACAGTGGAACTCCTCCATGGTTAATGGAATAGAATGGTTTCAGAAATATAACAAAAACGAAAATTAACGAAGAATCCATGACTGAATACTTTTTGATTTCAGTTGTGAGAAAGTAACATGAGCTTCAAATTTGAAGTTGTTGATCTTCGAAACTCATTCAATTGTTTGCATTAAAAGGGTTAAATGATATTTGAACCTGAAATAATATATTTTGAAAAACGTTTGGAATCCACTTGTTATTGGAATCGTTGGCGCCAACGGATCACCAGACCGAAATTCTATTAAATCTAAAGAAAGCTGTCAAAGGTAAACACTCTGTGAACTAATAAGCTGTGGACCTTCTGAAGCTAACATTGTTTTATGAGCTTGTTTTAAAAGATTGGTTGAGTTGAACATTGAAATACTAAAAACATTACGGAAGTAACTTCTTTAAAAAAAGTTATGAACTTAGTCATGTAAATACTTCATTAACTGACTCACATGCTGAAGTTATCCGAGAAAAAATTCATTTTTAACCTTAAGCATTGTCAATGGAGTAGAATGGTTTGGGAACTCCATAGAATAAAGGTACAGTGGAACTCCTTTTTACGGCCACCCGCTTAATACGGCCACCCAGTTTTTGCGGTCACCTCTTTTGGGTCCCGACGAAATGCCCATGCATGTACTGTAAAATGTACCTGCTTAATGCGACCACCCGTTAACACAGCCAATAGCCGCTTTTTTGTTGCCTGATTGACAAACTTCAGTACTTTTTAACCCCGTATTACGGCCAGGACAAATCGGTTACAGTTTAGATCTTGATGTAAATACTGTAATGTTATTGCTGCAAAATCTGTAATTCTTTTATTCATTTGGTTAACATTCTACAGTAATACTTTTTGTAGAATCAACACAACAATTTCAAACAGAGAAACACGTACAGCGCGATGCGCTAAATTATGTCCGCATTTATTTTATAGTGGTACAGTATTTAAAACGAGCCATGCCGATAGCCTGTCTGGGACGATATCCAGTCTCGAGTTAGTATGGCCTTACGGAAGCTTTATTCGTCTTTACAGAGCAAAGTCATTGCCTATTTTTAGAAGTAGTTGTTACTGTACTCAGTTTTCTCTGTTCTACTGTTATATCTACATTCCTGTACTACTGTATAATTTAAAGTTTTAAAGTACTACTAAAGTTGAGTTATAACTGAGCTCCAATAGCATCAGAAGTTATTTAAAAATACACACGCAATATTTCACTTAATTTGTTTAGTAGTTTCGTACTGATTAATAAAACACGTTTTTGACATATTTTTGACAGCCCGCTTAATACGGCCACCCGTTAATACGGCCACTTTGAATGCCCCTTCGGTGGCCTGATTAACGGGGTTCCACTGTATTGTTTTGCGTTTGAGGTTAAGGTTGAACCGTACCATCACGTGATACTGACCGTGCACAACGAACCAAAGCAAGTATAGCTGAAAATACTCATTTCCTTATTATTTTCATGTATGAACATTTTGAAAGTGAAAACTTTTATCCGATGACCACAAACCATGCGGATAAATACTTCCGCGCAGATACAGTTAAGTTACTAGATGATAAATAAGAAAGCATGAAAAAAGGCAATTTCCTTTTCAATAAACAATTAATAATATCATATAGGATTAATTAACAAATTATAACTATCTGAAAACGATTTTTAGGGGAAAATTCTATGTCCCCTAATGGTATAAACAAAGTATAGAGCCATTTTTCCTTCTCTGTGCAAGGTAAACGTCATATTACAATGGATAAAGTCAAACCAAAACCTAGAACAATGAGTTTCCCAACCATTTTGCTCCATTAACTGAACTATGCCTTAGATAATTAAATTCTAAGGCACCTGAACTGCTCACAACTAAGTACAAGAGTAAACGCGTCGAAAGAGCTTAAAAATTAAAAATAGAAAATAAAGCAAACGACATAAAACGCAAGCAAAAAAAGTTAATACATATGTTCTAGCGTTAAAGGGTCAAAACATAGTCAAAATCGAGGCTGTTGATCTTCAACAACTCTTCTTCGAAACTCATTCAATTGTTTACATTAAAAGGGTTACATGATATTTGAACCTGAAGTAATATATTCTGAAGAACGTTTGGAATCCACTTGTTCTTGGAATTGTTTACGCCAACGGATCACCAGACCACAATACTATTAAATCTTAAGATAGCTGTCAAAGGTGAATACTGTGTGAACTAAGCTGCGGAGCTGAAGCTAATATGGTTTTATGAGCCCGTTATAAAAGGTTGGTATATAACACAATACTAAAACATTACGGAATGAATTAATGATAAAAGAGTAAATTATACACCGTGGAAAGATAAAAAAACTTACTGACGTTTTGGACGTTAGTCCGTCGGAGTAAAAGAGGAATTAACTTCTTTAAAAAAGTCATAAACTTAGTCATGTATTACTTCATCAACTGACTCATTTGCTGAAGTTATCCGAGAAAAATCATTTTAAACCTTAGGTAATTAAATTCTAAGGCACCTGAACTGCTCACAACTAAGTACAAGATTAAACGCGTCGAAAGAGCTTAAAAATTAAAAATAGAAAATAAAGCAAACGACATAAAACGCAAGCAAAAAAAGTTAATACATATGTTCTAGCTTAAAAGGGTCAAAACGTAGTTAATTTAGCAGAATATAGCATTGAAACTCCTTAAAATTGTAACTTTCAAGTCTAGTTTATTTTCAAAGTTTAATGAAGAAACTTTAGATAAGCATTTGAAAATAATTGCGAAACACATATCTAAACTGAAACGTCTTTTCATACCAGTGTATGTAGCTCGTATCCTTGATTTGCTGTAGATATGGATCCACGAGCTGCATGTACAGTGACCTGATATGAATAAGTACAGGGTGTGCCCAACTTGAAGGACAACGTTGTGGAAGGTTGTCCGTGATGATAAGCTCGGAATCCTTGTATTAGAAATATAGCAAACACGAAAATGAATGAAGAATCCATAACTGAATACTTTTTAGTTTCAGTTGTGAGAAAGTATCATGAGCTTCAAAATTGAGGTTGTTGATCTTCAACAACTCTTCTTCGAAACTCATTCAATTGTTTACATTAAAAGGGTTAAATGATATTTGAACCTAAAATAATATATTTTGAAAAACGTTTGGAATCCACTTGTTCTTGGAATTGTTTACGCCAACGGATCACCAGACCGAAATTCTATTAAATCTTAAGATAGCTGTTAAAGGTGAACACTGTGTGAACTAAGCTACGGACCTGAAGCTGATATGGTTTTATAAAAACATTACGGAAGTAATTTCTTTAAAAAAAGTTATAAACTTAGTCATGTAAATACTTCATTAACTGACTCACATGCTGACGCTATCCGAGAAAAATTCATTTTTAACCTTAAGCATTGTCAATGGAGTAGAATGGGTTGGGAACTCCATAGAATAAAGGTACAGTGGAACTCCTCCATGGTTAATGGAGTAGAATGGTTTCAGAAATATAGCAAAACGAAAATTAACGAAGAATCCATGACTGAATACTTTTTAGTTTCAGTTGTGAGAAAGTATCATGAACTTCAAAATTGAGGTTGTTGATCTTCGAAACTCATTCAATTGTTTACATTAGAAGGGTTAAATGATATTTGAACCTGAAATAATATATTTTGAAAAACGTTTGGAATCCACTTGTTATTGGAATTGTTTACGCCAACGGATCACCAGACCGAAATTCTATTAAATCTAAAGATAGCTATCAAAGGTGAACACAACTAAGCTGTGGACCTGAAGTTAATATGATTTTATGAGCTTGCTTTTGAAACTATATGAGCAAACATATTGCATAGAAACTATTTTTTCAAGTTTATCTTATTTCCACCGCTTACAAAGAAACTGTGGATAAATATTTGAAAAATAATTGCGAAACATATTCAAACATATTCAAGCTGAAATGTCTTTTCATGCCAGTGAAAGTAGCTCGTATCCTTGATTTGCTGTAGATATGAATCCACGAGCTGTATGTACAGTGACCGGATGTGAATAAGTACAGGGTGTGCCCAACTCAGAAGGACAACTACTACTATGCTGTTGCTAATAGTACCCCTACAAGTAACTTTTTATCGTGACACATTTTTATTACCCCGTACCCCCATAGTATAAGTTTGGATCTCTCCGAACTTTTTCCGAGCATTCAAATCAAGCGAACCGTTAATATCACTTACACACATCACACATCAAATCACACATCACACATCAAATGATGATGGCGTCTGTTTATTGTCTCAGTAAGGAATTAAGCAGTTAAGTTTGCTTGTTCTTGCCCAAATAAGGTCATGCTTTAAGAATTGTTGAAATGTATAAGAAATAAAACGTTTTAGTCATTTTAGACTTTAAATTGCAATACTTTGATTCTTAAGTTCGGCTTTTACGTTGAACAATATTTCATACTGTGATTTATTATTGTGTAGTCTTTCTATGACCGAGGACGTTGATACTGGCGTTACGAAAAGCGAGACGGCTGTGTGAGTTTATACTAGCCCGGGTTGTATCTTGCTAAACTCAATGTAATCTATCAAAATGATTTTTCATCCAGAATGATCGCACTAAAGGTACTACTGGTGCTCGCGTTTGTACAAGAAACTAATTCATGCTGGTGGTTTTGGCGGTGCAATTGTCAAGTCGGCTCCTGGTCATCGTGGTCAAGCTGTTCTAGCGATTGTAACGGCCATCAAAGAAGATACCGGCCTAAAACAAGACATGAAAGAAATGGGGGCAATTGCCCTCACAGTACAACAGAGAGTCGACCATGCAACACGGGAAGATGCCGTAATGGATACTGTAGATATGGCACTTGTCAATGTCAGATGGGCTGGAAGGGCACATATTGTGATGTGGGTGAGTTTGAAATTTCAGTGTTATTAGGATTAAAGGACAGTAAAGCTTTAGCTGACATTATAGGTAGCCAAAGCTAAGTTCATGTGGTGTCATATTGTAAGAAAATGTATGGTGATACTTTCCAAAAAAACCTCAATAACATCGTGAAAATGTGAGGAGTAAAGAAATCTTATCTGACCTTTGAAAAGTAGAACCTCTTTGGCCCTGTGTACTTAGATTTTGGATAAAGCCAGATTTAACGCCAGTTTCATTCAATTTGCCCGTTAGTAGATATGAAATGACAGTTCTGCATCCGGTGCCACCGGTGCGAACCGGTGCTCTCCCCCAGACCCTACTTTCCGGGCCGGTAACAACGGTGACGTATTCTGAATGAGGTACCATTGAGGTAACATTGAGGTACCCCCCCCCCCCTCCCCCTCAGGGTCTTTACAGAGATGACGTTATAGCTATTCTTATGTTTTTAGTTGACTGGATTGCACCACATCCTATATTTTACGTCAAAGTTTGATCCTAATAAAATGTTCTGATCTAATCATTCATAAATGTAGTTTTTCTGTCACAAAGCCTATTGTTAAAGGATTAGACTCTTTTTACTTTATGCTTTTGTTTCACCCTAATTGAGTTCTACGAAACAGTAATGATGAAAAGGTAAGTTATACACCGTGAAAAGATGAAAAAACTTACTGACGTTTCGGACGCTAGTCCTTCGTCGGAGTAAAAGAGAAAGAAGTGGTAGAAAGGAGTGTATATATGATAGAATAAGACAAAAGAAACCAATGAGAGCAAGGTAGGCAAGGAAACAAAAACAAACAATCAAAAGACAAAAGAAAAGGTTAGTTGAAAATAAAGCGTTCATTAATCCCGTTGGGACTAAGAGTGCCCAATAGGTGAATAAGCCGCATTTCTTTGGTCTTGCGACAATCATTGTTGCCGTTAAGCAAAGAAAGACCGAAAACAATGAAGTCAGAAAGAGAATGGTTAGCTAGATTAAAATGGCGGGAAACTGGTTTGGTGGGATCGTTATTGCGAATATCATAAAGATGATTGCAAATGCGATCACCAAGACGGCGGCCAGTCTCGCCCACATACAAAAGATTACAGCGGGTACATTTAATACAATATACAACATTAGAAGTGGTACAAACAAAATGGTCAGTGATTTTAACAGTTGATTTAGGACCGACAACAGAAGTGTGAGAGACTATGTGAGGACAAGTATAACAACGTTTACGAGAACAGCGAAAAGTACCAGGTTTGATCGTAATCTCCGTTCTTTCTTGGTCAAGGGAGTTCTTCCCTCTAACAAAGAACCTGGTACTTTTCGCTGTTCTCGTAAACGTTGTTATACTTGTCCTCACATAGTCTCTCACACTTCTGTTGTCGGTCCTAAATCAACTGTTAAAATCACTGACCATTTTGTTTGTACCACTTCTAATGTTGTATATTGTATTAAATGTACCCGCTGTAATCTTTTGTATGTGGGCGAGACTGGCCGCCGTCTTGGTGATCGCATTTGCAATCATCTTTATGATATTCGCAATAACGATCCCACCAAACCAGTTTCCCGCCATTTTAATCTAGCTAACCATTCTCTTTCTGACTTCATTGTTTTCGGTCTTTCTTTGCTTAACGGCAACAATGATTGTCGCAAGACCAAAGAAATGCGGCTTATTCACCTATTGGGCACTCTTAGTCCCAACGGGATTAATGAACGCTTTATTTTCAACTAACCTTTTCTTTTGTCTTTTGATTGTTTGTTTTTGTTTCCTTGCCTACCTTGCTCTCATTGGTTTCTTTTGTCTTATTCTATCATATATACACTCCTTTCTACCACTTCTTTCTCTTTTACTCCGACGAAGGACTAGCGTCCGAAACGTCAGTAAGTTTTTTCATCTTTTCACGGTGTATAACTTACCTTTTCATCATTACTGTTTCGTAGAACTCAATTAGGGTGAAACAAAAGCATAAAGTAAAAAGAGTCTAATCCTTTAACAATAGGCTTTGTGACAGAAAAACTACATTTATGAATGATTAGATCAGAACATTTTATTAGGATCAAACTTTGACGTAAAATATAGGATGTGGTGCAATCCAGTCAACTAAAAACATAAGAATAGCTATAACGTCATCTCTGTAAAGACCCTGAGGGGGAGGGGGGGGGGGGGGTACCTCAATGTTACCTCAATGGTACCTCATTCAGAATACGTCACCGTTGTTACCGGCCCGGAAAGTAGGGTCTGGGGGAGAGCACCGGTTCGCACCGGTGGCACCGGATGCAGAACTGTCATTTCATATCTACTCCCGTTGACTACAATGGTGATCACTCTGACTCTGCTTTTTAAATCAACTAACTATTTTGTGTTTGTGTTACCTTCCTTTAATATTGTTTATCCCGATTTTTTTCCTCCCAACTAGCCTCGGATAAGGACTCAAAACCGTTGGCCCTGTCTCCCAACCCTTCCTAACCTGCAGTAAAATGGGAGACATAAAAGAACCTGTTGAATTATTCGTCAAGAGTAGGGGATTGTCTCCCGGTTCAACAGCCTATCCCAATCTGGAGGCATAACACTAATGTACTAACAATTCACACACATGTTTGTAAGCTGCACGGCTGCTCCTAGCACCTTAATATGCAGCCCGTAAAGACCTCCTCTGATCTTGTAAAGCGCCATTGAGCTGCTGGAAATGGCGCTATATAAATTCAGCCCTTTACCTTTTTTACATAAACCTGTATTGGCGGATAAAAATCGCAATAAATATTTTATTCTGGTATAATAGTGGTTGTTTTCGTTGATTTGTTTTTATCATCCATCTTTTATCATCCGTAAAAGGAATAGTTTTGTATTTCAGAGGTCGACGGGTGTGTAAATGCACCCTGTCAGCATATCTGTACCAATGCCGCCCATGGTAGCTACACATGTCAGTGCCGTACTTGCTACACTAAAGTTGGTACGCGTTGTGATCTACGACAGTGCAAGATTGGAGGTAGTTGCTATCCCTTTGGTACAACGAACCCTAGCAACGCATGCCAGGTAAAATATTCATCTTATCGTAGTTGAGCACGCCACCCCAACAAACCAGCGGTATTGTGATGAGCGTAGCATCAAAACGAGACTATCGGGTGAAGTGTTTCAGTAACGAAAACTGGACGGCACCGATTACCACAGGTATTGGATGATCCAAAGGATTCACGAACCAGTGTTGTTGGAGAACCAATTTTGGTTTTGACTTAATTTTTGTTTTGAATTAAAAGTCCATTACTACCTGCTCCAGTTGGCCGCCTGTAAATCAGTCATATATTAAATAGAGGATTTTAGTGGCCGCACGGAGATACCGATTATAATTTCTAATTTGCTCCGCAAGGTTTCAATTCCATATTTTCTTCTAGGAATGTAATAGTAACAACCCCCACCAATGGACAATTAACAACAACCTTCCCTGCAGTGACAACAGCGTCAAGACGAAAGATGATCGTTGTGTTAGCGGTGCATGTCGTGGTACACCTTACTTATGCCTGCCGTGTGAAACCAATGATGGTCGAGGTTGTCCTTTGAAGAATGGTCACTGTGTCATTCAGCAAAATGGGACGAGGAATTGCTTTGCAAATCAACAGCTGAAGCCCGGGAATCCTTGTTACGTAAGTTTTTTTGTGTGTGATAAATATTAAAGCAACTCCTTTTTGTAGCACTTTTCAGGTTTTTAGAGTGAACAATTTAAAAAAGCATTGACAACTATGCAGTATTGTTCTTAGCTTTATGCACCTATAACTCTTGTTTGAAACATTATGGTTTCGGACATCCTAAAGTGTATGAGGTAGATCGAAGGAGAAATTTACATATGTGTGTCGCTATACAGCAATCGCTGACTACATGGCTATAGCTATACTCTTATCCTTGTACTGACTTTTCTTTCAGTGGTGTTACCAGTCCAATAGCGTTATAAATTGGACACCCCAAAATGGTCTTAATTGTAACGATGGTGATAAATGTACCCATTCGGACAAATGTTACGATGGCATTTGTGCTGGAAAACCTTTTATGTGTGATCCTGTCTGTCAGTCATGCAATGGCCGTGGATGTAGCCAAAAACAGGGCTACGGTTTTGTCCGTGGAAACTGCACCTGTAAAATTTTCGGTGAGTTTCTACATTCTTCTCTATAGAAAATACTTCATGTGACACAAGTGAGTCACCAATATTTGTAAAATTAGATTTTGACTCACGGACACTATGTACGAGTATACGTGAGTGCATGCTATATACGAAGAACAAGTAACAGTGGTCTATAGTACTGCTTTACGTTCTATGTCATAGAAAACCATATATGACCGGCGGACTTACAAAACCCTTACTGTTGATTCTTGCAGTCTTCTAACAATTTTTATTTTTGCCACTTATAGCAGCCATTATAGCGTATAAATTCACTCCATGACTCGCTCGTTTGTGATTAGGCACATCTCCATTTACTTTTTTTCTTTGCCGTATGGATATATGCACGCCTCCTTTACTTGAACACCAAATTGAGATCTGGCTCCCCCTCGCCCATAGTTGGTAAGGCATTTTCCAATTTGCGTTTTTGTAAATATTTGTATAGGGAAGGACTACTTTCACCAACAGTTAAATCCTGCAAATCAGTGCGAATGGTGTGATCTTTATAGCACCTCTTTGGGAAAATGGACCAGCCGTCCAGCTTTACCTTGTGACGATGGTGACCCATGCACAAAAAAGGATAAATGTACAAAAGGAAAATGTACTGGTGAAAAATATAACTGTTCATCTGTACAAAAGACTGTGTTGAAGAAACCGTATGTTTAGGAGATGGAAGGTGTAAAGACATCATGAAACACACAAGTACGATATGCAGAGCAGCCAATGACAGTTGCGACAAACCTGAAAGGTAGCGAAAACTTCGTTAGATAATCATCAATACTGGTAACAATTTCTATAAATCTGATTCGAGCGCTTTTATTTCGGAAACAAATGAATAAACGAACGAATGGACAAAGGAACGACTGAATGATTGAATGAATTGATGAATGGATGGATGGATGGATGGATGGTGATGGATAGATGGATGGACGGATGGGTTAATGAATGAAGAGAGGTCAGGTGATCTTAGGAAAAACGATTAGCCAATCAAAATGCGAATTATTTTTTGGAAAAAGAATCAACCCCATGCTTCTTTGTGCGTCCAATCCTTGTCGTGAGAAAGGTAAAAACAATACGGGTGACAAGGAAAATGCAACATTCCATGTAATTTAGCTTACATTTTAAGGCTTGAAATGTTTCTGCTTTGAAAAATATGTTGTTTAGATGAGACTAGAGATCTTAATCGTTCAGGTTTATGGTTTTTTTTTTTGTTTTTTTTAATAGACCATTAATCGCTGTTGAAGAAGCTGGCGAAAAACGTTCCCAATTTCCACAGCTCCACATCTTTCTCTGCTCTTGGACGGTCCTTGGCAATCTCATGTTTTTTATTGAGAGTGTCTTGTTTTCAACAACAAAAGTTTTATTTGCGAGAAATATTTACCTTTTTTCCAAAATGGCAGCAACGAAACTTAATTGAATTGAGCGTGCGGTGATTGATGGGATTGATTGTTCCTCCATCATGGGAATCATGCTTTGCGCGCCAATTGAGACGATCACCTGGTGGATGGATGGGTGGGTGAAATTTGGTAGATAAACATATTGGATTTTTTGTTATTAATTTAAGATAAATATCAAAAAAGCTCTTATTTGCCCCTTGGTCTATGTAAATGCGTCGAAGTAACGCTTTTCACGAACATGAAGCTAAAATCATGATAGCAATAGCAGCACTCTATTTTGAAGGTTACTAAACTAACTGATATACAATGATTCCAGATGCAATGGTCAACTTGGTTCATGCCCTGCAGCGGTTACAGATCCCATAACAATTACAACTGGCACAGTTGACTTTCAGAACTCAGCTTACACTTCCTCTGCCTCGTACCAACACAACACCAATGTCCTCTACTTTAAAGTCAGTGGTTTCAGCATCAGCTGCGGACGTATGACATTCAAATGGTATTTACTAGACGGTTCATCTGCTTGCAATACTGCCACAAGCACCAAAGGACAGCTATCAAATACCAACATAAAGCAGTCAATTACTGGGCTGACTCTCCAAGATACTAAAACCTACAAGCTAGCGATACAAGCAGTGGACATGAGAGGAGGCACACGACCATTAGTATGTACCAGTGCTATAACCATAGACACCTCTGTCCCACAAAATGGCTGGGTACGAGATGGTTCTACAGCAGATATCGACTACCAGTCTACTAAAACCATAACAGCAAACTGGGGAGGGTTTACAACTAGGAACGGTGTCCAAAAATACGAATGGAAAGTCAGTTATGTTGCTTTTGGTAGTAGTAACACGGTGGAACTTCTATCCTTGACAAGTACAGGAGTAAGTACCAGTGCCTCCAAGGTCTTTAGTAATATTGCTGATGGATCAAGAATCAAAGTGCTTGTTAGAGCGTATACCAAGGCAGGTCTTTATAGTGAACGCACAAGTGACGGAGTAGTTGTGGATTTGTCTAAGCCAATAGCAGCAAGAGTTTACGATGGTTCTCAAACAGGTGTTGATGTTAAGTATGCTAAATGGACCAACACATTCAGTGTTAACTGGGCTTCCTTTACAGACCCTCACAGTGGAATGTTGTACTATGAATGGGCTGTTAAACGAGATGGAGCTGGTCTGATAACAGCTTACACGAAAACTGCATTGAACAGCTCTAGTTCAGCTTCTGGACTCGATTTGGTTTCAGGAGAACGTTATTGTGCTGTTGTGAAAGGTTACAATAAGGCTAAACTGTTTATTGAATCATCTTCGAACTGCGTTCTGATAGATCGTGATCCTCCTCGTGCAGGAAGTGTAAACGATGGCGATGCAAATGACATCCAGCATCAGTCCAATGGTACAACTGTATCAGTTAACTGGAATGGCTTTAGTGACGGCAGCAAAGGTAGTGGTATTGTAGGATATCAGTACAAGATCACTGACAGTAGGAATAATGATGTCATAGGATGGACTTCAGTTGGAATGAAAACATCAATAAGCCATAGTGGACTCTCCCTTATAAGTGGAGTAAAGTACTTTGTTACTGTCAAAGCAGTTGACGCTGTTGGCCTAGCAACAGAAGTAAAGAGTAGTGGAGTCATAGTGGATACAACACGACCTGTGTTTACAGGCGAGGTGACGGTTAGAGGAGTCAAAGACTTCATCAATTCAACTGCGTGTGTGTATGTATCAAGTAAAACTAATCTACAAGTAACTTGGAACGGGTTTTCGGATGGTTCTAGTGAGCTGGATCACTACGAATGGGCAGTCATTCCAGCATCAAGAAATGTTACTGCTAGAGATTTTAGACAAGTGTCCGGATCAGGTTTGACCACGCATGCATCGTTCTCAGGTCTCACCATGGCAGATGGAAGTACGTATCGTGTGGTAATACGTGCCTACAACCGTGTTTTCATTTATAAAGATGCTTCTTCTGTTCTTGTCATCCCCGATTCTTCCCCGCCACAAGTTGGAGTTGTATCTGATGGTTCAAATGCTGGCTCAGATTTTGATTACCAAGCAAGTCTTGCATATGTCAAAGCAGCATGGACAGCATTCAAAGAACCTCACACTGGCGTCAGACAATATTACTATGCTGTTGGTAGCTGTATCCAAGGCAACTATCACGTGACGGACAATGTGTTCATTAAGGCGACGCCAGCATCATCTACGTCATTCTTTCTTCAAAACCTTAATCTAGTCAACGGCCAGCGATACTGCACCAAAGTCAAAGCACAGAACATGGCTGGACTCTTCAGCAAAGAGGTTTCTTCTGATGGCTTTATGGTTGATGTTACAGTTCCTGTTACTCGTGAAGCACGGGTGATCGATGGTGTGACACAGACAGATATTGATTATCAGAGTAACGTGACAGAGATGTCAGCAAGTTGGGAAGGTGTAAGTGATCCTGAATCAGGTATCAATTACTATGAATATGGCATCAGTAGGAACCGCGCTGGCGCTCCCGATGTTGCACCTTTCAAGAATAATGGCTTACAGACAAATGCTCGTGCGACTGGGCTGTTCTTACACGAAGATGTCTACTATTTCATAGTTTGCGCAGTCAACAACGCTGGTTTAAGAAACTGTTTAAGATCGGATGGTGTTTTTATCGACACTACACCACCAAGCAAGGGAATCGTCAACGATGGTGTCCTCGAACCAGATCTAAAATATCAGTCCTCGTTGACCAGCATGGCTGCAAACTGGGAAGGGATATGGGATTTAGAAAGTCAGATAGAGAGATTTGAATGGGCCATCAAAGACAACGGCAGTGGTAATCTTGCACTTCCTTTTACTGATGTGGGTCTTGCTACACATGTTAAAAACGACAACCCTCTTACGCTGATAAACGGACGAACCTATCAAGTACACTTGAAGATCTATAATCATGCTGGAGCTGTAAGACAAGTCACCTCAGATGGTGTCACTGTCGATAACACTTCTCCACAGCCAAGTACAATATATCCAGGACTGCCTGGAGATAGCAAGTGGAATTACAACTGGATTGACAAAGTCTTTTATACCTCAAGTACTTCAGTTATATCTGCATATTGGAAAGCATTTTATGAGCCTGAGAGCGAGATCTGGTACTACAAATGGGCTATCGGAACCTCTAAGTGTGGAACGCAGATTCAGCCACTTATCAACATTGGGAGATCCTTAAACGCCAGTGTTTCTACAGCAGATCTTAATGTCAGATATGGAATAAAGTATTATATTACTGTAACAGCACGTAATAGGGCAAAGCTAGTATCTGGTAGCTGCTCTGAGGCTTTTCTTTTAGATAAAACTCCGCCTATTCTTGGTTCAGTTAAAGTTGGTAATCCTAAGAAACATCAGAAATACTTTGGGTCAAAATCGATTGACATTTTTTGGAAGGACTTTGTAGATCATGAAAGCGGAATCAGTTTTTGTGAAATATATGTCAATTCTTTGAACGAGTCAGTGAGACTTTTCATTTACAAGTCAGAAAATTCATCTGGGAGGATTTCTGTGACTCATGATATATTTTCGAATGGGCATGTGTATAAAGTGGATGTCAAATGCTACAACAAAGCACAGCTGTTCGCAACACAGTCATCTGAACCATTCATTATTGATTTGTCACCGCCTATTTCTAAGGGACCTGTGCTTATTGGGATATCCCGCAACGACAGCATTCAGTATCAAGCGGACATTACATCAGTAACAATAAACTGGCCGTCTTTTGAAGACAAGGAAAGCCCTATGAAAGGATATTGGATTACTATGGGAACAAAGCCGTTAGATGATGACGTCATACCTAAAACGAGTGTTGGTAAAACAAACCAAGCTGTGAGAAACAATTTACATCTCATACATGGCAAGATATACTACGTTGCTGTTTATGGAGTGAATTTTGTTGGTCTAAATTCAACAGTTCAAGCTCTCCCATTGCTAATTGATGTCAGCCCACCTGTAGCATCCAGCGGAAGTGTCATAGATGGTAATGGTAAAGAAGAAAAAGATTTTTTTAATCCACAAGAGCCAATCAGTGCACACTGGGAAGGCATACACGATCCCGAAAGTGGAATCCTGAGTAGTCACTTCTGCATTGGCACAAGGCCATTTGGATGTCAAATCCAAATACCAACAGACTTAGCGAGGAAAACATACTTTGTTTGCGATGATTGTAAAGTCAATCCGAGAGAACGTGTTTACGTGACAGTTGAAGTTACAAATGGCGCTGGATTATCAGTAACCAAAGCGTCAAATGGGATGTTACTAGATTCTACTCCGCCAATAATAAGTGATGTAATGGATGGTAACGACGTTTATTTTACTGACGTTGATACAGCATTAGAGACCTGGGACGTCTCTGCATGGTGGAAAGGAGTAGAAGACATGGAAAGTGGTATTACAAAATGCATGTGGCAGATCGTGGATGAGAAAAACAACGACTTTTTTTCACTTAACATGACTTCGTATTCCAAACTTGGAATGAAGCAGGTTCTAACTGCTAATCGATCATATAATTCTTTACCTTTCAAGAAAAACATTGTCTACTACAACAAGATCGTATGTAGCAATGGTGCAAGACTAAATGCTGTGTCTCGTTCTGATGGATTCCGTGTCGCTCCTGAGTGGCCCATACCTGCTTCTGTTCGGGACGGGTATGCGAAGAAAAAAGATCTTTATTACATTACGAGTACGAAAGACGTTGGGGCAAACTGGGACGCCTTCAGAGCTGATCAACGCGACCCTGTCATCGAATACTTGTGGGCGATAGGAACAACGCCTGGTAGTGAAGATGTGATGAAGTACAAGAGTGCAGGATTGAGTCTACACGATAAGGTAACCTTGGCAGCTGATGAACCTGACCTTGACGTACTAAATACTGGACAGAAGTATTACATCACAGTCAAAGCAGTATCTGCTAGTGGAATGACCTCAACTCGATCATCTAATGGTTTTACTGTAGACATTACACCACCAGTCAAATCAGATGCTGCCGTCACATTCGTTGTTTCTGACCAATCAGCAGGCAAGGTCGATCTGCGCATTGATTGGTCAGGTATTAGTGACAACGAGAGTGACATAATGGATTCGGAATACTGTGTTGGAACAACACCTGGTAACTGTTTAACAGATAAGTATTCTGCTGGAGATGAAACTATAGCGGTACTGTCGTCATTTACACCAATTTCATTAGCCAATTACTACGCTTTGGTGATCGTGCGAAACAAGGCAGGTCTTGCTTCAGTCTTGACGTCGAGGAAAATAATCATAGATACATCACCTCCGTCACGTGGTCAAGTGATTGACGGTACTGGACGTGATGTAGATTTCATGAACGTAACAAACACTATGTCCTCTCAGTGGGCCGGGTTTGAAGACAGGGATACTAATGTCAAGAACTGCAAGTGGAAGCTGATACAGCAATCTGTTTCAAGTGATGGGTCTTATTTCGGTAATGACAGTATAGTGTTTGAAGAAACAGTCAGCTCACGAGGAAGTAAAACTCGTCATGGATTAAGCCTCAGTCCTGGATCTCGGTACCTGAACCAGATCACCTGTGCTAATCGAGACGGTTTTACTGTTACATCGGTGTCCAATGGTGTCATTATTGATGTTACTCCACCCACATCAGGAACTGTAGTTGATGGAGAAGATTTCTCCAACGACATTGATTTCATGTCTGGAGTCACTGAAGTCAAAACAATATGGCGTGGATTCAAGGATGACGAAAGTGGTATTATGGGATATCGATGGGCATTAGGAACCTCTCCTGGGAAAGATGACGTCATTGGATTCCGTGACGTAGGCAAGCAAAGACAAGGGTTTGCAGCAAATGTTAGTCTCTCTCCCATTGGTGCATATTATGTTACTGTAGAAGCAAATAATCAAGCAGGGATGACGTCACAGGGATGGTCTGATGGGTTCGTGGTCGACGTCACTCCACCTGAAATTTTGCAGGTAAATTTTGTTTTGGAATTTATTTTTTGTGTTATCAGTTTAAGAAACACTTTGATTTTATCTTTTTCTTTTCTTTAGCTCACACGTGGTAGCAAGGCTTGGATTGGCCCTGACGATAGGATCTCTGCAACCTGGCAGTCACGTGATCCGGAGACCTCGGTTAAGAACACTGAATACTGTTTTGGTACCACCCCCAACGGATGTCAAATCCAACCAATGAAATCACTTAATAGAAACAGTACACAAGTCACGTGTACTGAGTGCAAGTTGAGTCACTCAGTCAAATATTACGTGACGATAAGAGTATGGAATCAAGCTGGGCTCTATTCTATCGACACAACAGAGGGAGTGCAGGCTGACTTGACCCCACCCCTCCCCGGACAGGTTATACCTCGTGATGACATTATCCCCTGTGTACAGAACTGTTCTTTATCAACCAACTCCAGTGGCTTCATTGACCCAGAAAGTGGTTTAGATATTTGTCAGTTTGCGATACGTACGAACAGCTCCCAGTATGTCGTACCCTTTACTAACTTCACTCAGCTTACATACGTCCAAGCCAGTGGTCTTACTCTCATGCCAGGTCAGCGGTACTACACTATTGTAAGATGCGTTAATAATGTTGGGCTTTCTACAAACGCAACCTCTGATGGTGTCCTGGTCGATGTGACTCCACCGAACAAGGTAACGGATTGAACATTTACAGTAATGATCAATGATTAACTGAGTGGAGTGTGCAGTTTGGGGTACTGGCTCGGTGTACGAGGCTAATAGAATTAATAACGAAAAAACTTACAGTCTATTTTCATTTCCTCAGGGTGTAGTGATCGTCAGTCCTGACCGAACACACGATGTCTACGGTATTCATTCCAGTTGTCATCTTTACAACTCAACAATGCGCATTCATTGGTCAGGGTTTTATGACACCGAGTCCAGCATTACTGGCTTCCGAGTCGCTGCCGGCAGACAAGCAAATGTTACTAACATTCTCTCATTTATTGATGTTGGTATAACAACAAGCTTTTTCCTAGACATCGGACCAAGTGAAGGTTTATTTTCTGGTGACATTGTCTATATCTTTGTTGAGGCTCGTAATGCTGCAGGCCTAACAACGCGGGCTGTGTCATCACCTACGAGGCTTGTGGCAGTCGACAACGAACAATATTCACAAGAAGGAGACTTCTTCTGCTTGGATGTCTAATTCTTTATTCAAAGGCAAACGAAGAATTCCTTCAGTTACGAGTTTCTTGGGACCGTGTATTCATGAGTAATTGGCCACTTTTAAAACGAGTGAAGGACTGGGAACGAGTATATAGAAGGTATTAATATGAATTAATCTTATTAAAAAATATTTCCATGACGAGAAAGAGCACATCAAAACTAACAGGTTTCTGCAGTTTGGCTTCGAGTGGCTAAATAACAGCTAAATTATAAGCAATTTTTTGAGAGGTTTGGGAGGTTGCTACAGAAAAGGGATGAAATCCAAAATCTTGGAATTCCAGAAATTTACTAATTTCGATTTAACTAGATTAATTCTAAAGACTCGTTCCTAGTCCTAAACTATTTTCTAAAGTGGACAATATACATGCGCATCAGCATGTTGATATATAATAACAAAAGTTTCTCATTATTCACCAGATTTAGACCTCCATTTATTAGTTTTGTTTTGGCCAGCATATTAACTTGTAAAACGCACTCGAACAGCAAAGAGTGTAGATACAACGATAATTACTGTTTCGCAAATTTTTGTTCTTTAATTTATCGCTTTTATTATAAACTACAAGGTAGTAGGAGTACAGTTGACTAGTAGGAAATGGTTAAACTCGCAATGACTAGACAGAGGCATTACTTTTGGAACTTGACACACGAATCAGATGCATACAGCGTGGACTAGCGTGGGTATAAACAAAACGACATAAGAGGAACGACAAACAAAAGATGTTTGCACTCAAGCTACACCACATTTCACTATGTTCGCTTAGTTATCAGAAAAGGTCTATTTGTCAGTCAATCGGAAGAGGTTACATTTTGCATCTTATTATTATACTCACAGTGGGGCCCTTGTAATTGTTCTAAAGATATATTGCAAAAGTCGCACACACTTTCGAAAGAGCGACGAGTATACTCTTGTTGGCATTTTCTATTTCAGACCACGTGTTATTCCCTAGAGTATCGTTTCTTTGTTTAACGGCTGTGCATGAGAAGGATCTGAATCTTATTTTCAGAAGAATGACACGTTGTCTGAAATGGGAGGTCTATTTCTCTATTTGCTCTTGCATTTGATAGAGGCATGCGTCACCTTTTGTGTTAACTCTACATAGACCAAAATAAAATTACTGATCACTAATCCTAGCATTATCCTAGCATTATAGATATATGTACATAAAATCTGCGAAAGTCTTATGTTTGAATGCACGAGGAGTCTATCAGGTGCGTTATAACAGGTAATCATTCAGTGGTCAACAAAACCGATCGAGCAAAGCCGGAGAGCAACAGAGACAAGAGACACCAGAAACGTTTAAGTAGATACGAATGAAAAAGCGTCTGCAAAAGCGTGGGATTCAGAATGTTTTTCAACCATTTAAGAGCGTTTTAGTGCAAAACGAAACGTGCGCTTCATTGAATATGCAAAATCATTGGTGAGTAAGCACTTTTCAGCACATTTAGCTAGTTTTATCGGCAGCATATGCGAAGCGTTTTGGGGTCATTAGTAGAAAACACTTGACTGAGTTAATAAAGTCAAGTTGCAAGAATTAGTTTAAGATCTTAAAAAGTGAACGTTTTGGCATTTTGTCAAGCGCATTGTGCATATTCCACTTGATTAGCACTCGAATATGAATATGCGCAGATGCTTTTCAGCTAGCGTTACGTAACTAGCATTGGTTATTGCGGTAATTTAAAAACAAGAAAAAAAGAAATTAAAAAAAAAACGTGTACACTAAGAGCATACGGTAATTAAGACTTTCAAACACTTATTGTGTTTAAAAAAGTCTACGCAGAGTCTAAATTACCCTCAAATATGAATAAATATATAGATGACAAAAACGACGGAGTAATTTGGTTTATTGTAATCCATAACACCTGTCATGTTTCTATCGATAGTTATGGCTCACTTAGCTGTTGGTCTGGCTACGTATATATGAATGTCCACGTATTAGCATACAAAATGAACGTATAATATCATATATAATCTTCTTTGAAAGAAAAACTGATATGCAAAGTGTCTCTCTCTTTCAAGGCTGTCACTACGACTTGGAACTCCTATAAAATGAGAGCAGATAAACAGAAATCTTTATTTTAGTAGGTAAGGCGAACCTTTCTTTTATTATAACAATGATAATTTGAAACGTTGCTAAGAGTTTGATATCCAAAATACATTAGAATCCCTTTCGTAAAATAAATCTTTTGAAAATTTCTTTATTTAGGTTCTGTTTCGTATGGATTTTAGAATTACACGAGTAGAAACTGCCCTCTATGCGAACTTTCCCTACTTTAAAGTTATTTATCTGCTTGTTATCCAAACAAAAGGCTAAACATTATATTCTTCAAGTTTGCTAGGCCTTTGTATGTTTGAGTTCCGTTTTATTATTGTTAAACTTAAACACGCCTAAAGCTTTAAAATAGACAAACTGTAAACAACATTGATTCATCTTAACTACTAAGTATTTATTTAAATATGGAATGAAAAATTATCATGCTTTATTTTCTGTTTTCCCGATTTTTTTCCCCAACCAACGTTTTAAGAAATAATGAATGTTTTGTTCTCCAAAGCCTTGTGTTTGCTATTAGTGTTGCAGTGTTACTCTAATAATAATAATAATAATAATAATAATAATAATAATAATAATAATAATAATAATAATAATAATAATAAGGCTCGCCGAACTAATTGCCAACAAGAAAGGAGAAGATTATGCCACCACTGTATCCTGGATACGAGCAAAGGTTTCTTTCTCCCTTTTGAGATCAGCTCTTATATGCCTTAGGGGCTCAAGAACCACAAGAAGAGTATTTAGGAACATAAAGGATATAGACTTGGATGTTGAGACTGCAAATGCGGCAATTAACTAAATACTTAACATATATATATATAAATGTTTGCCATTATTTTTTTTTTTAACATATACTATTAGGATTAATTTTTACTAAATAGATTTTATGGTTATACATTAGTAGATATATTTTTATTATAGTATATTTTATTATAGTTTTTCTTTTTCTCTTTTTTATATATTATTATTATTATAAATAGATATATTTTTTATTGTAGGATATGTGAAGAGATAATCTATACGTCGTATATATCTATATAGATACCAAATACGATGTTTTTTTCTTAGTGAGAAATTTAATTAAATCATAATTATTAAAAAAAATATATATATATATTATAATAATAATGATAATAATAATAATAATAATGACTTTATTGATATAAACTCATTTCATGCAAATCCATTAGTTCATAATGAGGCCATAAGAAAACATATAAAAGAGATAAAATATGATAAAGTTTACAAAAAATATGAAATCTATACAATAGAAGACAAAAAAGAGTCAAAATGTTCTATTTGGTTTAAATTACAACTGAAACGAGTAAATAAACGGAAATCCTCAATCCAAAACTTGTTGATTATTTCTGATATCTCCATTGCGAAAAAGAAAGCAGGTTAAACATGTTTAAAAAAGTTGGCTGGTTCTGAGTTGCACTGAGTATTTTCAAAGGTAATTTACTCATATTTTTTTTCAGAATCGCAACATTTTTTTGTCGTATATAACAAAAACTTAAAGCAAACAATTTGGACATTTTTCAAATTACCTCGTAGCCGTTTTCAGCTGAAATTTTCATTTTATATCTTTAGTTTGATTGCTATTGATTGAAACCTGACGTTTGATGATGTAATTTACTCATATTTTTTCAGAATCGCAACATTTTTTTGTTGTATATAGCAAAAACTAAAAGCAAACAATTTGGACATTTTTCAAATTACCTCGTAGCCGTTTTCAGCTGAAATTTTCATTTTATATCTTTAGTTTGATTGCTATTGATTGAAACCTGACGTTAAAATGATGTTATCGTCACTATGGTAACGTTATTTTTTAATGTTGAATTTAATCAACTATCAGTTTGAAAAGACTCACTGGAAAAACCGTCAGATAGACCTGTTTTCCCATTAATCACATCTCATTAATTCCCTAGAGTGTCATTTCTTTGTTTAACAGTTGCACATGGGAAGATGCATGAATATGGATACAACTCAAATCATGTATCCGAAGAGAATGACACGTGATGTGAAATAATGGGAAAACATTGCACCACGACTAATAATTTCTATTACAAATGGAAAATGAAATCTAGAATGAATGGAATATGGAAAAGAAACGATAAGAAAAAGAAAAGTGTAAAGTTTAGCATTTTCATTTGACTTCACTGGACAACTAGTCTCCCCCACAGCCGCTTTCAGTGTCGTTGCGTGACGACACTGAAAGCGGCTGTGGGAGAGACTACTGGACAACGTGACTGTGCGTCACCCGCTTTAACACAGGGATCCCAATATTCATAGGAGCTCTAAAATTAAATTAATTTTTCTAATGCTTTGACAAGGAAAGTGATAAAGTAGATAATAATAATTGCTTTTGAATTAGTTTCCATTTAAAAAACTAACCCCTAAAAAAATATTTTTTTAAATTGTTAAATTGTTATCTTTCTCAGTTTCTTTCACTTTTCCTTCATTCGTTCACTTTTATTTTGTGTATATTTTCCTCTACGTTTCACTTATCTATGTCTTTTTATCTATTAATTTTCACTTTTCTCAGTACTTGGTAACTTGGTAACTTGGTAGAGTGCATTTAGTTACACTGTTGAATAGTGAATAACTTATCTAATTTAGGTGATTTAGGCAACTATTCAACAGTTTGACTAAATTCTCTTTAATTCCAAAGATCCAAAGAAAAAATGGTATGAATAAAGAGAGAGAGAGAGAAAGAAAATTTTCATTTCTTAAGGCGCGATTACACATAGCATTTCTTTCTGCAACTCGTCACTAAACGGCGTTGCGACATAAGTTCTAGTAGCCTGCGTCACATCCGGAATTTTCTTCGTAAATACCGAAGAAAATTCCGGATGTGACGCAGGCTAAAGTTCTAGGAGCATTACAGTGTGTAACCTACAGCGCAATTTGAAAAAAAATGTTGCGAGACAAGTTGCAGCAATTGCTTGCTTGTCCGTTGCACCGTGTAAACACTCTTGCAACTTGTGTCGCAACGCTGTTGAGAGATAAGTTGCAGAGAAAATTGCTACGTGTTAAAAATGTTAGTAATTTATGGATGTGAAATCCATTTGTCAGAAAACAGTGACATCATTAGACAGCCTTCTTAATTTTACAAATTCACTTTATTTTATTACGGTATTCCAGCCTAGAAACGGATTGGCTTATAAAACAAAACAGCATATATCTATAATTATCGCAATAATAATGGCATATATAAATTAACATTAACATTACAATGCCTTATTTGATGGTAAATTCTTTCATAGGATGTGTGTAACCGTTCATCGTTCATCGTTTTACTCTGACCGACTGCCTGACGGGTTAGATCTAGAAATCTGATACCCAGAAATGCCAGCACTATGCAAGGGACGCCAACACATCGACAGAGAAAAATCCAAGACATACCAAGTAAGTAGAATAGGAAGATTACAGCTAAGTCTCTTAAATTAACATAAAGACGAACCAGGCATGACTACAATAAACAAATATATATGTAGCTAAAAACATTTAAACGGATTAGTTAATATTTGAAGCTTCCTCATAGAGTTGTATTTAAAGAAGCTACTTCGTACAGAATAATGCTTTTTAGATTTCTTTAACCAGAAAAAAATGGATTAAGATTTCATAAAAGACTACCTGATCTAAAATTTGATGTTCTGTATGTCAAGTTTACGACAACGTTGCTGTAGCAACTGACGTGACTCAAAATTCACAGCAAAACTTGTGAATGCAATTGTAGCTTTACTAGTATTAGCCAGTTCAATCTTTCTAAGTTGTAAAATTGTTTTTACTACGCCATAGAATGCATGCCAAGTGAGTTTAGGGATGCGAAGGGGTAACAGACACTGAAATATTGTTAGGGATGAAGGATAGCAACTGAATAAATTTTAGGATAAGGGATACTAAACTGGTTAATCATTGTAAGTCATAAATAAGTCATGTTCCGGTGAAAAATGAAATTAAGCAATTAAAGGAAATGATCTTGGTAATTTAAGAGATGAAAGATAACTGTTCTGATAATATCGAAATACGACTTTACCCCCTCCCCCAGAAAGGATCTCAATACAAACCAGTCGTCACCATAGGAACGTGGGTCACCATAGAAACGTTGGTCTCGGCAATTCACAACGTGCGTTGTATATCTCTAAATCATAGTCATCAATCTCAGTCGTATTCGTCACTGTAGCTGTTCATTTTGATAGAATTTGACCACTGTTAACTGATCAATAAAAAATCTATGTTTTGTCTTGGGGAAAATATAAACTTATTTAATCGGCTATAATAATTCAGACTTTCGGCCATAAATAATGCATATAGTTATTGCTACAATTAGTGACCTTTTATAGATATGAATCATGGATATATCAAGTAATCAAGATGCCATAGAACGTTTGTCAGCTAATGGTTGAATGGCTAACTATAAGTGGAGGGAAGACTAAATATTTAATAATAATGAGAAATATAACTAAAATGGCTAGGTTAATATCCATGCGGAAGGATAATTTTGTGAGTGCATTACAGTGCACTAGGGTTTTATCTGGTGTTGGTATTACTGGAAAAATATATTTTCAATATTTAAGAAAGGAGAGGAGAAAACCGCGAATAGAAATTAAATTAACATGCAAAGAAAGAAAAAACAAGAGAAGCGAAGAGAAGAGAAGAGAAGAGAAGAAAAATTAAGATATGAAAAGTTCAAGAAAGAAAGGAAGAAAGAAAGAAAGAAAGAAAGAAAGAAAGAAAGAAAGAAAGAAAGAAAGAAAGAAAGAAAGAAAGAAAGAAAGAAAGAAAGAAAGAAAGAAAGAAAGAAAGAAAGAAAGAAAGAAAGAAAGAAAGAGAGAGAGAGAGAGAGAGAGAGAGAGAGAGAGAGAGAGAGAGAGAGAGAGAGAGAGAGTGAGTGAGTGATACTTTATTTATACTCGAAAAAAATTCTATCAATATAAAAATTGCTTTACAAGAATGTCGAGTTAAATAAGAATACAATTTAGACAGCTAAAAAAGTTTATGAGAGTCCAACAGAAGAAAGCTTTCTTTTAAATTCCCTTATACTTCTAGCTGAGCAGCAGTAAGGGGGACTCGCGGTCAATGTCGAAGATTTACGGGTTTTACAGGCGGTTTAAGGAAGGCGCCGGCCGCGGGAATAAGCCGCGCGCCGTGTCCTTACTGCTGCTGTGTTGGGAATCAAAGATAAGTGTTTATAAAAATGTACGATATATATACGATGCATGAATGTAAAGAGTTTGTGAATGACTTCTGTATAATTTGCCTAAGATCCAAAGTTAACATACCTAAGCCCAAGGGTTTCTGGTGTTGTGGTAAGAAAATGCAAATAGAAGACGACACGTCAGCGCAGTGTTACGAATGTGGTAAGAATATTCGTAATGCCGTACCAAATGCTACCAGAGAGCAGTATTACGCCAATGGAGGTCGTAAGAAAACGCCATATAAGAGAATAAAATACTTCAGGGACTGGATGAGTCATATCCAAGGTTTACATCCGGTATATTTAAGCGACGAAGTAAAGAAGAAAATCATAGACCATTTAGAAGAGCCAACCCCACAAAGCCTACGGAAAGCGTTGAAAAAATTAAAGCTAGGGAAATATTACAAAGCTATTCCCTATCTTTTGTCTGAAATTACCGGTAAGTCTATTCCTGAGGTTTCTGATATGACAAAAGCCGAGTGGATGTTTTGTCGGCTGAATAAGGATATTCCTTATTATCCTGACGTAATTTACGAAATATTTTACAAAATTGACCCCAACCACCCCCTGTTAGGATGGATTCCGAGGCGACAATAACATATTACGCGTAATTCATACGATGAATTTATATTACGCGTAATAATTTGCCAAATAAGGTTATGTAAATAATTCATATTACGCGTAATAATTCGCCAAATAATTCATATTACGCGTAATAATTCGCCAAATAATTCATATTACGCGTAATAATTCACTGAATTTATATTACGCGTAATTTCTAGACTGACGTTCGATATGTAAATAGAATCCCGTCACGCTCTTTTCAAAGCAGATGTTTACTGAGCAAGCTTTCTTTGAAGCTCTTCTTTCGCTTCTTGGTAGATCTTTTTGCGAGATTCCTCGGAAAGATCTTTTACGACTGTTTTTTTATTCCTTATGTCCGACTTTAATTTCTCGTATTTGTCTTCTTCGGCCAGAATAAGCGAGAATTCTACGTCGTCTATCTTTCTGTCACGCAGAGCCTTTGAGACAAGATCGGTAATTGTATTTACTTTAGCCCTTGACAGAGCTATTGTCGTGTCATGCTTGGATATTTTGCTTGACAACTGTTTCATAATACCCGTAGCAACAGCCGAGATAATACCACAGGCTGCCCCAACGCCGGCCAAAGGAACTCCAACGATTATTCCCGGCCCAGTAAGCGAAGTAGCAACGCCGGAGCCCGTTAACACAACAGATATAGACCCCAAAGTTATCGAAATCTTATGTAGCGTACTCCGGGCTCTGACGTACTTTTTTCGGACTTTTTCGTAGTGTTTTGCCTGCCCTTCCAAGTAAGCCAAGATTAAGTTCGCTTTATTCAGACGAAAGTTTTCGGCGTTTAGTTCGTTAGGTGTAGTATAGGGAACATCTGGGTACAACTGAGGTGCTGATGGTATAACATCCATTATATATACTAATGTACGACGCTTTTGGGAATGATATTGAGGAGCAGCCACATCATGACAACCGGGATTATGCCAACTGGAGGGCCTTTAGGAAGATGTTTCCGCATGCAGACCCTAGTAAGTTTGAGCGTAGACCCGATGGGATTTACTTTAAAGGCTCCAGAATGTACAGCAATGCGGACTTGGAGCCAAAGGCGACCGTTAAGCATAAAGAAAGGCAGCCTAATTTCCCGGAGAATTTATTACCGACAACAGAGGGTTACCCATTTTACGACAACAAAGGTGGAGCGGATGACTTTGCTAAGATGGTTACCTCCTTAGAAATCCCCGTGGGTCCTACGACTTTCAAGACAAAAGTCAGAGACATCTTTAGAGAAACTGCCATGAAACATAACTCAGGGAAAGAATCCAGAGAATGGTTATCAGGTCCCAACATGCGGTATTGGCCGCAGCAGTTAAACTTTGCTGTCTGGGCTGCTACTAAAGGATGTGGTATAGCCTCGGATATGTTCCATATTCCTTTCCTGCGATTTCATGTTGCTTTTACTATTCGTAGGATATTGTTTGAGTTAGGAGCGCCGCTTCCTAGTGACACTATCTTTAACCCGAAGGATAACAAATATGACAAAGTCGCATGGGAGCGATTAAGGAATGAGTTTAAGCTTACCAACCCCGATTTTCGTAACAAAGAGGGTACCGCCCATGGTTTAGGAGAGACTTACACCTATGCTTCGTATGTTGGTGCCAGCATAGAAACGCCGGGCATGGGGTATCCTAGCTCTTACGAATTCTTGGACTTAGGAGGCAGCGGAACGAAGGGTAATTTAATTTACTACATAGAAAGCAAAGAAAAGTATCCTTGGGCGCCTTTCTTTGCCGCAAAGGGCATTGGACTGAAAAACCTAGCAAGGATTAATCGAAGCATCGAAGCCTTTGTTTACTGCATTCTAGGGGCCCAGGTTAGCACTCGCAGCCCCATCGTAGATGCCTCCGGTGCGTCACAGGAAACGCAACAAGTATTCCTTGTCCTCTTCGAAAGCGCTGTTATCGAGAATGAGATCTCTAAGTCGGTGCAGAGATATCAACTTGCAGTGCAGCAGTCTAAAGTGCGACTGGATTACGCTTTGTCGCCTGGTTGTTGGTTGATGCCAAGTAATTTGGTTATCAACGCCAATTCCGTCGTGGGTTACAACAATAAGCTGCAGCGAGCTACCAAGGACATGAAGTTTGGGGTGAACGACGTGAACTCTGACACTCTTAGAAGCATCCCCCATTTCGTGGAGAAGCCTAAGAAGGAGCACGTAGAAAAGCCCGCACCAAAGAACGTAAAGAAGAAGGTCCTGCCTACGATACCCGAGGAATATGACCATAACTTACTAAAAGCTGGGCTAGCAGCTGCAGGCGTTGGTCTGAGTTATTATATATGGCGATGAACAACCCCTACGTAGCTGGAGTAGATTGCGTTTACACGACTTACACAGGCGAGAAAAAATACACCCAGACATCTTGGGTTGATGTCACGGGCATGTCCGTGAATTTGAACTACTCGGGAAAGAAGTTAATCCTTTGTAGTATTTGCATTGGCGCGAGCAGCCACGCCAACGTGGGCTTCAGGTTTTTGGATGCGAACGGTATACTGCAACCCATACGCGCGAAGACGAACAACAGGGCGGCCACACATTTTTCAGTAGAGCCGCCAACGGCGAGCGTCGAGAATCTTTCCGTTTGGACTTTTCACATGGTTGCCGACTGCCACGGGAAAGTAAAGCTGCAAATGCGCGTAGATGACACCGGGAGCGTTTGCGTAAATAGTATGGAAAATCAAAGAAATGCGGCTTTTAATCACGCCACCATTAGCACTCTTACGGTGTTAAGTATATGAACCCACATGCGAAGGAAGATTGGTTTCTTCATTACTTAGAGTATAAAAAATATACGGGTGGTGATAGTTGGCGCGACACTGGGTTGTGGGTTGAGGTAGGAGGCTTAGGATTGATTATTTGCACTATTAGCATTAATACGGGAGATAGTTGTAATGTTGGGTTTAGAATCCTAGACGAGACTAATACCCCGTTACCACCTTATAGGATAAAAAACGATAATAGGAACCCAGCCCATTTTTCATTTGAGCCCAACACACTAAGCGGAGAAGATTTAACGCCCGCGACTTTTCATATGATAGCTAATTGTCAATATGCAAAGCTTCAAGTTCGCCCCAGCGATGCCCGCGGTGGTGGTAAATACCCCGGCATCCTCCGAATAAATGGGCAATATGAATGGAAGGACGCTGTCTATAATCATAAGGCCATTAGCACCATGAGTGTGCTGCCGCTAGTTCCGCATTATCAAGGCGGTGCGAATACTATCTTTACTTATCCCCAGTCGAGGATGCCTCGGGCGCCCGACGACGATAAGCCACCAGTAATACACAAGGATAAGATTAAGCCTTCATCTTCTTCAGGAGTACCACCCCAATAGCTACGACTAATATCCAAATGTTATTCCCCACAAACTTTAGCAGTTCTCCGCCGGCCCTAAGTGCCAAGGAAACAACCGAACCCAGCAGCCCAGGAAGACCGGCTGCCATCTTTTTTCCCAAGTCCGTTAGTCCATTGCCTAATTTCTTTACGCCCGCGCCTGTAGCCTTAAGGGAGCTAAGGATAACTCCTACTACGGTGCTAATAGCAACCGCAAATGCCAGTGGAACGCCATACTTCAAAAGGGCTCTTTTTACCTTTTCCTTGGTGGTAAGCCCCAGCTCCTTTTCCAGGTTTTCCTTTTGCGCCCGTAATTCCGCAAGGCGCACCTCTAGATCTTCTACTTCCCTTTGGGCAGCCTCCCTTTCTTCCTCGGTACGAGTTTGGTCCTCGATTACTTCTTGCTGCCGCTCTATTTGCCCCTCCAGGTCTTCGATGGCCTGATCTCTTTGCCGGATTTGCTCCTCCTTAGTATTGATTTCAGCCATTAACCGTCGCCGTTCCACTAAAGAGCCGGCTATGGTGGTTTGCAGGTTATCGGTATCGTCTTTAATTAGATCCAACTCTTGCAGGGCGAGGTTAAGAGCCCTTTGAGTTTGATTTCTTTCGCGTCGAATTTGGGTTCTTTGGTCTACCAGCTCACTTATTTCTTGATTTTTAAATTCGACCTCCCTTCTATGTGCGTCGGCAAGCCGCTGGTTTTGCTTCATGTATTCCTCCTCCCTTTCTTCCAACGTTTCCCGCAGTGCTTCCACTGAGGCGCCAGAGCTTTGGGCTTTTCCTAAGTCCTCCCGTGCTTTGTCTAATTCGCGCAGGGCCTGATCCACCTGATTTCCTATTTCTTTTATTCTTTCATCTTGATGGGCGGACTTCTTTTCAGCATCGGCAAGTAGCTGACCTTGCTTTGCATATTCTACATCTTTTTCTCTTAACTCCCTTTGCAGATCCGCGGCACGTTTTTCCGCGTTGGTCCTTTCGGTTAAGTTGTGCAGCCTTTCTAACAGGCTTCTAGTAGCACGCTGAAAGCCTCTTAATCTCAAGACGTCACCCCTAACGTTGCCCTCCTCATCAAAGAGGTTTTGCGGTTTTGTCCAGCGGTCTTTGTCGGGAAATCTTAAGTCTTGGACGCTTATGAGGACTTTGTTTCCCTTTTCCGTGAGCTTTACGTCGTCAGCATCGAAGTTGTCGTAGCGCAGCTCTAGCTCTTGCTTTGCCCACTCTACGGTTTCCCGCGCGGCTGCTTCCGGCTCGCCCATGTTTTGAAGCTCTATGTGCTCACGCGGAAACGTGTACTCGCGTGCTTTGGGATGTCTTAGGACCTTTGCAATCCTATCCCTTAGGGAATCGTCGACTTGTTGGGTGGAAAGCAGCGGTTCTTCATCACCGTCGTTAATGTCAGCCTGACCTTCCTCAGTGGTGGGATCGAAGTCGGGGTCTGTTCCTTCTACTTCCATTATATATGATAAGCTCAAAGTTAAATCCCAACGTATTACCTAAGCAGGTTGGCGGGCTGAAAGCAGAACGCACCTTTCACCGGGTCACATTCACACCTTCTAGCGCTAAGCCAGGGGAAACCCTGTACGTAGGCGTGCCCCGCCTAACGGATAACCTAGTATTGGTTCCTGGTACCTTGGCTTTAAGGTTTGACCTAGCAATACAACCAAGCACCAAGGACAAGCGCTATACCGTCAATAACGTGGGTAGGAACCTCGTTTCTAAGATGAGAATCAAGTTCGCAGGGGAATCCCTCTTGGATTTGAATAGGTACGACCTGTACACCACGTATAAGGATCTGTGGCTAACAGCCTTTGACCGTGCACAAAAGATAGAGCAGGGAATTGGAAGCGTTATTCTTCGTAAGCTTCGCAGCGATACTAACCCCGCGCCTACGGACTCCAGTGGAGCAACCGCAGTAGCAGACGCAACAAGGGTAAAGACCGCCTATGGTAGCAAGTACGTTATCCCTTTGGATTTCGAAGTAATTACGAGTCATGGTGTGTACTACCCCAGGCAGTTATCCGAGTTACAGTTTGAAGTAACCTTGGCGGACACTACGAACGTCATAGGAGGAATGGACAGCGCAATTAGCGGAGCCGTGGATCCCTATTCTATCACCAACTTAGAGCTACAGTACGAAACGGTGTACAGCGAAGAGCTGGCCCGTAGCGCTGGCATGGAATACAGCTCCGGGAAGGCATTCTTATACGACCACGTAGTAATGTATAAGACGTTTAGCTTCTTGGATAAGACGGATGAGGTTATCAATCAAAGCATTAACCTCCCCCGAAGAAGTCTCACGGGGTTAATGTTGGTGTTTGCTAAACCCTACGAGGCCGGTAAGCGCGACTCCGAAGCCTTTCACAACCCCAACATTACCAACGTTGGCGTGAATATCAACGGCGTTCCAAACAAGGTCTACTCCCAGGGAATAAAGCCCGCAGACGTGTACAGGGAGGCAATGCGCAAGTTTGGTGATCAGATATCCCCCGCAGAATTCTTTAATGATAAGTATGCGCTGTGGATCGATATGCGCACCATTAACGACGAAGACCTACATGGCCAGGGTTTGCGGTTGGTAAATACGCAGGACGGCATAACATTGGAGATCAAGCGCACCAAGAACGCCGGTGCGAGTGACGGCGACAAAATAAACTGCTACGTCTTCGTCGTGTCTGACGCGCAACTGAGCGTAGAAATGAATCAGCTAAAGAGCGTTGCCTATTGATCCACTCGCTCATCCTTTTGATAAAAAAATATCGTTGGTATATAATGCTTCGCGTATTCGAAAACAACGAAACCAAACTGCAATGCATAGTGCAAGGCGAAACTTTGTACTTCAAAGCAAAGGAGGTGGCTTTGGCGTTGGGCTATGAGCGCCCTAGAGATGCAATTAGAGCACACGTATCTGAGAAATACCAGAAAAAATGGGTTGATCTACAAGGGGCTGCGAATCACCGCTCCTTTACTACGCAACCAAATGCCGTGTTTATATCCGAACCTGGTTTGTACGAACTGATATTTAGCTCCAAACTACCCAAAGCTGTGGAGTTTCGTGATTGGGTCTTTGAGGAAGTCCTACCCGCGCTAAGGAAAACGGGTAAATATGCAATAGAAAGGCGGTTTGGCGGCCCAAACAAGTTAGTATTCAAGATCGAAAATGAAGCCGACCTACACGCGAAGGTCGTCGACTACACACGTAGGTTTTACCCCGATTTCATCATAGCGCCGGGTCTTGGCGAACTTCAAGATTCAGACAGCAAGCGAATAACCTGCTGGCGAAAAGGCTACCAAGCCGGTCAACCCGACCTTTTAATCCTAAATGCGCATAAGAAATACCGCGGGTTGTGTATTGAGTTGAAAACCCCAAAAGGAAACGGCGTCTTATCCGCGAAGCAATCTAAGAAAATCTCGCAGCTTGACGTAAATGGTTACCTAACGATGGTTAGCAACGATTACGACATTATCTGCCGTGCCCTGATGGATTACGCGGATGGCATTCGTATTCCCTGTAGGGGCTGTGTGAAGCGGTTTAAGTCCTACGCCACTTTGAAAACACACCTAAAGATATTCCATAGGTATAATGAAGCTCAACTTGGCTCACTGGCGTGATCTTGCCCACGGTAAAGCATACGAAATAAAAAATTACGTCGTCTTCGAAGACATCGACCGTTTACGGTTAGTCCTCAAAGACTTAGAAGGCAAGGAATATTCCCTTTGGGCGCCGGATTGCGTGCGGTACGTAATTCAGGGCGAGGAATTCACCCACTTACGCAGCTATGGTAAGGTAAATGGCCGATGGAAGTTTGACATTGAAAGAAGAGTCACTCCATCTCCTCTTTGTAGTTAAGCGCGTCTGCTAAAGTCCGCTGCGCTTTAGGATCCGCGGAGCACCAATGCCCCACAAAGGATCCTTCGGAGAATACCCTGTCGCAATGAAGGCAGGTGTATTTTTTACGCGGTTTGGGTATCGCAATGCAGTCGGCAGGTAGTTCGCACGTAATACAGTCCATATATTGAAAGGGTGATTAGGGCGCCCCCAAAGAATGCCGTGAAGTAGGCTACCATATACTTAGGGGACTCTGCAAGGCCCCTTTAAAGGGGTCTTTATTTTTATTTATTATTATTCATTATCCTTAATAATAATAAATAAAAATAAGGATGGGATTTGAGACTCTTTGCGCAAACCCTACCTTACTATTAAAGGCCCCAAGAAATGCTATTTCAAAAGTGTCTCAGAATGTTAACAATAAGGTTAAATCTTTGTTAAGTATGTGTGGAAACTATTTCAAAGAGTGTCTCAGAATGTTGACGTTTAGGTTAAATCTTTGTTAAGACACCCCGGAAACTATTTCAAAGAGTGTCTCAGAATGTTGACGCTTAGGTTAAATCTTTGTTAAGACAGTTGAAGATATGTTCCTCTTCTCTAACACAACCACAACGATCGCACTCCTGCCTCCAATACTCCCTTTTAGTCCACGGAACGCCTTCGGCGCGTTCAAAAGAGGGGAAAGTACGGACTATCTTCTTATGGTAATCTATGCGATTCCTTAAGTAATCCTCTTTATGCGGGCAGCGACACATCAAATCCGCACATTGGTAGCAATCCACGCCTTCCAAGTCGTAAGCGCGGGAGAGAAACCTATAATTCACTTCATGCGTTTTCCGGTGCGTCTGTAAACGTTGACGACTACTAAGTATCTTATTACAGAAACTACACTGTCTGGTTCGATTACAGACGCCACTTTTCAGATGCTGCTGCATTTCGAAGGGGTTGTGGAATTCCTTATTACAGTCCTTACAAAGCCCACAAATGCGTTTATCCTGATGTTGTTGCATCTTTTGAACGGTGCTGAATTCCTTACCGCAATCCTTACAAGCGCGGCTAAGGGGTTTCTTTGTACAAACGCCGCGACGAACGTGGTATTGAAGTCTTTGTTTGGTGCTGAACACCTTCTTACACAACAAGCAGTCCATATATACTTAACAATATCTTAGCCTCCATTTAACATCCTTAACAAAGATTTAACCTAAACGTCAACATTCTAAGACACTTTTTAAATAGTATATATACTTAACAAAGATTTAACCTTATTGTCAACATTCTGAGGCATTTTTTGGAATAGCTTATGGGCGACTTAACAAAGATTTAACCTTATCGTAAACATTCTAAGACACTTTTTAAATAGTTTCCAGGCATCCTTAACAAAGATTTAACCTTATTGTTAACATTCTACAGGGGATATCGCATGAAGTCCTTAACGGACTCTTTTGCCCAACCGGCCATCGTCAAAAGCGCACCAAACCTTTCTGCACGCTTCAGACCGCACATTTCATCGTACAATTCCTGCACGCGCTCTTTTAACCGATCGATCTCCTCCCTTTGCATTTCTATGGTGTCTCTTTTATCTTTTGCGTCGCCGGCAATTCTTCTTACTGCTTCCACTGGCTCCATCGTATATATAATGGATCCGAACCATATTCCCTGCAATGCTCTGATAGTAGGACCCACCGGCTGCGGAAAGACCCAATTCGTGGTAGAGCAGCTATTAGGACCCTTTAGATACCGATTCGACTACATAGTGTTATTATGCCCCACCTACGTGAATAACCGTACCTGGGAAGGCATAGGAGTGAAAGACGACGACTTCTTTGTAGATATCTTAGACCCTAACGAGTTATCCAGCCATTTGAAGTTCTGGCACAAGCAATTCCCTAAGGATACGCAGACACTCCTCATACTGGATGACATCGCCTGTGGGGACGACGTAAAAAGGCGCACCTCCGAGCTCGTTAAACTCGCCTTCAGCGGCAGACATGACAATATTAGCGTTTGGTTGCTTTCCCAGCAGCTTACCAGTGTCTCTAAACCCTTCAGGGAAAACATAGGCTCTCTCGTAGTATTTTATACTCCGAGCAAGTCAGACCTGGAAACCATCTTAAGCGACTACGGCGGTGAGATATCCAAGGAACAGTTACACGAATACATGCGGCACCTAAAAACGCACCAACATTCCAAGATGATCTTCTCTTTGAGGTTTCCCTACACGGTTGGAATCTATGATTCCTAATGTATATGGACATTGAGCAGCTCTTAGATGAAGTCCCCACACAGTTAGATGAAAGTAACCTCAAGGAACAACTTAACATCCTTGTGTCTTCTGGGAAGTGTAAAGAAATGATAGGCAAGGAACTTACCCATGAGCAGGTTAATAAGTTGTCAGAAGAGGAGGTTAAGAAGTTCCATAAGAGGTACGAGGCTGCCCTTGCAAGTAAGACCACGGACGCCGTAGCAGACTCCGGTATCCGACTTGCGACTAAATTGCTTGGACTTGCACTGCCCATAGACGACGTGGAGCAACTGCGGAAGGACATAAGCGAGGACTATGTCATCGCCCAGGAACTTAAGATAACCTGCGGGTGGTTGTCGTTGAAGTGTGGTAAGTTAATGGCAGTCGCCTCTGCGGCACTTCACGTAGCTCAGCACGTCGACTTGAAGGAGGTACTGGTGTCTTGGAAGGACTTCAAGAAGGACAGAGAAGTCGAAAAGGTCTTCCAGGCAGCACTTGCTGAGGTACCTGATCAAGTCGCCTCAAGTACTTAGTCAAGTCGTCCTTAAGTACTTAGTCAAGTCGTCCTCAAGTACTTAGTCAAGTCGTCCTTAAGTACTTGCTCAGGTCCTATTAAGTTACTTATCAAGTCCTTCAAGTCCTTAGATATAAATGGAACCAGAGTCGAAGGTAGAGCAGCCCCAAGAGGAGCAAAAGATTACCAAGGTTAAATCTCCGGGCAGAGTCGCCGCGGGAAAGAAGCTCGCGGAGATGAATAAAAAGAACAAAGCCAAAAAAGAAGAAAAGGTGGAGGAAAAAGAAGAGGAATCCTTCATTAATCCTGGGTACGTCATTGGCGCGTTAGGAGTTGCTATAGCAGCAGGTAGCCTTTACTTACAATGGCGGGCTACGAAGCCAAAAGTAGAACCACCAACATATCACGCGCCCGTGCACGCACCTGTGGAGCCGGCTGTTAGAAAAAGTAAGATCCCTGAAATGGAGTAATAACCTTCTCGCTTTGTAATATAATGTCAACCGCGTTATTGAAAACTGTTGAAGAAGCAGCTATCATTACTTCTATTGTGCGGGTATTGGTTGGGTTGGTAAGAAAGTGCTCAAAGAAGACTTTACTGAAGACCCAAGCAAGAGCTTCGCTAATTTTGCTAAGATGACCGCTGCCGTAGGCGGGGCTATCATGGTAAAGGATTACCTACCGAAGGAAAAGTACCTGCCAACGACATAACTCGTGAAAATCCCTGTGACTTTCTAATATATAATGGCTAGCGCGGTCGTAGGTGGAGTCATTGCAGCTTTAGCATTCACTGGAGCTAATTATGGTGGTCAGTATTTGGATAGATTAGTCAGAGGCGACAAAAGCGGAGATTTAGCCGCCGAAAGGAAGAGACACGACTTAGCGCTGGAGAAATATCAGCGAGACGTGGCAGCTTGGAATGAAAAAAGACAAGCTTACAGGGATTGGTTGGACAAGAATTACCAAGACAAAATGCAGGCGGATAAGAACTTCGAAAATACAGACTACGCCTTTAAACTTTATGCACAGGCACACCCCTCGGCTTTAACGGGGTTGAGAAAGCCTCAGTTTAAGAATTACTACCAGCCTTCTAAGAAACAAAAAGATAGTGAGTTGGTATTCGTGGGAGTTGCAGGGCTGGCGGGAGGCGTAGCTTTGGCGTATCTGCTCTGAGCTGCGCTCAGATCACTAGAAGGGGACTTGTCCCCTGTAATATATGATCGTCTTTTTGGAAAGCAACAAGAATGACTTTACCACTTACTTGAATCCCCCCATCAAAGCCTGTAAGGTTCGGTTGGTTAGTTGCTCTTTGTACAATTCTTGGTACAATTTGATTGGCGGCTTTGTCATCGGAACTTCCGGCACCAAACCAAAAATACCAGATTCCCATTACACCCCCATAACACTGGCTAAGGAGCTAGCAAAGCATGGATATACTCTTACCACAGGATTACCCCATGAAATGACATTCAAGAAAAATAATGGGAGCGCCAATCTAAAGGACAGTTCATTGGTAGAACTCCTGGGCCTTACTAGTACCACGATAAATAGCGGCAGTACATATGATGTAAAATGGAAAGTAGCATCCTCTTACGAAGTCTATTGCGACTTGGTCAATAGTTACAACAATGGAGAAAAGTCTTCTCTTATGTCCAAGTTTCTGCCCAAAGGTAATCCATTTGACTCAGAAGAATACACTCCCATTTCTTTGTGTTATGATTTGTCCAATTTGGTAGAGAGCATAAACATCACCATTAAGGTGGACGGAAAGACGGTGGATTTTAACGGACGCAAGATCAATCTTGTTTTGGAATTCATATAATGGGCCGCGTAGAGGACAAACTCAAAAGGATTTACTATGGGCCTGAAGGCTATTGGAAAGGAGCGTCGGCCATCAAGAAACTCGCGACCGCGGCCAGGGTATCAGATGAAACGGCTAAGAACTGGTTAAAAAAACAAACCCTCTGGCAGGTTTATCTTCCCGTGCCAAAGTACATTCCCAGGCCCAGCTTTACCGTAAATACCCCTAATGAAGTTCATCAGGCGGACTTGCTTTTCTTACCACATGACAAGGTGAGAAGAAAGACCTATAGGTACGCTTTGACCGTAGTTGATATCGCAAGCAGATACAAGGACGCCGAACCCATAACCAGCAAGGATTCTGGGGAAGTCGCAGAAGCCCTGAGTAGGATTTATAAGCGCGTTTTGAAATGGCCTAAGCTGCTGCAAGTGGATGCGGGGACAGAGTTCATGGGCGTGGTTACTAAGACCCTGAAAGACCACGACACTAAGATTAGGAGAGCCGAAGCTGAGTACCACAGGGGTCAGAGCATCGTCGAAAGATTCAATAAGACCCTGGCCGAGCGTCTCTTTGGGTACCAGTATTGGAAAGAGCTGGAAGATCCCTCCAAACGCAACAGGGAATGGACTCAGAGGCTCCCCCAGGTCGTCGCGGCCTTGAACAACGAGGCGGCCAGGGCTACGGGAATAAAACCCAGGGATGCTATGAAGAAGAAACACGTGGAACACAAGTCCTACGTCAGAAGTTCGAGGGCGGTCGGACTGAAGGAAAAAAAGCTACCCCGCAACATAGTGGTCAGATACCTCTATCAGCCGGGGGAACTCGAAGGTGGCAGTAAGAGAGCAACGGATCCTAACTGGTCTCTGGAAACGTATGAGATTTCGAAGTCCGTCACCAAGGAAGGGCAACCCGTGTTGTATTACCTAGATGGCCCAAGTCGCGGATTCGTCAAGGAAGAGCTGCTCATAGTCCCCAAAGACTCAGAGTAGTGCTGCTCCACGCGCCCGATTGCACTCTAGGCATGTCAGCCTTATGTTGCCTCTGCAATGCCCGCGTTTATTATTTATGCGATCCACGGAGAACTGCTGATCGTCATTTGGGTCAAACCTCCATAGTAGCGGTATGTTACATTTGGCACACCTTGCCCCTTTCTTATAGATGTCGTCCACGCATAGGTCGAATTTGACCCCCGCATAGCGGGGATCTTTGCTCTTTTCTTCGTCGTGCCGCTTGTAGCGAAGGAGTTTCTTAGCAATGTTCTCCTTTGCTACGTCCTCTGGCGTCTTATCGTAGCGCAGTTGCGGACCCCAGGCTCTTTTTAACTGTTTGGCATACTCCACACGGCTTACGGCGGTGTAGATAAGGTTGCTCCAACACAGCCGCTGGTCTATGATCCATAAGGTTTCTTTTATGGTAAGCCCCTGCGCGCTGTGGACTGTCATGCAGTAACCTAAGCGCCAATCTGGGTGGGAGGTAATTTTTTCCACCTTTTCTATGGGTACCCAGGCTTTATCATGTGTTACAGCATTTTGTAGTTGGATGTCGGTACCAGGTACCCAGACATCTCTTTTTTGCATTCGGGTATCGTGGGGTTTGTAAGAAACAGGTACGGGATGTGTAGGGAAGCGCTCTCGGTGTATATTTAGCAAATCCTTTTGTATGCGAGACTGTGATGCGCGTTTGCTGCTTAGCACCAAATCCTTTGGATGCCATGTGTGAAGGAAGTCCTCGTATTTCTTCGCTCGTACCCTCTTGCGTAGTATCTTGTTTTGTTCCGCGTCACTAAGGCCCCGAAGTTCTGCTTTCAGGTTTCTTATTTGATCCTTACTGCGGTAGTCGGTGTTAATTTCTTCGGAGTGGTCTACCATTTCTTTTAACCATTTATGGGGCATCTCTCCGGTTATTGGAGGAGGCTGGCAAGGATCTCCGGCGAATATCACCTGGCATTTCCCTTTTAGGAAGTCTACAAATTCCTGCAGGATTTCTAAAGGAACGGTGCAAATCTCATCCCAAAGTATCACCGGGGGTATGTCGTGGATGGCTTCTGGTACCCACTTTTGACCATTCCAGCGGAAGAAGCTGTGGTAGGTCTGCGCGTCGTAACCCATCTCCGTTAATTCTCTTTCCAGACGGTGCGTTGGCGTTAACACCTTTATCTTTGGAAAGAGTTCCAAAACCCTGGTGGTCTTACCACTGCCTCCCGTTCCGTAAAGGTAAGAGAAGCGTTGGTAAGAGATTGGGTCCGCAACTAACGGTAATGGCTCTTCTGTGGGGGTAATGGCGCCTTTTGTGTGTCCACCATGATATTCCACACGTTCTCTCCAGGCTTTTATCTCTTCGTCTTTGACGCGCCATTGACCACTTTCCGCTAACTCGTCTTCGGTGTAGAACTCCTGCATCTTTTCTAACACTTCGGGCTTTACGTACAGGGAATCCGTGGCTACACGTGGTATGTCCTCTTTGTCGAACCGTAGCAGCATCGCAAGAAGGTTAATGTGCGCATAGGCTAACATGCTGGCACGCAGATGGTAATACTGCGGTCTGTGGTCTTGGTAATAACACAGCGCATTCCATTTCTGTTCTTTTTGGCCTTCTATGAAGTAGTCCCATTTCTCTACGGATACCATTGTTCCTTCATCATGTGCACGCTTTATAAGGAAGCTTAGTTCGCCTTCGTCCGTTATTAGGCGCCGCTGCATATGTTTTTCGCCTTCTTTTGCGCCCTGCGTGAATTTACCTATGACAATTCGGGCGGTTGGGTTGTGCTCTGGGAGCCACTTCGTGTAGGCGCTATGGCAAAGTATGGCTTCATGCGCTGTGTATTTCAGGAGTTTACGCTCTTCAAAGAACTTTAACAATGGCACTGGTATCCATTCTTTCTCTTGTAGATGCTTCCCGTACCACGCGTAAATTATGGGATGTAAGTCTTTTGCTAACTCCCAGGTGGTCAGTCTGACGAATCCTGTTGCTGGGGCGTCGTAGTGGCCGTCTAACGCAACGCGAAAGAATTGGGAGTCTGGATGTCCGTAACGGTCATAATACTCCTTACAATCCCCAAGGCCTTTGAAACTGGCGGGGTAACAGTGTTTCATATCTAAGGAGACGTATTGGTCTTCGTTGTACTCCATATTCCAAAGACCACCGTGACCGTGTTCTACACAGGCTTTGGAGATATCTTTGAACTCCTTTGGGGTAGGTTTCCAGCCATTTCTCTTTTTGGCAGCTAAGAAGTCCAAGCTGCGGGAGCTGAGCACTTCGTCTGAAAAGTCTTCCCCTAAAGTCTCACATGCACTTTTAATGCGTTGATGTTCCACTTCTGGTCGGTATAAAGTACCATCTTGAGTCATGAACTGACACCCCTCCGCGTCCATTAACCAAATAGAATTCTCATAAACTAATCCTGTTAATGGCGACTCCTTATAGACCTTTGTCTCCATCTTCCTTGGGAACCTTAACTCCCTCCATGCGTGTGCGTTGTGTTGGTAAATTACGATAGGAGCACCTCTGCCTCCATACTTCTTCGTTCCTGGGTAAATAAAACCGTCGGTTATGCCTTTCACATGTATGCGCCTTTCTAACGCGGTTTCTAACTTTTTGATGTTTTCGATGGTTCCTCCAGTCTTACGAGTAGAATGCTCCCATTTCCTGATGGCTTCTCTTCTCTTTGGCGTAAGCTTACCACCCCGAGAGGAATCCTCGAAGAACTCCCTAACCAGCTTCCCAACGCAGTTACCAGGATGGCGCATTGGTCTTAACTTTTTAACATCCGGCTTCTTGATTTCATATGCGCCATAGATGACCACGGTAACCGGGTAAGCGACCTCATAGAACAACATGTCTATTCCCTCCAATGCTCCCGGTCGCGCGTGCTTGTTTAAAACGAACAGGTTCTGCTTACCAGACGCTCTGATAGGATTACGACCCTTTTCTATTATCCACTCACCGTCTAAGTACTTTACGAATGTCAACTCCAAACGGTAATCGCCGGCTGGCATTCTGTTGATTATCTTTTCAGCCATTTTGTAATTCATGGTTTTGTCTGTCTTTCCCTCCATAAATGTAGCGAAGACAAAGTCAGCGTCTGAGTTATCCATCACCTGATTTCCGAGCTTGCGCACAGTCTTGTTTTGAATGTCGTTGATGGTGGCCATGTATATCTAAGGAATATTTTTTACCTCCGTTTGCGATACCAAAATAACTTTAGGTCTTGGTAAAATACCCGTAAATCTGCTGTACCCGTCTTCGTAATTCCGCGGGTTAAACCCCTAAATCTTTGGCATCGATCGCGAGTCCCCCTTACTGCTGCTAGCTGACTTAATATCTGAAGGCAAAGAGTTCCATGCTTTTGCACCTTCATAGGAGAACGCACGTTTGAGGTACTCAGTGTTTGGTTTCGATAATTTTAAACACTTTTCTCCCTTCCGCAAATTATATTTTGTAGTTTGATACTCAAAGCGGTCTCTTAAACTTTGAGGTGCAAGAGCATTCAAAGTCTTGTACATTATTGTGGCTTTATGTTTCTTCCGCCTGTTTTGAAGATTTTCCCATCCTAGAGACATTAAAATGTCGCGCGACCTAGTTTCATAATTACTCTTAGTTATAATTCGGCCTGCGCGATTTTGCATTTTTTGGAGTCTGTCAGCTGATGTTTTTGGTAAATTATCCCAAACCACATCGCAGTAGTCAAACCAAGGAGTTATCAGCGAATTATATATTGCAATCGCCGTCTCCTGGGGGACGTAATCACGAACCTGTCTAAGGCCAGCCAGGCCTGATGAAACTTTTTTACATATATGATCGACATGGTCAGCCCAGGACAGGCGTTGGTCGATTACAACCCCCAGGGTTTTGGCTGTTTGGACACGTGCGATTTGTTTACCTTCAAGGTAAACATGTGGTTTGGAACTTATTTGACGTAATTTGTCGTCAGACCCAATAAACATATATTCAGTCTTTGTTGAATTAAGGCTTAATCTATTTGCCATCAGCCAGTTGGATATGCTAATAATATCAGAATTGATCTGCTCAGATAAAGATTTTACGGAAGTATTACAAGCCGTGAGGCTTGTGTCGTCCGCGTACATTCTTGTACTTGAAAAATGTACACTATTTGGTAAATCATTAATATACAATATGAATAATAATGGACCTAGGATTGACCCTTGGGGAATTCCACAAAGGGTTTGTTTTATAGTAGATAATGTATTATTCACGTTGCATCTCTGTCTTCGCTCAGTTAAATAGGATTTAAACCACTTCAATGAATTTTCTGCAATGCCGTAATTAGCTAATTTATGGAGAAGGATAGAGTGATTAACTGTATCAAACGCTTTCGTGAAATCAAGGAAGGTGATACAGTTAATCTTCCCTTCATCCATATTTGTAAGCCATTCAGTTGTAAGTTCCAGCAGAGCAGTAGTCGTTGAGTGCTGTGGTCTAAAACCTGATTGTTTTTCAGAGAGCAGGTTATTTGAACTAAGATAAGTATATAACTGGTTGAAGACAATTCTTTCGAAAAGTTTAGCAATGGCAGGAAGTACTGAGATAGGGCGATAATTGTTTAAATCATCTCTATCATTTGCTTTATGAATAGGAGTTACCTTGGCGAGTTTAAGGTCATTTGGAAAAATACCACTGTCTATAGATTGATTGAAAATCTTAACTAAGGGATTAATAATAATTGGAGCACCTTCCTTTATCAAGCGCACAGATATGCCGTCTAAGCCCGTTGCCTTATTACTTGATATAGAGTTTAAGATCTTAGATAATTCATCAGAAGTCGTGTGTTGTAATTTAAAGGTCGAGTTTGCTTTATTTAGGTAATAGTTAAAGCTTAGTGGTCCTTCCGGGATTGTACCGGCTAGCTTTGATATAGATCGTTTTCACGTGTCGTCATCAATTTCCGGTCGCCATATTGGTGTACCTCGATAGCGTGACTATGCAAAAACATGTGTGTAACAATCATGCCATGACTAGCGAAGTGCTCTGAATAATATGGAATATGTTGCCGGGGAAAAGGAAAAAAAAGAGTTTAGCGAAAATTTATCTTCAATACCTCTATCTGAGTATGCCAAGAAGCTGGAAACTCGAGTGAAACGGCGTTATCTTGATAAAATTTCGTCGATTGGAATCGACCCCGTGTTAGTTGACAGCAACCTTTTTGAGCCGGACTGTTTACCTCCAGTAGAATCTACAGATCTGCTATTTTATCTCGTCCTAGAAACAAGTTTCTACACAAACCAACAGTTTAAAGCTTTTCGTAGTCTGGAAGCTTATAATCAGATGGTCTCCGGATTTATTGCAAGCGTAGAAGGCCACATCATTTCTGACAAGTTTGTTGTTGTCGCGAAGGTGAGACATTCTCAGCGAATGAACGATGCTCTGATCCCAGTATGGATAATCACAGAAAAACAGGGGAACATAATTTCTTGTCACTGTTTAGGTTGTAAAGCGGGTCTTGGTGAGTCGTGTTCTCACGTAGCTAGCGTACTATTTTACCTAGAAGCCTGGACGAAAATAAACGGCAAGTTATCCTGTACCCAAGTAAAGTGCACGTGGATTTTGCCAACCTACGTGAAACAAGTTGATTATGCTAGAGTACGAGATATCAATTTTACTTCTGCACGAAAAATGAAGTCGGACTTAGAGAAAAAAATCGATTATCATAACGATATTCCCAGTCAAAGCAAGTCAACACAAGTTTTAGGAACATTAAAGTCTTATTCAAAAGAATGCAAAGCTCCTGCAGAACCGGAAATGGATGCTTTCTACGCGGAAATCAACAAGAGTCAAAACAAGGCCGTGGTTCTAAGCTTGATTTCTCCATTCTCAAGTAGCTTTGTGCTGAAAAGCAGATCTGTTCCAACAGTAAATGATCTTTGTAAAAAGGAATACTTAGATCTATCATATCCAGAGCTTATAAAGGTCTGTCAAGGCATAAAGATTGAAATTTCAAAAAATCACATAGAACAAATTGAGAGAGATACCTTAAAACAGTCAAAAGGACATAACTTTTTCAAACACAGAGCTGGACGAATTGGAGCTTCTCAAAGTAAGGCTGCATGCCACTCAGATCCTGCTTTGCCCTCCCTGTCTCTAATACAATCAATTTGTTACCCAGAGCTAGCCAAGTTTACCACTAAAGCCACTGTTCATGGTTGTAAACATGAGGAAGATGCTATCAAGGCCTATGAACAAATAATGAAAGGGAAGCACACCAATTTCAAGGTTCAGAAGTGTGGTCTGTTTATCAATGAAGCTTATCCATATATACATGCGACACCTGACTTCTTATGTTCTTGTGACTGTTGTGGAGAAGGATGTGGGGAGGTGAAATGCCCTTTTTGCATTGAGGACTGTGACTTTAATAGCTATCTATCAAAGTCATCATGTTGTCTACTAAAAGATAACAATGAAATGTTTACCCTTAAGCATGATCACCAGTATTACTATCAAGTTCAGCAGCAGCTGTTTACTTTACACAAAGATTACTGTGACTTTGTTGTATGTGCATTTGGAGATGATGGGAGTACGACACTTGTCCAGCCGAGAATATTCCCAGACAAAGGACACTGGGAAATTGCATTGCCAAAGCTCACCACTTTTTGGAGAACCTGTGTCTTACCTGAAGTGCTTGGAAAATGGTCCACTAGAAGGCATACTTCAAAAAGAAGTGAGCCAACAGCAAGTGGGGCTATTTGCTTTTGTAGAACTGCCCAAGATAGATCATGTGTCTGTTGTGCCAACCCCATGTGCCCAATCAGTACGTTTCATCTTTCATGCTTGGGACTGACAACCACACCCAAAACATGGTACTGCCCAAATTGCAGATTGTTACCTGAATTCAAAAACTCTAAAGGCAAGTCCCAATCAAGCAAGAAAAAAATTGCATCTTCTAAAGCCTTGGCCCTGGATGATATCTGTATATGCAAGAGCAAGGCAAAGAATACAGATAAGCTTATTGAGTGCCATAACCCTGTGTGCAAAAATGGAACATTTTTTCACTTGGCCTGTTTAAGCCTTAAACGTATGCCAAACAATGCTAATTCCACATGGTTATGCCCAGATTGTAAAAAGAATCAAGCACAATCTAATAAGAAAAAAGAAAGTGGAAGTGTCAAGTTTGTCAAACAAATCCAAGGAACCAACAGCAGTGTCAGTGACAAACAAAAGCCACTTGGAAAGCTTACACAGTCAGAGTTTGACCTTATTGCATCTCCAACAGGATGGTTAGACTGTTCTGTGATCCAAGAAGCACATGTACTGCTTATGAAAGACAACAGCAATGTAAGTGGTTTCCAAAGACCAACCCTTGGTCCTGTCAGACAGTTCAGTGTTGTTACTGGTGATTTCATTCAGATAGTGCATTTGAATAACAATCACTGGGCATGCTTAACATCTATTAGCTGTCTTCCTGGGTATGTTAACCTGTTAGACAGCATGACATCACCAATTTCACAAGAGATAATTGAGCTCACGAAGAATTTGCTAGGTCCAAATTTCAAGAATATCTCTCATATACCTGTACAGCAACAGCAAAATGGGAGTGATTGTGGTGTGTTTGCCATTGCATATGCCACATGCCTAGCCTATGGTAAAACTCCAGTTGTGAAGTTCATCATTCCAAGGATGCGGCCACATTTGCTGAGTTGTCTTAAAGCTGGTCATTTGACACTTTTCCCTACCACTTGAACTTCTTGAGGCATTTATTTTGGAATAAAAATTATTGCCTATTTCTTTAATTTCATGAGACATTTATCTCTAAAGGTTTGACTATAAGAGTTAATTATGAAATACAATGACCTAAAAAAGTTAGTGTTCATGCTATTAGAAAATTTCAAAAAAGCATATGTACATGTCATGATACTTAATCATATACAAAGATTTCTAAAGATAGATTGTGTTGGAGTTGCGATGAAAGTGTGCATGCCTAATTCAAACTTTTACATGCCTACATGTATTTCACATTTCCATCACAACTTCAGTGATCCGCCTTAGCTTGACCACATTAGTTTTATCCCACGAAAACATATTGATAAAATTTTCAATAAAACTCAGCCCTCCATACTCAACTGAAACACGCTGTATGTTAACATTTTAAAAAGTATTATGTGTAGTAATGCATCAGGGGTAATAGTAACATTTGCTGCATTAATTTACAGAGAAATGATTGTGAGCCCCAATTCTCATTCAAAACATGTTACATTGTCTAAGAACAATGGCTCACAATATATTTCTCTGGTTTTAATCAATCAAATGCAACTATTCCAGGGCACAAGTTTACAAGAGCAGCACATACATTAATTATACGGTCAATCATTGGTTTTGAATCTTCGTTGGAATCATTAGGGTTGCACTGAAGGAAATCTATGGGTAGAATGCCAGAAAATATTGTGTACTTTCGCCGAAGAAGTCCAATGACTCTCTCCACATGAATACGTACATTAGCAATGCCACGTGTTTGCTCCACATCAACAGGATCAAGTTGGTCTTTTCCCCTGGTGAACGCAGGGATGGCAAGCTGTGCACGGTGAAACATTAGGCTTTCTTGAATAGTGAAGCCTCTGTCTGCAAGGACTAGATCTCCAGGTACTAGCATCTTCATTAAACCACAGTTCTCTGTCAGGAACTTGTCAGAAGTTCTTCCTCCCCAGGCTTTTGAAACAAAGGAGATACTTCCTTGTGGTGAAATGCCAATGAGTATTTTCACTGTATTGTGGTGCTTATAAGAAGAAAAAGTTTGTGCACGGGCATAAAGGTTTGAAGGTCTGTTAATAAAGACCTCAAAACAGTCAATGATAACAGTGGTTTTGTTACCAAAGGAAAAGTGAAAACTTTGGGGCATGGTACGGTGCAAATCTTCCCTTTCTGGCCAGTGGATTAATGGTTGTAATCTTATATCCAAAACTACCATCCAGGAAGAAAAAATTCTTGAGACTGTAGATAAAGACACCGAAAATCGATAGCTTAGATCTTGAAATGGCATGTTAAGTTTGAGTTTCATCAGTGTCATGGCAAATTCTTGAAACTGTGTCAGGCTTTGAGTCCTTCGGTTTACGTGCGGTGAAACGTGTTTAAAAACTGTGTTTAATATATCAAAAGAGGGTAATCCAGTGTAGAAGGAGACTTTGTCATCATTATTTTCAAAGTCATAACAGTCAAATGGCTTATTATCGTCCAGCTTAAGAGGGGATGTCAGCAAAAATCGAATATTTTGTGGCAACGGTCGAAAAATCGATTTCGCTCATATTCTAACCTTAGGTAGGCCTTATTCTAACTAGAACCACTATGTAGTTTGTTTTTAAAAATATCGCTTATTTTACGAGAAAAACGAGGAAATTGATTTTTGCGGATTTCAGCCTTTTGACGGCGGAAAGAAATCGACTACTTCAGAGCCTTCGCGTCGCAAAGAAAAGTAATTCAGACATATAAAACCATTATAATCTTATCAATTGGTATCTAAACTTGTTTTAGGAAAATGTTCATCTATCTCAGTTTCCTTTTTCAAGACGAAAAAAAAATTTTTTGGACCCATACATTTTACAATACCAAGAGTATAGAAAGTTTAAAAAAATATTTTGGTATGTGCTATATAAAATAATGGGCTAAAATTTGGGCTAGTTAAAGTTAAGATGCTATATAATCTTATTCCACTGAAATTTGGTTGGGTAAATTATTTATCGCGTAAATAAAAAGCTTGAAATTCTTAAAAAATTCAGCGATTTCTCTGTCGGCAAAGATCTGTCGATTTCAATAGTTCTGCACAAACAACGCAATGAATCCGAGTTTGTTCGTTTTTCGAGCAATAATCTAAAGCAAAAATACTTTAAAAGGCCTAAGTTATTATTTTTAAGATAACGAAGAATCTTTTGAGGCTCAGATTCAAACACGCTTTGCTATTTGCGACTGAGAAGTGGACTGAGTATTGTAAGCAAACTTGAATAACTAACAAAGTGTCTAACGATTACAGTAGGGATTGCTCACCATATTTTCGGATTACTTCAGACTATTCTGCTTTAACCGTTGAATATTATTTATAGTTAGGTGAAGAATAAGTAGTCGTTCTATTTTTCTTGCTCCTACCATGATAAATTGGGAAAGGACGGTAATCTGAGATGTAAACATGTAATCCACAATGCATGCCGCTTAAAACAATACACGTCACCAGTGACACCAAACTGACAGTGACATCTGATTATAAGATATCGTCGTGTGTTTCATATTTTTGAGATGAATTTCCTAGGTAACTGAGGATAAACTAACAAACTTTACCTTCAAGAGAGACAGACTGTCTGACACTTCAAACGTGCTAATTAGCGAACGTTTCAAAATAAACGTGGAAATCGCTGTATTTTCCATAAGAGATGTTCAGGTTCTCGCACTGCAAATACAGGTGTTGACTAATTCTTGCAGGAGATGTAAGTATGGCTTCTTGCGTCTTGTCTTAATGTGAGACGTCTCAAGCTCGAAGGAGGCACAGATTTCCTGAAGCATTTGGATTGAAAAAGATGATAGCTTGGATTTGGATGCCATTTCGCAGATATTGTAATGATCAAACATGATTGGATGTTGTGCAGAAACCAGTTCCATTACTTCATTCATTACATGAAACAATTCTTTTTCTTTGTTTTCCTCATTTTTCTTCATTTCATCGTTGTCTTCGTCATCAGCTGAGCCTAGCTTCTTTTTTCTTGCCAAACGCGAGAAAAAGCCTGCAATTTGTTGCGACGTAAGATATTCATTCTTATTGAACATACTTGAGCCATCTTTGTTTTTGGCCCTTCTCATGGTCTGGGCCACAGCTGCAGGATTGGCCTTCCTTCCAGTTGATTCTCCGTTTTCAAAAATATCGGTTAGATAGTTTTTCTGTGCTTCATTAAATCTTTTTCGTTTTGCTGCTGATTTTAGTGCCCATCCTTTAGGAAGCACTTGATCATGATCTAGATTGACGGTAGTGTCCCCATCTATCTGAGGAACGTCAGTAGCACCATGCTCTAGCTTTGTAGCGTACATAATCATAGCTCTGTCATACAGAGTTTCATGCTCAAGAACATATTTGTGGCTTCCATAATCAATATGCTTTTCGAGAGAAGAATATCTCTGAAAAGACATAATACAGCCTTCTTCGGGGCAAAAGAATAACGCATTTTCGTCATCTCGACCAATTTTCGCGCCCTCACTATCTTCGTCTTGGTTATCTTCTGTTAAGTTGACATCATCATCATTATCATCATCGTCATCATCATCATCATCATTATCCTTAACTTTTTTTACTTTCTGCAGTGACTCAGCTTTAAGAGCGGGTTTTTTTGTCGGCATTTTTCTTGCTTTGATGGAAAGAAAGGTAACCTTTGATACTTCATAATCTGGAATCTTGTTGAGCTTTGGCAATTTGTTGGGCAGATTAAAGCTACTCCAAGGCATAAATTTGCCAGCACCAATTTCATAAGCCCTCCAAACTGTAATTCCTTCATTGCTGTAAGCGATGTTGTTAATAAAGCTCACACCTTCCCATTTTTCTGATAAGTCTGGAGAAGCTTGAGCGCCGCACAGTGTTACTCTTACCCCAGGGATTCCTCCAAATGACTCCATAGCACACTTCATTTGTTGAGCAGTATCTATATCATGTCCTGAGTTTAAATACTTCTTCATATGATTCTTGATAGTTGCAGCCTTTCTATCGCATGCGCCTTTGCCGCCCTGCGGGTCTGAGAAATCAATGCGCACTAGATTAAAGTCATTTTGTGATGCAACCTGATAAATGCCAAGGATTGTCGATGCAGAATGATAACATCCGGCATTATCTTGTCTGAGGTAAAGAGAGGTAATGTCAGAAGTGATGCTCTTAAGTTGCTGTAGAACGTCGTCAAAAATAGCCAGAACAGCAGGACTGTCCTGAATGCAGCTTTCAAATATATGTACAAACGTCAACATTTTCATTTCTCCTTCATCTGTTTTGGTCATGGCAACAGTTATGTGCCAGGGGATCCCGCGCTTACCAAACCAGTCTTGCTGGCTTTCTCGGAACTTTCTTGGCAAAAACTTCATTGCCCAGTCGGAAACTAAAAGCACTGCCTCCTTTCTTAAATCTTTAATAATTTCTTGCCTTGCTTGATCTTGATTAATTGATCGTAAAAGATGGGACTTCCAGGCCTCGATGTTCTGCGCGGACTGGGAGATCAAGAACTCCATTTCTCCTTTATCTTCCAAGGTGCATCTAGTGCTTTCTACTACGCATTTTATTTCTTTCAGAGTTACAGGAAATAAGTTACATCTATCGCATTTCAGGTCATGCTCGTGGTCACAGTCAACCATGTGGTCATCTTCACTTGGATAACTTAGGGCGTGCGTTCTGCAATGATCTGCAACTTTTGAGCTTTTGGTAACGTGAACCTTCAACAAAACATTATAACGATATTATGCATGTATTTCATGATGCTCATTGGTTTGGAGCTTGGGATTTTACTGCAGCGTGCGCTTTCAATAATGAATTGTTGCAGAATAACTGAAAGTGAACATTTAGTTTACCTTATAGTCGCCTTTGAAGTAACGCTTTGCTAGTTTGAGATTCTGCTTTATTTCCTTCGCCCAAGTAAGCCCATTCCCGTAAGTGTCTCCAAGCTTTTCAACCAACTCTTCAAGATCATCAAAGGCTTTTGCTCCAAGTGCTGAAAAGTTGTCTAAGCCCTGTAAAGATTTGCGTATTGAAGCTGAACATACGCTGAGAACTCTGCATAACGAACTACGACTCATTGGTTTGAAACCTGTCTCTTGACAATAGCTTTGGTACTGACAAATAATTTGCTCAGGTATCAAAGATCGTATAACATTTGGGATCCTGATTTCTGTTTGTGACGATAACTTAAGCGTTTTCTCGCCAAATGGCAAATCTTGTACAATATGTGAGCTGGTAATGAATATAATGAAGTGCTCAAGCTTTTCTGGTTGAACGTACATTCGCGTGTTCTTAGTGGAAGGTAAAACTGCCCCTCTGCCGTGGAGTAAAAGGTGGTGTCTTGCAAGATTGAAGCGATATCTTGTCAAACTAGGTATCCACCTGCGAAGCTCTTTAAAACTCAATTTGTCCGCCATGATGGATAATATCTGTCTGCGGGTGCTCCAAGAACTGCTGTTATTGTAGCATTCAGATAAAGCCTCCATAAGGGAGTTATCAACACTACATTTATTAGACTTCGTTTCTTTCAATGCAGAAAATAGCATTTCAGAATCTTCAGGAGCAATCTCCTTCAGGCATGCATCTACAACCTGTTGCGTTTTCCGGATATGAAAACGCTTTGTGCGCTCTGATGTTTGTTCCCATGGCAACGAAAGAGAATGACGAATAGGGCTAATGTCCCGTGAACAAAGGAAGGCATTCAATTTTTCTTTTGGGGAAGGAACAACCTCCATTTCTTCCACAGTGACGGATAAGTAAGAAGATTCGCTTGGTTGATACAGACTTGTAGGCGTGGAGAACTTTGGATTAAACGTCACCTCCTCCTTTTCGTCCTAAAATTATTTAACAGAAAAAATAATTTAAAAAAATATAAGAAAATGAACGCACTTCTAATTCTGATTTCATTTATCGGTAGAATACGTAAATTCCCGACCCACAAAAACATGTAAAATACGCATTAACGTTTTGTTGATTTTCAGAGTTTCCCACTTCCTCTCCCTTCCCTTCCCACTCCCCTTCCCATTTCCCGCTCCACACTTTTTCATATTATACCAATCCGCCGCCACTCGCGCCGCCTTTACTAATTTAATCTGATTACCAAACCGACTAACAAATAAACAAATATAAAATAACCAAGGGTTTTGAAAACAGCACTAACGCACAAAAATAATTTATTTTAGTAATAAAAGCATTCCTTCAGTTTTCAAGGAGAAAAGATATTTACCAGCGACAAATTACTTATTTGCTCAACAATCCTCTGTTCATCCAGTTCCTGTTTTTGGGAGGCGCTGGTGGTGACCGGAGTCTGTGGATCGGAGTCTTCGAGTTGTTTAAGAGTTTTTCTGCAATTTATGCACATTCCTACAAGTAAATGAAAGAAACATTTTTATTACTATAAAAGTATTTCATAGAAAGAAAAAATGCGCAAATCAAACCTCGAGGATCATTAGGAATGCAAACTTGTTACTGACCTGAACCTACTTGTAGGAATACGCCAGTCTTATTTAATATCATAGACGAATCGGATTTTCCTATTCCTCTTTCAAATCTCGGCCATTTTCCTTTGGTCTTTTGATGCTTAGATATTTCAACAGGTACTCTGCACCTTGTATTGCAACCTCTTGTCCATCCCAATCCTAATTTTGAACGATGGAATGGACATATTGACCACGTATCAACATCATTTGGACAAACAAATATGGCTGCCCGACTCAAGATCAAGTCAACTTCATTTTCGGGGCCAGAGAACGCAAAGGCGGTCTTGTGGTCGAAAATCTCCTTTCTGCAGGCCAATAAAGGGATTATGGTAGTATCTCGTTTCCTGTCCTTTGGATCGAACCCACAGCTTCCTCCAACCAAAGATTTAAAAGAGCAACTAGCTTCCATTTTATGTTTACAAGCACCTTAAGCAACAACACCAACTCGCATCTGAATTTTTCTTATTGTATTTCTATTCTATCTAGCAGTGGAAAACAACATCCATAACTAGAATCAGATGTCACTGTCAGTTTGGTGTCACTGGTGACGTGTATTGTTTTAAGCGGCATGCATTGTGGATTACATGTTTACATCTCAGATTACCGTCCTTTCCCAATTTATCATGGTAGGAGCAAGAAAAATAGAACGACTACTTATTCTTCACCTAACTATAAATAATATTCAACGGTTAAAGCAGAATAGTCTGAAGTAATCCGAAAATATGGTGAGCAATCCCTACTGTAATCGTTAGACACTTTGTTAGTTATTCAAGTTTGCTTACAATACTCAGTCCACTTCTCAGTCGCAAATAGCAAAGCGTGTTTGAATCTGAGCCTCAAAAGATTCTTCGTTATCTTAAAAATAATAACTTAGGCCTTTTAAAGTATTTTTGCTTTAGATTATTGCTCGAAAAACGAACAAACTCGGATTCATTGCGTTGTTTGTGCAGAACTATTGAAATCGACAGATCTTTGCCGACAGAGAAATCGCTGAATTTTTTAAGAATTTCAAGCTTTTTATTTACGCGATAAATAATTTACCCAACCAAATTTCAGTGGAATAAGATTATATAGCATCTTAACTTTAACTAGCCCAAATTTTAGCCCATTATTTTATATAGCACATACCAAAATATTTTTTTAAACTTTCTATACTCTTGGTATTGTAAAATGTATGGGTCCAAAAAATTTTTTTTTCGTCTTGAAAAAGGAAACTGAGATAGATGAACATTTTCCTAAAACAAGTTTAGATACCAATTGATAAGATTATAATGGTTTTATATGTCTGAATTACTTTTCTTTGCGACGCGAAGGCTCTGAAGTAGTCGATTTCTTTCCGCCGTCAAAAGGCTGAAATCCGCAAAAATCAATTTCCTCGTTTTTCTCGTAAAATAAGCGATATTTTTAAAAACAAACTACATAGTGGTTCTAGTTAGAATAAGGTCTACCTAAGGTTAGAATATGAGCGAAATCGATTTTTTCGACCGTTGCCACAAAATTTCAAAATTGTTCGATTTTTGCTGACATCCCCTCTTAAGAGACTCGAAAAGATATTCAAACTCATCGGTTTGTGTACCTGCTTGGGAGATTTTTGCTTCCTCTGTCTGAGTGGCAGCATCCTTTTTTTCTGAATCATCTTCTTCTGGTGTACAGAAGTCAATATTCAAAACTTCAGTACCTGGTTTATTCAGTTTCTTTCGCTTTGCCAACAGCTCTTCGTCACTAGTGTGTTCAGTGTCAAACGGCAAAGACCTCTTTTGCTCGCGATTTCTCGCTCTCTCGCTTCTCTTTGCCGCTGTTTCCAGATTTGAACGCTGCTTTTTCTTGTGTCCTAATTGAAGAGTTGGAACCCAGTCTATGTTGTATTTATCCCAAGGTTTCGCAGCCCTTCCACTTACGAAGTGTTTGCCACATACTCGATCATTCTCGATAATCGCCTCCGTCAGATCATCTCGGCTTATAGCTGTGATCCACCTCGATCGCCTTTCTTCTGACAAATATTTAGCTTCTTCCCCTTGACTAGTAACGATAGAAGGTACTCTTGCAAAATAAACTCCTTTATCTCTTCCACTTTTCGATGCGCAGCCAACAATCATACATAAAACCATCTTCACACTCAAGACGCTCTTGGTTTGTTTACACTTTTGGTACACCAATATGGCGGCTAGCAACGGTTGTCAAGTGATTTGGTCACGTGCGTGAAAACGATCTATTTCAGAAAAATGAGCGTTAAAAAGCTCAGAGATTTCTTGAAAATCACAAATAGTGTTTTCCCCGCTCTTTAAGGAGGTTATACGAGTTTTGTCTTTACTTTTTCGAGATAAGACTTCATTTATTGTTTTCCAAACTTCGCTCGAATTTCTCGAGATTTGTGAAAAGTGAGTTTCATAGTATTTCTTCTTAGCTTTTTTGATTTCATTGTTTACTCGGTTTTTACTTGCTTTGTATTTTTCCCAGTCATTATTTTGGTTTGTCTTTATTGCTAATTGTTTTAGTTTGTCACGTTCGAGCATCAATTTTCGTATTTCAATTGTCAACCAAGGCGTCCTTCTATTTCTTATGCGCTTCCGCTTTAACGGTGCGTGCAATTCAATAATAGATAGAAACAATTCTTTCCATTTTAACCACATATCATTTGGGTCCTTTAAATCATTCAGGCTATCCCAAGGGAGTGACGCCAAGTCCCTACGAAAATTGTTTGCATCAAAATTTTCGAAAGTTCTAAATGTTATTATTTTGTGCTTATGATTTGTTGGTATAGCTATCTTGCGTATAGCATACACCAGGCTGTGGTCACTCAAAGAGAGGTGTATAACACCGCTCTGGGCAACCCTGTTTGGAGTGTTTGTAAGAATGATATCAATCAATGTTTTGCTTCTTTGGGTGATTCTTGTTGGTTCAGTAATTAGTTGATGTAACTGAAATAACTCAGAAGTATGTCTTAGTTGACGAGCCTGTGTACTTGTATTACTATTGATTAAATCACAGTTCAAATCCCCCAAGACATACAGCTCTTTGAATTCAGAGTCTATTTTTGTCAAAATATTTTCGAGAATGTTACAGAAAGCTAAAACGTCATAATTTGGTGGTCTATAGCAAGCTAATACGATAAATGGTCTACTGTGTGGTTTCGTTATCTCAATACATAGTGATTCAATGTTGTTATCAGATAGATCCGGACGGCTTTTGCCTTTTATACTTGATTTTAAATACAAACTAACACCCCCACCTTGACGATTTCTGTCAAACCTAGAGAGAGAGAGAGAGAGAGAGAGAACAAACGAACGAACGAAAGAACATAACAACAGGAATCAATATTTTTTGGTGTTTATCATTTCTGTTACGTCATTGACACTGTCGTTCGGCGTAGGTTCTTGAAGCGAATATGAACTCATAAAAACCACAGTAATTGACAAACGGAACTTAATAAACGGTAACATATACCGGCTAACGTTACCGTTACTATGGAATCACTTTAAAGAAACCGAAGACTGTAAATAAAAGCAGAAAATAATCAGACAATTTGGCAACATTTTAGCATTATTAAAGCGATTATTTTCCTAATCCTTTCGACTTCCATTGTCTTCAAGATGGGTGACTTCCGAAGACGGAACTGACTTTTCTTTACTTTTAATTTAATTTTGCCTTGCAAAAAAATGTTGATTCATTTTGATAAATGAAACGCACAGCGGAAAGTGCGACTTACAGCGGAAAAAAAGATGAATTAAATTTTGTATTGTATGATACTTCCTTTCAAATGCCCGAGGTTTGTAAAATGGCTCTCTTGTATTTTTCTTTCTATCGCAAACAAGGGAGCACGTTAAAATTTTGATTGTGTTGGTTTATCTTCGATTTTATCGCACGTATTCTCAGATATAGCAAGCGTTCCTTGTAGTTCTTGTTTACGCGCGCGCGCTACACTTCATGGCAGGCGTTCTTTGCTTTAGTCGGGCTAGCGAATTTACTCCGAAAACCGACGAATATTTTTGCGAGGAGCGGAGCGACGTGCCGTGGTGAAACGGACCTCCATGGCAGAACTGACCTATGACGTAGACGAAATAAAATGGCCAATCAAAACACTCGATAGAATACTTGAAAAATGGCTTCAAATATCTCTGTGGCAGAACCGACCTTAACAGATAAGCCCGTCGGGGAGGTAGTGTAAATTTATTTGTGTTTTTTGGTTTCGTTCTACGTTACATATTTCCGTTCAAAGTCACCAATTGCTTGAAGTCTGTAGATCTCTGTAGATATATAAACTTCGTAAAAAATACTCGAGACAAATTGAAACCTTTTACTTAAAAGAACTAAAAAATATATAGGTAATAACTGTATTGTTTGTTTACGACCTTAGATTTACTCTATAATGTCTGAGGTATGTTGAAGAGAGCGAATATAGAGCGAAGACTCAAAAGACTCAAAATAAAATATACGAAGTGTCTGAAATGTCCGCAGCCGGTCACATAACTCATAATGCTAAGTGAGCAGCAGTCCGAATTTATTTCTATAAAAATCAAGGTTACGTTATATAAACTAAAATCCAAACCTAATGTTCCTATCTCGATATAAAAGCATACTATATTTAAGCTCCCTTTCATGGCACTTCCATATTTTTGGTCATAGGGTAATCAACTGACGGTCACGTAACTCAAAACACTAAATTGCCGGCAGTCCGAAACGGTTCTTTATCGAGATAGGAACATTGGATTTGGATTTTAGTTTATATAACCTTGATTTTTATTTAAAATATTCGTCTCCCAGCCATTTAGCTTAATAATATATTTTGAGTTATGTGAGCTCTGTTATTAAAGAGTGTGATAACATGATAAAAAGAAAGTGTTCGCTGCATAATGTTTTTATAGTAAATCATTATTCGTGTAGGATACATTAGGATCCATTGTATAATACTACTAGGATGAGTTTATGAAAAGTTTCGGACTGCCGGCTATTTAGCATTTTGAGTTATGTGACCGGCTGCGGACATTTAGACACTCCGCAAAATATAATAGTTACTAAAGTATTATTTGCATCGGCGTTTTACAATATTCGAGATTTTAAAGAGATCGAAGTTATTAGTATAGAGTGAAAAACTCGTGAACTAAAACTGAATAAGAGACTTCTAATAAGGACTGTGTTTAATAATATACTACTTCACGGGCTTTTTGCAATCGCCATAAGTTTAAGGAATAAGTTTAATGACAAGCCTAACCATGAAGATCACTTTAGTCTCTCGTAGATTTATTGGACTGTTGTGGGATTGGCTATTTGCTGAGTTAGAGGTTGAATTGAGTTTGAGTTAGGATTGAGTTAACTAAAAAAATAAAAAAATAAAATATTTATATATTGATAAAAATACATAAACAAAAATAAACATGTATTCACCTAATATAAGCCGAACACTAAGGTCTTCAATTGTAAGTGCTTCAGTTCTAAAGCCGGTAGACTACGATATGTCAAAATACGGCTATCTTTATTGTAGCTGTACCTCACCTCCACTCTCTCTTTTCAATTCGAAACCGAAGACTAATTTATGTATCTGATTCACTGATAGCACTTGGAACCGGCTCTCAAGTGTTATATTATGATATAAACCAGCATCCTAATTTCATATCACGTAAAATAGACTGGAATTAATTTTAGCTTGTTTTGTTTTGTTTTGTTTTGTTTTGTTTTGTTTTGTTTTGTTTTGTTTTGTTTTGTTTTGTTTTGTTTTTTTTGTTTTTTTTAATGCTGGAAAAGTCATGGCAATATTCGTTTGAAATGATAGAGGACCTTCAACAGCTCGGGGCGTCACGCTACTGACCTATGGCATCACGCTAAACTCATACCGTACGTTCTGGTCGGGAATACGTATAACCCACTGTCACGAAAACATCATACGTCATGTTCAATTTAGATTTAGATAGGGGACGCCAACTAACGTTATGTCCACGTTCTAATCTATTCTATTCTATGTACATAGTATTGATGTGATAAAGATGCATGTATTTGCCACACAGTATTTTCAAAATAAAGACCGTTTAGTCAAGTATAAAGACTGAATTGTCGACAATCGATAACACCATTCCTCCTGAAAAAAAATTACTGTATGGAACGTTTGAAGAAAAAGAGATGAATACAGATGTTGAATAGGCAATCCAAAATATTAGCAAGTAAAGAAGAAGACATGATTCTGAAAATGTCGAACGGTTAAGTTGTCGTTGGCTGATCCACGAGCAAAAGAATTCCACCAGGTAAAGAGTGAGAAGGGCACTCCTATCAGCTGCTTGATGAATCGTTATGTTTTGTTATGGGGACGACAAATATATTACAGAATTTGAATTTTATACTCCTAACCAAAGAGAAAATATTAATTCAGCCAGAGTATCAATTTCATTTAGGGCAACATCTTTTAACCCCCGGGGGGGACTCCCTTATGAAAGGGGGCGCGGGGTCCTCGTCATCCCTTTTAGGGTTTGAAATCAGGGTTTTGGTCCCGCTTAGGGTGATAACGACGAGAATGCGCACCAACTGAATGTTGTGGTCCCTTTTAGGGTATAAGGTCTACAAAAAAGCAAGCGATTTGTATATGACGACGTCATCATGAATTTGTTAGAGCAGACGGCGTTTGATGCAAATAAAATCGAGAAACTAAACAAAAAAATGCGTTATTGATTGGTCCCTCTCAGGGGTGAAATTTCATCACTGCCACACCCATTATCCCAATATACAGGTCCCTTTTAGGGGTCATTTTCGGAATTTCCGACGAGGACCCCCGCCCCACTTTTATAAGGGAGTCATGTTTTCCCAATTCAGTCCCATAGAGGAAAATTTTTTAGTTTAAATATGGTTGTGCATGAGAAGACACATGAATATGGATACGACAAGAACAATGAATATTACTCTCAAGGGAATGACATGTGGTCTGAAATGGGAACAAATTACGTCCAAGTAATAGACTTTTTCGATGTAACGTCAAAATGGGATGTCTTTTTTTGTTGTGGGGGGGAGGGGGGGGGTTGGTTTTGAATATCAAAATTCTTGGTCTTGGATATGGTAAAGGTTTTGAAAAGCTTGGGGCAGAAACCTACCCAAAAAGGCCCAAATTAACCACTGGGCTCATGCTGATATTAAACGACAATGACAGAGTGATAAATATACTACATTCACGCCATGCGATAAATCAGTTAGTAACAGATAATTTTTTTCATAGCACATCATTATATGCTACCGTTTTCCTCTTTAGGCTCCCCTGGCTTATTTGATAAGCCCCCCTACCCCCTCTCTTTGAAGCCCCTCCCTTTTTTACGACTAAAGAAACACAATTCTTATTACACTGACAAAAACCTTCATAGGATAATTTATTTAGGATCATTCGCCATATCATAATCATAATAACTTCCAAACTTGAGATCTCATCGGCAATACACCTTTTGCTGTTCATTAAGAGAAAATGTACATTCATTTGTGCCAATAGTTGTATCAATAACGTGTAATGTACTTTCATCAACGCCACAAGTAACATCATTAGCGCGGATCAACTTTCAATAACGATATTTGAATATGCGTGTACATTCATAGGCATCAATGGACAATCAATAGCGCGTTTGTACATTCATATGCGCGGATTGTATTTTCTTGTGCGCGAAATTCAACTTCAATAACACCAAATGACAAACAATTGCATTTATGGACAATCATTTACCCAAAAGTGAAAATTCATTAGTGCTATTAGCATAATCATTGACAATCTATAATGCGTTTGGACAATCATGAGGGTCAATGTTATATTCTATAGCGTGGTTCGACAAACATTTGCATGATTCGAATGAACAATAAGAGAAATAAAACAATCATTAGCGATTTTTTATCTATTTTAGCCTTTAATTTCTTCGCCATTTATACATCGTGGCAAATACGTTTGCATATAACTGAATCACTGACCACATTTAGCGATAGTGATAGTTGCCACATTTCTCTGGAGCCCTTCCATTAGCAACTGCGTTCTATAGTGACCTAGAGCAATCCCTTGTCGTCTTGCCTCAGCCCGATCGTTCGTATGTTGTTGGATCTCTGGACGGCTGAGGTCGGCTTTGATTGCTGCTTTAAGTGAGCTAACTGCTATTCTCCTACGCAGCCGCTATTATGGAGGCAGTTACCTGAGTTTTTTTATACGTTTTAAAGTGATAAACAAAAATCGCTAATGATTGTTTTATTTCTCTTATTGTTCATTCGAATCATGCAAATGTTTGTCGAACCACGCTATAGAATATAACATTGACCCTCATGATTGTCCAAACGCATTATAGATTGTCAATGATTATGCTAATAGCACTAATGAATTTTCACTTTTGGGTAAATGATTGTCCATAAATGCAATTGTTTGTCATTTGGTGTTATTGAAGTTGAATTTCGCGCACAAGAAAATACAATCCGCGCATATGAATGTACAAACGCGCTATTGATTGTCCATTGATGCCTATGAATGTACACGCATATTCAAATATCGTTATTGAAAGTTGATCCGCGCTAATGATGTTACTTGTGGTGTTGATGAAAGTACATTACACGTTATTGATACAACTATTGGCACAAATGAATGTACATTTTCTCTTAATGAACAGCAAAAGGTGTAACATTCTTATCTTATTGGAAAGTTTGGATTCCATTTTTGAACCCCATTTAATTCCCAATGTTGGTTTTTAATCTTCAAACATCCCCATTATATTTTCAGTTGAGAAAAAATGCTGTTCCCTTCCTAAATAGCTGCAGAGGATTAAAAAAATAGTTTTTAAAAGTACTTGAAATATTCCAACATTGGGTTATGGTTTTCCCACTTTTCTCCCACTATTTAGAAATATTCCGATTGTTTTCGAAATTTGGATTCAATTTTTCCTGTCTCTCATCAAAAAGCCATTCAGGGATCGCGGATCAGACCATTATGGAGTGGTATAGGGCTTGAGAAATTGGCCAAGACAAACAAGCATTAGGGATCACTGTCTCGCCATTTATATCATGCATTTGCACGCCACCATAAGCAAAGAGTTGGTAGGAGTTTACCTGTTTCTCTGGCTTAGCGGTCCCTGACATTGATGCTTTACGATATAAAACCAACCTGCGACAATGCAAAAGGAATCAAACATAAATGCTTTTTTCAATTAATGTCTTCCGGCCGAGACTGAAGAATAGTTCGATAAAGAGGGTCTATATAGGGTTGAGCCCACCCCGTTTACATGTGGATTTCAATGATTAGTGATTATCAACATCTAAGTGGTAGCTATTTAGGCCCCCAAAACATTTGGATAAGAAAAGGAAGAATTCGAAAAGGCTAGGGTGCTAGCAGCAGCTGCATAAAGATGTGTTATAAATATGGGAAATTCATGGGCCCTCTTGCTGATTGAAGAACTTCACCATATTTTTGTTGTTTGTTTGTTTGTTTCTCTGAACTTTCGAAATGCGATGTTTCTTTTTATGTCTAAATTGGGAGACATCAATTAAGTAAGCGCTCAGAAAAACAGGGTTTTTCGCAACTTGCAACCCATCAATGTTGGCGGCGCGCGCCAGAAATTTTGGACATCTCTCGAGCTGAAATCCTGATTATGCGCTAAGGCTGTAATCGTGGTTTGACTTAATCGTTTGACTTGAATGAACACGGTAACTTTGCCTAATTAAAGTTCTAAATTACCATGCATGTGCGGTGAAACTGGGAAAAAGTTACCGATATAAAATTAATTTACACTGGTGAGACTTTTCCACTGGGAGAAAAAAGGGAATAAAATTGGAAAGGGAAGCCTGGAAATGTGGCACACAGAGCTTTGAGAGGGGGGGGAGGGTATCCAGAAGAATATTAGTTACTTCCATTTGAAAAATATAAAAAAGACAATGAAAAAAAACCAGTAAAAAGGGCATTTCATGTTCAGGGCTATAAACTAGGCTTTAGGATTCGCCTTGATCATGAGTAAAAGAATCCCTTTAGATGTTTCCAAAATTTGGATTTATTGAACTGGGCATTAAGACTTCAAGCAGAACAAAATAAATCTTAATACCCAGTCCACATTAAATTTAAACTTTCTGTTCTTGTTGAGGAGTTGGGGAACAATCGTTATTTATGGGGGGGGAGGGGGAGGGGAGGGGGAGGGGAGGGGGGGAGGGAGGATGTTTATTTTTTTGTGGGGGAACACTTGTTTTTAAGAACTACGAAAGGGAGGATCGCTCAAAACTTGGAGGAATTAACCTATATAAGGGGGGGGGGGGGGGGGGGGGGCAGTCACAAAAATAATATACTGTTTTAAGGCAGGTGATCAGCTAAAATTATTCATTGTGTCTATCAAAGTGCAGCCAGCCCTTTTCTCGTCCAAGCTTGCTTTTATGAAATCCGTACGAGCGTAAAATTCCTTTTTTTTTTTTTGTAAAAAAATTAATGAATTGCTCTCTGTTTCATTACACGATTGTCTAATAACCTATGGAATAGTATTATGTGAAAATATTTGTAAACAGTTATGTACAATGAATACGCAAATCATGGTTCAAGTCGATCGCAAAATGTGGTGTGCAATCGAAAACCATAGTTTGCGTCATCGCAATCTGTGGTGTTTGAAGTCAAGCCTATAGCCCATGGGCTGGAACTCACAGTATGCGTCAACGCAAAATGTGTTTCAAGGACGATCGCAAAATGTGGTGTGCAATCGAAACCCATAGTTTGCGTTGATCGCAAAACATGGTCATATCTAGGGTTGGCCATATATTGCGTCAACGCAAACTGTGGTTCAATTTTCAACACCACAGTTTGCGACAAATTCTCATCGCAAAATGTGGCATTCAAGCATAAGTCACATTTCGCGATGATTCAAACTATGACAATACACAATCACCACATTTCGCGATAGCGCAATATATGACTTTTAAGGAATTGTTAGGAAAAGTTAAGTCACATGGGGTTGTAACTGTTACTGAAAGCTTTGCCTCTGACCATATATTAAAACTGCATGTTTCTGACAAGTCCTACGCATGTCAACGGAACACCTGAAACAGTGCTCACGTGCTCCATTTTGTAACTGAATCATAGCCGTGATCGGGCTTGCTAACAACTGAGTAATGTGGCAGTACCTAGGGTCCTTCCCCCCCCCCAAAAAAGGTCTTTGTTCCCTTAACATTTTTGTTCCCTTTAAATGACTTGTTCCCCAAAATCAGTGTTTCTCATTCTGTTCCGAAGATTACTGACAAGAATGTATTGTCGTTGTTCCTCAAGTCTTACTTGTTGCATGAAAATACTCTGACAATATTTTGTTTTCCCTGAAAATAAAGGCACCTGTTTTCCTTGTTCCCAAAATACCTGTGGGAGGGGCTCAACTAGGGGGTTCAAGGGCAAATTGAGACCCTCAAGCAAGAGGCATTTACGACATATTTATGATAGTGCAAAGCACTTAATTGAAACCATTATTGTTTTGTGATCACCTAAGTGAATATAGAAAAGGGACTATTTACATTCCTCTTGATCTCAACATTTGTCCCCAATACAATGCATGTGCTCAAAAAATTTACGGATTCAAACTTTAACCCATTTATTCACAAATTTTCACAAATTAAGAAAACAAAAACAAAAACAAAAAAAACACGAAATTCTGGATCGTTTTCAGAAATGTCCATATCATATATAAATCATATATAGATTGAAATATAAGCAAAGTATTACAGTTTGTAAATACAAGCATTTTGAATCATGGAATAACCATAAAATACAGCAACGCGGACGGGACGACAACAAGACGGCAGTAGAATTGTACGGCCGCCAGTGCTAGCCATTGTTTAAGGGAGACTGATTTCTTTGGAATGAATTAATTAGCAGGCTGTCCTGGTTTCTTAGTTGGTGTTTCCATTTCCTTCCGTCGATT